>VWZS01002995.1:3100396-3205525 GCA_013397075.1 Rhabdornis inornatus | reverse complement strand
GAAAAATAAAGCAAAAACCACCCCCCCCCCCCCATCCTTTCTCATGTGATTCCCATGAGAAAGTAATTGGTCCCCCATGGTCATCCTTACATGGATTGCATATGACAATACCAACATACACAAATTAAGTAGATGCTTGGTATTTCCTCTTTCAGGAAATGAATTTTTCCTAAGTTATTATAAAGTATTTTACTGAATGAAATCTTAAATATCTTCCTTGTAGTGCCCCAGACTTTGCCAATTTTTTTTGACTGAGCACTTTGCTCTTAGCCCATGAATAATGAAACTGAGCAATTACGTACAAGCAATGCCTCCTGCTGCAAAGCCCAGAAACTAATCTGATGGGGCTTTTCTCTTTTACTTTTGAAAAGTGTGGGCACCCTTGAGGGGAAGAAGGTGATATTTGCCCTTAGTAATCTGGTTAAAAGGCACAGTGGACATTTCACAGTGCTCTAGTTGCTCACTTTGCTTAACCTTGTAAAAATTTTATAGTAGTCTAACCCCCTGAATTACAAATTTTTTTACCCACTGCTATTGTAGTTAATAGTGAAGGAAATGTCAGCATTTATTTATGGTACCACAACACTATATGATTCCTTCATGAGCTGTATAATTCTGGTACTTTTCACCTCATTTAAAAACTTGTTTCAAAGAGACCTTGGATAAATTTTGCAGCACTGCAGTTGTGAACACAGAGGTGAATCTACTGACACAGCTTCAGCAGATGCTTTTACTACTGTTCATTAACTTTAGCTCTGCTGCCATCAGAATTATATAAGGAACATAAAGGAAATTAAAAAAAATGACTCATGCAATTTGATTTCTGCTGTGTCATTTCCCACTGTTTTGCTCTTGGTACCTCAACAGGCTGGCAATCAAGCAGACTATTGAGGTCACAGCACAGACATGAATGGCAAGGGTTCAAAGTTGAAAATGCAATTATCTCTTCCATTTCCAAACAGAATTGCAGAAGTAGTATCATTGAGACTGTAACAGAAAGCTCATTTCAGCTTTTATTTTGCTTTAACTAGGTGAAGATGTTCTCCCCTCCACTTTCCTTGTTTCTTCCTTCTTCCCAGCCTTATTCCTCTTCCTTTTCCCCTACTCTTTTCAGCTTTGTGGTGAGGATTACAAACATTTATTTTAGAAATGGAGTATATTTCATGTGTTCAATTTGAAAACATTTAATCCCTCATTTTATGTTCATGTCACATAGGGTACTTGATTTTTCAAATATTTGTTTCCTTTGGTTTTCTGCATACTTGCTTAATCTAAAGCCATAATCAAACTTTCTGTTCTTCTATGGATATGAGATCAAACATGGGAAAATCAGCATTTAAGAAAACACTTCTTTCCCCCCTTACTGCTGCAATTTTTGACCTTGGGATTTCCCAAATTAATTTCCCATACATCTATTGGGTAGCAAACTGAAGCTTGCTATTGCTTCTCTAAGTGAGCTTTTAGTGGAGAAAGCCTGCAATTGTTCAGGATGATCCAAATAAGTAAATAGTACAAGACATAGGAGGAAGAGCTTTGTTTGGATATTCACAGAAAATACCATTCAGAAAGAAATAATGTTTTTGACTTTTAAATACACTTCTTCATTACAGTCTTTACATCGATTTTTTTTTATTTTTTTCCTCCCCTAATTTATGCTTTCCCATTTGTTTTTGAGTGAATCCACATTTACATTCCTTCATCATATCTCTCCAATATTCATTAGTCATTAAATTGCTTTTCCCAGATCAATCAGGTGCTAATTGCACTTGTTATGAAAGACCTAATCCAACACTATCAAAAACAATATTGTGCCACCGTAATTCCATTGAACTTAGTGAGATGCTTCCTTATTTACTCCAGTGAAATTGCAAGAACTAAAAGCCATATGGCCTCTTTTGGACCAGCTTTGTGGAGGAATGTGAGTGCTACAGGTCAGATGTTACAAAACATAAATCTAAGGCAAAACATTCAGTTTGGAATCCATGTTTTAGGACATAAACTGTCTATATGAGCACACTGCTTAAGAAGAGTGATTGAAAAGAGAAAAAGTTACTGGATTGAAGTCGTTTTAATAGGAAACACAAAGCACAAAAGTATCTGAAACTTCAACTTTGCTTTGAAGCTCAAACTCCTCAGTTAAATTAGGATGCAGAACCTCATGTCCTCTCTTGGAAAAAAATCACTTTGAAATGATCTCAAAACTCTTTAAAAGTGGATATTAGAGGAGAATTCTTTACATAAATAGACCTTTTTGTAACAGTGAGGGTATGAGTCTCAGGAAGATCTTGTTCAGTTCCTTTTTCCACTAGAAAATTAAAATCAAAATTCACATACAAGAGAAATACGTGAACCAAAGACCAATAGTTTATTTTTCGATAAAGGATATTCAGCATATTACAGATATTGTAAACACATATCTCAACATATACTGTAAAATGTTCACATTTAGAGCAATTATCTTGAGCAACCTTATTGGCAGCAGGTAAATTCCTTGTGAATTTTGAACATCAAATGATGTGCCTCCCCTCTCAGGATATAGTTAACACAATTCTAAAAGATTTGTATTATTTACAGAATCACAAAATCTTCTGAGTTGGAAGGGACCCACAAGGATCATTGAGTCATAGTGCTTGTGTAAAAATTTGTACCTTTCCAGGTATTGTTATCTTCTTCATACTCGATGCCACTGAATTTCAAAATTTTATGTTTATTTAAACCATCAGCCATCACCTTGCTTTTAACTGTATTGGTGTCTGTGTGGCAGAATAGAGACATATCAAATAAATCACCTATCTTTCCTTTCAATCATTGCTCTCAGGTTCTTAGGGGACACACAGATGGAAGATGAACATGTAAAAGAAAAGAAGGAGAAATAAAAAATTCAGGTCTGTTAACACTCATAAATCCCCAGGCTTTTCTACAGATTAAAGGCTCAAGCTAAGGGGATAAAGTTAATCTTAAATTTAAGAAAAGTCACTTTTCTTTTTCACATCACACTATTTTTTGTAGCAAGAAATAAACATTCTCTCATTTGTTCTTCTAAAAATTTTCTATATTGAGTGATTTTTACAGAGCATTTATCTAAAAACTTGTAAAGCTATACTTGTCAAGCTCCTAATGAAAATTTTACAATAGGTAGAAGATAGATACATTGAAAAATAAATTATTTCAAAGAAAGAAGAATTTACCAGTGTTGCTCAAACTTCAGCAAAGCCTCATGAGAAGTAACTGCAAAGTAAATTGCACGGTACATCAAGATTCTGATAGCTGAGGAAAACTTAACAGAGAAAACTAGTTATAGACTTGAAAACATTTAGTATAAAAATCTTAAATGAGTAAAAAATAGGAATAACTGAGCTAATTTGTGGGCATGGAAGATACTTAGGAGAACATTTAATTTCTTCATATAGGTTTCCTTTTTTTATTTGAGTGGTTTTTAAAGTTAACTTACCCATAATGCAATGCAGTTTTACTCATTATATTTAAATTTACCTGATCTAAAATGGTTTTAAATTGGATATTAGTTTAGACTGAAAAATGCATATCTAAGTTTTGAACCACCATACAGATCTAATTTTACGTTTAAATTGCATTTCCCAAAAGCCTGAGAGTGTTAAATTCTGAGATATTAGTGTTAGCGTGTCTGCAGCCTTTTCACACGAGGGAATTCCAGGAAAAAATTCCCAGCTGTGTTAACATTGGTTCAGCTGTGTCAGCAGGAGCTAGATGATTTGATCATCTTTCCACTTTTAATACAGAAGTAAACTATGTGAATCCGCCTTCATTATTTTTTCCAGTTCAAAAACTAAATGCTTTGATTAGCAAATATACACATGCCCTCTCAGAAATTACCTGAAACTCCGAAATATGTTCTCAAATAACTCAGGCGTCTTCAGAAGGAAATACATAAGAAAATGACATAAGGTCATTTTCTTCACAATACTTCAGTGAAGTCATTTTTATGACTTCACATTTTGTCACTAAGTTCCATCTTCCCCTATGATGCCTCACGATTTCTTTTTCAAAAGTGTTTCATCATAGGAGCTCTTGGCAAAAGAGAATTTTCATCAATAACGAAATTGCAGAAATATGTACAATTTGCCAAGAACTCCAGACCATGTCCAAGGGTTGGAACGAGATGATCTTTACGGTCCTTTTCAACCCAAACAATTTTTTTATTCTATGATGTTTGAAGTGCAAGTATTCAGAAGAGGAGATTTACGACTTTCTGACATCCTTTCCTCCATAAATATATAAAAATGTGGAAATAACCTTCCTGAAAACAGTTTTGATGGCTATTTTTTACTCTCTCTGAAAGTCCCTACTCTGTGTCCTAGCACAGGTTAAATTATGATATTATGGAGTGGATTATTCAAAATAATTTTGTCATATGTCTAAGACCAGTGATATGAACCGTATCTGAAAAAATTTTACAGTATTAAACAAAACAGGCTCACAGCTGCTTTTTTTTTTTTTTTAGCCCAGCCTTACTGGATAGTTTCACAGAAGTAAAACAGGAAAGAACAGCTATGCTCTGAAATAATATTTCCCAAACTATATTAAATAAACTAAGTGGACAAGTCAAGAAAGATGCTCCAGCAGTTCAGGCACTGGAAGTGGAAAGGCTCTGTTCTGCTGTTGCTTTGCTGTCACTTGAAGCCATGAGGTCTCGACATGGGTCCATCTTATTCACTGTTGGAAATGTCTTCATTCAGCATTGCATGATGAAAATCTCAGCAAAACAACTGCTGCTGCTGGTGGGAGCCCAGACAGGAGCCTGGGAGACTTCTGCTTGACAGCCAGAAGCCACTGTCTCTGTGCCCATTTCACTCTCAGCCTGGTGCTCATCCCCTGGCTGTGAATGCACACAAGGGATCTTGACTGACAAATCTAAATTAACGACCAAGTGAGCAAATTGTGTCACAGCTCAAGGAAGTTTTCAGCAGAGGTCCCATTGTGTCACTGCTTAAGGAAGTTCTCAGCAGAGGTCCCATGTGCTCATTGTCATTGACTGAGACAGAACACTGCAGTGAGGACAGACAATCCTAAATGGCGTGGATGCAGTTTTATCAAATTACGACAATGTCATGCTGAGAGCCCCTGGTTATTTTCTTGCTGAGGATTTCTGCAAAAGATGTCTGAGGATTAATCCTTTTCTCTCTTTCCTTCCATCGTTTTTTTAATATAGGGTGTCATGTATCCAGACCAAAACCCATCAGTCAGAGGAGACAACTGGGTGAAAGGACAGCATGTTAGCAGGATATGCTTGGCAAAACTGGTGCCCGTTGCTTGTGCTGGTAGCATTCTCTGCAGCTTTGCGTAAATTGCTACTTATGCAATTCATTCCTTTGTTCCTTTTCCAAACATTTGCCCAAAGAAATGTTTTCTCTAAGTCTGAGTAGTTCCCTGAAAGGCAACTTAACCACCTGAAGTTAAACATGTTTGCTGGAACTGTGTGGGTCTTGGACTTCTGCCTGATTGTGAAATGAATATATTACTGTTTGTTTCTATATGCAGTCAGCAGACTTTGATATGTTCTGAACAAAGAAAAATTAATAAACCAATAAAGAAAACCATGTTTAAGATTCAACAAAGTTGCAAATTTTTATCATCACCCCATTCCATGCCAGCACAGTGACATTGGTAGAGGTCTCTTTATCTCTAATGGGCATATCCAGGCTCCTGCCAAAGATGCTACATGCCAGATGAGTTTCTGCCAGGTTATAAACTTCGAAGGACTTGTTATTCAGAGGATTAAAAGAGTTTGCTCCCATGCTACATTTTGTGATTTTATTAACAGATTCATTGCAACCTTACAGAGTATTTTCATCAGTCAAAGACCACCTTCAATACTGTCCAAGCATCAGAGATGGATCCAAATGTCCCTAATTATGTAAAGTTTCCATTTTGACCCCAGATGGCTCAGGGCAACCTCAGCATTCTCTTTTGGATCTGATAAAACACCAGGGTTTCACTTGGAATATGCCACAGTTGTGAGCACAAGGAACAATATAGAGAAAACAAGAGGGGAGAAATGCAATTTTCTGTGACTATGTGAATTAGAATTTAATCAGCAATAGAAAATATAATGCAAAGAGACAATATGTTGCTTGGACTCAAATCAGTTCAGGAAAGCTTTTCAAAACATGCACCCTACTTGATACACATGCTTATATTCTCTCCTTACTAGAGATATCTTTATGAATCGAGACAGTAAAGTGCTCAGACAACCATAAATATTCATTGAATGTGAGACACAGACAGTCTGCTTCAAAATGTGAGGAGTAATTCTACAAATAATATGCTATAAAGTACAAGGAGGTCAAAATGCAGTACAATTAGGGTCAGCAACAAATTACTTGCAGGAAAACAAAAATTTGAAAAAAAAGTAAATATTTTTTTAGCTCTGCATTTTAGTTTGCTTAAAGAAAAAAAAAGTGTGACCATTTTAAGTTTATAGAATCTTAAGATTCTATAAATTCTATAGATTCTATAAATTTTTAAGATTCTATAAATTCTTAAGAATCATTTTGAAAGGAAAATTGAGAAGTCTAATCTACAAATTGACCTGGTCAAGTATGTTGATTATTTTCTAATGCATTTTCTGGCATGTGCCTTTTGGCAAAACACACATGAATTTATAAAATTGTTTGGTTTCATGGTATCTTCAATTCTCAGTGGAAGTTTTACTTCATTCAGAAATAGAATATATATAACCAATAAAAAAACTGCTTCAACTGTTTCATCTCAAATCAGGTTTTCATGAAGTATTCTTTAGAAGAACATATTTAGAGGGTATTCATTGAAGTCTCATTAATGTATCTGCTTTAAGTGATGTTTTTACCTATATATCCTTTGGAAAACTTTTCTCTAAGCTTTCTTCTCTGGATTATCATAAATATTCTTTCATAAAGTAAACACTATTTTTTGATATATTATGTTATTTATATACGTAAAGGTTCCATCAACGGTGTTATTTTAGCAGTCAAAAAAATAGATGGGAGCTATTGCTTTGATATTACTCCCCTGTGGGATCTGGAGCAAATCACTCTGCAATGCTGCTTTTCTGCTTACAATGTTAAGTCTTTGAAAAGAAATTGTCTTTCACATTGTATTTGTATACTGCCTCTCAGCTGAGACCTCCAGATGCTACTATAATACAAAGATTAAATAGCAGCACTATCTGTTGAATAATGAATACTGCAAGCATGCCGATGACAACCATTTGGGATGGGATATTAAATAACTTTCCCTGAGTCATGTGATTCATTATTGCCAGAGAAAGCACGGTGAGGTGTCTAGAAAAGGGGTGCATGAGGGCTCTTGCAGGGTCTCTGCTGGGGCACGACACTCTTGCTGTGTGTGACTAGATATTAAGCAAAGCAGCCCCAAAGATCATGGCTCAGCCATGGGGAAACTTAGGATCTAACAACCATCTGAGAAGGAGACAAGAGGACTTGGGGCTCCACCACTCTTCAGATGAAACACTGGATGAGAAATACAGAGGGAGCAGTATCATGGGCTGCTCCTGTGTTACCAGATTAATCTCAGGGAGCATTCCTTGGCACTGGAGAGCAGTCACACGCACAACTGAACAGCCTGGCTGGCTCCTCTCCAGGGCCAACCATGATTCATTAGACCAGGAGCCATTCGTGGATCAGGAGCTATTCCTACTTAAGCATTTGCCTCCTGGACACCCAGTTTTAGAGGAAAAGGGAGGTACAAGTACAGACCTATGGCATCTCCTGCCAGCCATGCTCAGAGACAGCAATTTGCCCTAGGCATGCTAAATCTCCTCATACCTCCACTGGTACTTGCAGAACCTCTGAGCTCAGTCCTGCATTTAGGACACTTTGAAGGTCAGATCATGTTTGACTGCAAGGATATTTCCTTTTTATGTTCATTGTGCTGGTCAGAGGATTGCTACTCCATTTCTCTCCAGTTTACCTCCACTGGCAGTCAGAGACATATCATGACCAGAAAGGAGCTATGTGCATCCCCAGGACAGAACCAGCCACCCTGTTAATCACATGCCGTGGCACACAATGGTGAATGGAGCCGACCTTGCTCCTCTAACAGAGTCCTTGTGTGTGCTCTGACCGCTGTCATCCTCGGGCAGTTGCTTGGCAACACCACAATCTTTGATATTCACTTTCCAGGCGTTAGGTAATAAACTCACCAATGAGAATACAGCTGCCTAATTTCCTCTGCTGTTTGCAGCAGAGGGTAAAGTGAATCTGTGGATTCTTAGTGATATGTCTAAACAACTGCCTGAAGACATTCTTTTGTTACAAATTTAATTCGTCTGTTTCAACTGACAGGTCCTTTACCCCTTGTTGGCTGCCTCATGTTTGGGAATAAAGAGAGAGACCGAGCACCTGAGGAGCTGCTGTTTCTCTCTGTGCATCAGCATACCAAACAGTGCAGTGTCTGGGAATCAGCACCTGCACACCTGGCTGTCCTGCAGGATGGAAACTACAGCCATCACTGGCTGGGCACAGAGAAGCAGCACAAACTGGACTGGGTGAGACAATAAGTAACAGTCTCATTTCCTGACTGGGATGATGACACTGGTGGAAAAGGTGAAATGCTGAGGTTTGAGATATCTCCATCTAATGAGAAAAATGAGGGCCCAGGCTAGCATACTCTCCCTCCCTCCTTTCTCATGGAAAACAGTGTGTTTTTGTAGGGAAAAGAGAGTGGAGGAAATTAATGTAACCTATTATTAGCTCATCAGAAATAAGTCATCTAGCCTGAGTTACACTCTGGACTCCTTAATGAGTCAGTGGAAAAGATGGATGGTGTCCCTTAGAGAGGAGGAGAGTGTCTATCCTTCCTGACCACAAAGAGGATCTAAATGAGGACTTAAGACTGGATGCCTAACCTTAAATTATTAATGATAGTTGAGCTGAATTCCACTCAAATTTCTATAGATAACATACCACTCTTTGGCTGGGCCAAGGAAATATTTCCTGAGAAAATTCAGAGGAGAAAAAGACTAGTTAGATAGCTAACTTTATCACAGCTTTCACACAGTCAGATGAGCAATCTGTCACCTGTTTCTGATTTTATAACTCCGCTATAAACAGACATCTGCAATTTTGGGGGGGAATACATCTAAATGGGGTAAAATGGATCAATGCTAGCTCCAGAGAAGAACTGTTCTACTGCATCAAATAAAATATTTATCTCTGTTTTCCCCTTCAGACGGGGCCAAAAGCTGATGCCTAGCAAAAAGTTGTAGCAGTAGGATACAGTTTTAATACTTGGCAGCCAGAAATTCAAAGACTTGTTTGGTCAGAGGCTGTGTCAATATGTTTTTGCTTAGGAATCTCATAGGACATTTTCTTCTAGAGCTAATTTTCTTCATAAGAAAACCAAGTAGGTTTTGTCAAAAAAGCCATTTGGGATTTCCCCATTTTGAACACTAAACAGAGGAATGAGAGAATGAGTAGCCATGGATTCTGACAGAAAAGGTGGTGAAGTCCTACAAGGAACTGTGTCCAAACTAAAGGGTGGAGCCAAGGCGAGTGCCACTCTGCTGGGTGTCTGTTTTAGTGTAGCAGGGTTTTGTTTCCTAGTCTGAGTTCGTAAGAGAAGTCTGTTCCTCCCTGTTATATAATTCTAAGAAAATATTTAAGGTTGCAGGTTGCTGTGTAAATGTCAGATATTACTTTTGCTAACATCAACATATCATTGAGACAGGTGTTTGATATTCAAACTAATCACAAGGAAAACACATTGCCTGAGATTTCACTAAGTGTGCTTAGCAGAGATTCCCCACTGCATAAATGAGAATATGAACAGAGGCATGAAAAGCAGAGGTGATGAAAAGAAAGATATCACCTTCAAATACTGATGCTGGGGCATGTGTTGCTAGCACAGCATTTCTCCCTGACATTCAAGGAGCACATTTCAAATCCTGAGAGGTGCTAAGCATGAAAGTTGCAGATACTTCTGACTGAAGAGTACTTCAGAGCTCTGAGATTCTTGATGCTCTCTCTTCGCAACACAGAGCAGAAAGAAAATCTGCCCCTCCCAACACAGTCTATATCCAGAGAGACTTGTAAAAGAAACAAGCTTCATAGATAGCCCCAGTAATGAATGACTGAGCATCCTACCTTGTATCAAATGAAGGGAAATGTCAAGCTTGTGCATACCAGCAGAAACTGTCATTTAAATCTCTTTTATAAAGAAATGAGCAACGCTGTCAGAAGCTACATCCTACCTTTCAAGTATTCCACTACTTTTGGAAACCAAGAACCAGATTTGACAATGGATTTAACACCACAGTTTATAACTGCTTGCCAAGTACCCACAGTTGCACTCAAATTTGGCTGCCATAAAGTCTACCCTGGTGAGACTATGGGCTCACATGGGTGCAGTGAGACTCACTGAGATGGCAAGATATGATTTTTAATTTATTAAATTCAAATTCTGACGGCAAAAAAAATAATCTTGTTTGACAAGACTTGAAGCTAGATGAGCAGAAATGAAAATCATTCTTTACAGATCAAAAATAAGGCAGAAGGATGAGAAGGAGACATTTAGGATGCTCTTGGTGGAACAACTTGACCACGAGGGACTCATGATCTGAGATCAGGATGGAAATGAAAACAAGAACAGAGACGTTCAAGATCTCAGAGGCAGGGACAGAAATACCAAACTAGATGAAAGGCAGTGACAGTAGAGAAATTTTATGCCTTAATTGATGAGGAAGAGATATCATTGTACTATTTGCAGCTTGAATGGAGGGGAGTGGCTATATTTACTCATGACAGAGTTTTTATCTATCTCTGTTTCTACAATTGCCATGCTTTCCTTTCATTTCAATTTGACTCTGTACTTTTTTGTAATAACACCATGAATGACATTTATTCCACAGTGAGATCAGTAATAGACAATACTAAGTGACAATGATCAATAATAGACAATACTACACAAACCAAAACCATCCTTAGAAAGCCAGACACAAGTGAAAATCTAGTTCGTGTTATACTCTCTGATAACTTATCTATTCTGTCCTTTTATTGATAACAGGAAAAAACCACAACATAACATAGCATGTGACAAAGGAATGAGAAGGCCATACAGTAAAGTTAGTTTTTGAAGGCAGCACAGTCTCCATTCTAGAAGCAATACTGTGACTCTTAATCCTGTGTTTGAGATGTGACCAGGGCTGCAGAGAAAATCCTATGGTCTCCCTTTTATTGCTGCTTGAACATGGCACAAACACGAGTTGCTCTCCAGTTAACACCATAGTAAGAAAAATGGACAAGTTCTCCATCTCTGCCACCTTCTCTCATGGGAAGGTGAGTCACTTGAAGGGCTGGAAAAGGCGTTTGACTTTTAGAAGTTGCTGGGCATGTCTCCTTAAAGTCACAGTCTCCTGACATTCTCCTCTCGGCCAACTAAAACCATACTGTCTAACACCACCACTTACACTTGTCGCAGTCCTTTCAACTTTTGACTTCATACAAGGAGCCAAGTGTCATGGTTTGGTCAGAGTAGTAACTCTGTAGTCCCTCTGTAGTAACTCTATAATCCCTCCATCATCCTCAGGTCTTCCTGAGGTAATAAGTGGGGTAGAGTGCATTGCCTAACGCTGCAGTAGGACTGTTGGGTCAGAGCATTTGCTGTGCCCCTCTTCCAGGGACTTTTCATTTTGTTTCCCATTTTGTTTTCATACCTAGGAAGGGCTATCTTCCACTGCCACAGACTGTCCCTCACTGTTTGATACAATGAGCTGAAATTATGATTTGAGTCTGGGTACCACCAAGGATTTTATGATCACACTGTCCTGGGATTTCTGTAGCCATTAGAATGGGCCACAGACCTTATACGCTATCTCCAATGCATCTAAAAAAATGCACTCATCATGCAGAAAATCATTAATACATGAGTTCAAGCAGAGTGTGAAACATGGAATGATGACGATTAGATAATAACTCCATTATCTGTACAAATGCAATGCTGCTACAGTAGTTCATCATAAAATAACAAATCTGACATCTGCAGCTGAGATTTTCAAAACTGTCTAGGGGGCTGAGGTACATAGTCACCATTAATGTTAATGTGTCTATGTCCCCTCCATCGTTTAAAGAATTTCAACCTAATTTTGGAGATAAAATAATACACTAAGTACAAGATAATTTCAAGTCTGAAGGTCACAGAAATCCCAAGGGATTCGTGGTGGCCTTTACCACTGTAAAATATTAAGCACAGAAGCTTTCATGGAAAACTTATTCCACCTCAACTGAAAAATTAAATCAGCATCTTTGAAATTCCTTATGTTAGGAACTGTGGGAAAAAAATAACAGTTTCATTGCAGAATTTTCATTTTTTTTCTATTTTTTTTTTTTTTATTTTTACAGAGAAGTTTCTTTTTACATTATTTCTTAGTCTAGCAATCTCAGAATGGAATAGTACTATTATTGAAGTGGGATAAGAAGATGTAAGAGCTGAAATATTTTCTTCTGGAAAATTTTTACATTAATTAGCTAACTGATAGAAAAGTCTTCTTTTCTAAATTTTAACCTACTTCCAGTAAAATGAAATAATAGGGACTTTTTAAGATAAGAATTAATCTAAACATGAAACAAAAATGCATAAATGTAACTTTTAAAAAATAAGATAGAAACAAACAATTTTTTTTTCCTCAATGGATTTTTTTACCAAATGAAATTATTTAATTAAAAAAAAAGGAGGCCTGGAACAAATATTTCTTTATAGATGAAACATTCCTTGAGATGGACTTGGAGCTGGGGATATGAATTAATATTGAAATAAAACATAAAATTTAAAAAATGACATAAATGTATATTAAAACACAACTTAAAATTTAAATATTGCCTAAATGAAAGTGAACCATAAACTTATACATTTACATATCATATACATTCACACAGGCATTGTCTAAAAAGAAGTTAAATACAATCTATCATTCAGAAATCAAGGGGGACTTGATTTGAATATAGTGTGATATCCTATTGGGATGGCCGCTGTGTATTCAGCTCTTTGTCTTCTATCAAAGACTTGCAAATAGAGGAGCACTTTTGTGTCAGTCACTACCGAAGAAATCTCTCCATATTCTTATGATGGGAAATTCTTTTACTGCAGACATATTACACGTGAGCATACCCATTGAATAATGGGAAACACAAACACTACAAGAAAAAAAACAGATGGGTTTTCCAGGTGTGCTGAGGAAGTTTTTTTCTATATCAATTTTTGCAAAGTTACTGCATGTCTAGAAAGCCACACATAACTTTATGGCTTCTGCTTCTATTCTTTAGCTTGTTAACTGGATGATTGGTAATTTTTAAAAATTCAAGTAAATTAAATATCTGATGAAGGATGGGTCATTGACTATATTCCTGTGCCAGAAAAATGATATTGATGAGGTGCAGATGAAGATTAAGTTCACAGGTGCCAAAGTAAAAAAAACTAAAAAATTGTTTGTCAGCTTTGTAAGTTACTTTGGAGACCTGGAACACACTTGTATGCACAAACAGTAAAATGTTCCTTGATGATAGTCTGCCTCGCAGTTCATCTGCCTGAAAATCTCTTGGCTGCCATCTGTATCAGGTTTAAATAAAATGTAATACTAAGCCCCTAATCTGACAGTGATAAGCTGGTGACAGTGATTATTTATGAGTTATAGGAAGAGTAGACCTTGAGAGGCAGATGCGAGTCCTTTCTTTCAGACCCAATTTCTTTGCTTTGAATATACTGGAGCCACTTCAGAACACAAGGCTTGTTTTATATATATAAAAAAGCTGTTTTAATTAGCTTGACATCTAATTGTTTCCTAATTGTCAGAAGTTGCCCCAAAGAAAAAGAGACAATTTTTTTTCACAAGACTTGCTACATATGTACTCTCACACACACAAAAAATATTGTTGTTTTTAACTTGATGATCCAAAGTTAATGAAATGGCTCGGCCTTGTTTTAGAGAGCAACTGTTCTGAAGTAGGGGGATACCATTTTATTGCTTTATTGAAATAGAAGACTTTGGGGGGAGTGTTTCAAAACCACTTAACTTTGACTGAACTTTGCTCTCATGAATTAATCTTAAAGGATCAGCCAATGTAGAAAGTCCTTTAATCATCCTGTGCCTAATTCAATGTTCTTTTAAGTCAATGGACAGTTTTCCATTTACTTCCTTGCTCTTTGGATCAACCTTTAAATTTACTGAATTTAACTTGGGAATTTAGGGAAAGGGTTTTATAGGAACCTCTCTGCTTTAATTTCAGGAAAGCTAAGGAAGCTTCCAAAATACAGTGTTGTATTGCTAGTTTTTGCCTTTCTTCTGTGTGTGAAGCTTAGTATGGACATGAGGTATAAGAAGGAACATATCCAGAGGAAGGGTTTGATTGCACATTCAGCAAGTTTACAGATAACACCAGGTAGGGTGGGAGTGTTGATCTACTGAAAGGTAGGAAGGTTAAGGTTCTACGGAACTGTGCTACTGCCTGGGAGCAGAGAGGCTGCAAAGCTGCTCAGTGGAAAAGGATCTGGGGGTGCTGGTACAGCAGCTGAACATGAGCCAGATGGCCAAGAAGGCCAAAGGCATCTGGCTTGTGTCAGCAATGGTGTGGCCAGCAGGACCAGAGCAGTGATTGTCCTCCTGTACTCAGCACTGGTGAGCCACACTGCAAATCCTGTGTCCACTTCTGGGCCACTCACTGTAAGAAAGACATTGAGGTGCTGGAGCATGTCCAGGGAAGGGCAGCAGAGCTGGGGAAGGGTCTGGAGTCCAGGTCTTATGAGCAGCAGCTGAGGGAGCTGGCGCCATTTAGTCTGGAGAAAATGAGGCTCATGGGGGATATTTATGCTCTCTACAAATCCCTGGAAGGTTGTGGGAAGGTGAGTGTGTTGGTCTTTTCTCCCAAGGAACAAAATACAGGACAAGAGGAAAGGGCCTCAGGTTGTGCCAGAGAAAGTTTCAATTGGATGTCAGGAAAAATGTCTTCATGGAAAGGGTGGTCAAGCACTGGAACAGGCTGCCCAGGCAAGGGATGGATTCACCACTACTGGAGGTATTTAAACGATGCAGATATGTGGCACACAGGGACAAGGTTTAGTGGTGAATGTAGCAGTGGTGGGTTGACAGCTGGATTTCCCAATCTTAAAGGTCCTTTCCAACATAAATGCTTCTAGGATTCTTTTAGAAGCTCATGCTTGATGTAGTAACACACTTTCTTTTCTGCCTGCTCCCAATGGAGAACTTAATTTGCTTCTGAAAACAGAGAGGCTTGGAAAAGCTCCAGCCCAAGAGTGAGTAGTTCCTACATTTCACAGAGTCCCCTGCTTAACCCCATTGCATTCTAATGCAGGAATTTTATTCCCCACGGCACAACCACGACAAACAGTTAGGCCCTTCATGGATAGTTCAAGTGCCAGCAGCTCATGGAAGCAATTTGGAATAAACTAGGAGAAAGGACATTTGTATTGGTTTGAGAGATCATCATAGGCAAAACCATCTTCTCAGAACAGAGGCCATGCACACCACTATCTAAGTGTTTGCCCTAGTAATATTAATTAATTAATTAATTAATTAATAGTACAGTGACATCTAGGTATTCCAGCTAAGAGTGGAAGCCTGCAGAAAGAAACTCATTGTCCCAAGATCTGGACCAAGAAACTCCAAGCCTAAACTGATATAGACTGTAAAGGTGAGGCAATCAGTTTGCTGTCATCTAGTTGGGCTGGGACAGCCTCTGAGAAAAAAAAAATTACTCATTTCCATCTGCTGCCTCACCCACAGTCCTGCACTGCTTTCCATTTTTGCTGACCCTTTCTTCACGCTCTTAAGCATCCTTTCTCTCTTCCTTCTCCTTTTCTTTGCACACAGGGGTAACAGGCAAGAACTAAGCTAAAAGTTCAAAGTCATTGAACACACATCCAAAGTTATTCTCTCAACTGTTTGCAGATGTGAGGATAAGGGAGTCACAGAAACTAAATGCTTTCCTGGGATCCAGGAAAATATAGGAAAATAGCTGGATCCAAGCTGGATATTTTCCTCGGTCAGAGGAAATAATTGTCCCACCATGGGGCTAGAATTACCTGTTGGAATTAACAAGAGATAACAACCCTTTTGGCTTCCCTACCAAGTACACATATAATGGAGAACTGCTCCTTCCTCTCTATCACCACAGGATGTGGCTTGAGATATTCAGTTTTAATCTTACTCTGATGCATGAGGTTGGTACAAATTCTGCCCTCAGCCCTCTCAAGTATTAACAACACTAATGAAATTACTCAGGGGCTGTCATTTTTCATCTTGATATTCTTACGTTGCTGATCTGCATTGCAGCACTTTTCTTTGCTCCCAAGGACTCAAACTATGCTTTGTAGTTCTAAGACTATTCAGGAATGACCTGAAGGCTCAGTCAAATCAGAATCAGCAGGAGACTGACCTTTAACACTCTGGGAAAAGGAGAAGCTGAAATTAATCTTCAAACCAAGTTTACTTCTTTAACACAGAGAACCAGAAGGGAAATTATTTGTGGTTGTTAAGGGAGCTTAGTTAAGTCTAACCAGATCTCTCTTCTGAGCACAACTTCAGCATAGCTAGCCATGAACTTGGAAGTCAGTTTGAGAAAACTTCAGCTGGAACCAGTGCTCACAGAAAGCAGGTTTCAAGACTACTGACAGACACACAAGACCACAGTAATCAATTCAAATAGTGTATGACAAGACTGATAAAAATCACTCAGGGGTGGGAAGTGGTCATGGGCCATGGAGACTTTCCTACTCCTACATGACATATTCCAGTTTCATAAGCCTCCCATTTCCAAGACTGCAAGAGTGATGGTAGAGTTGTGCTTTTCCCATTTTCTGGACAAGGAAGCACTAGTTGCTGCACATGGCAAAATAATGTAACTTTTGACTTCAGTATCACTTCAGTCATGTATCTTCATTCTCATATCTACTCCTGATTTTGCAAGGATCTATGGTAGAGGCAGCCCTAGAAAAGCTAGTAGCTGAGGCAGAATTTACCCATTAGACCTCAGAATTTTTGTAGCACTCTTTTTATATGCAGCACATCAATTGCAGAATAGAAACTAAATTAAGAACGTGCTCCAGAATGAGATGACAGTGAGAATAGGCTACAGTGGGATGTAAAAAGGAAAAAGAATAAAATTATCAGAGACTAAGGAAAAAATCACAAGTAAATCCATGACAGGAGGTCACATGCCTGAACATTGGAACTTTCCCAGAATCTTTATGCAAATAATTAGAAAAATTCCCCAAAGCAGAGAGAGAGAAACTTCTCAGTAAAGAAGTGACTGTTTCTGCAGTACATGCCAGAGTGCACACAGTCCTACCATTGTTTAGAACATTGTGTGCCCTGCTGTGCTTTGTGCCAGAGCAAATCTACCTGCCTAAATGCCATGAAGAAAATATTTCTCTCTCTTCCAGAAACACTCATCCACTGTTTGGCACTAACATACTCTGCCTTGATTTTATCACAAGTCCTCTACACAGGAGATTTTGGTTCTGCCCAGACACCTGCTATCAGCCCCTCTCACAGTCTCATAAACACATCTCTGAAGCCTGACGTAGCTGTGGTAGTATCAGCTCTGTGGACATCCTGGAGTACTCATGGTCAAAAGACAGCAGAAATCATGCAATGGCCAAGTAGATCTTTCTGCAGGTTATTAAACAACTCTAAGTTCTTCTTTTTAGTTGGATCCGCAGTTAGGAAAAAATGCTTTGCTACTGGTTTTATAGGATGTAAATTTGTAAACCAATTTTGGCCGTATTTTCAACAAAGTACAAGGAGCATGGTGGCAGAAGGTAGCTCAGGTAGTTACTGGAAATGGGATAACAGAACTCAAAAGGTTGGTGCAGATAGAAACAATTGTTTAATTGGGCTTTCCTTAAAATGATGGATAACTGCTAATCCTTGTTCTATAAAAATATATACATAGAATGGATTTGGTTGCAGGCTTTTGATTCTTTTGAACCAACCCCTAATGGCTGTGGTGATGGGCCTGCACTATCCAAGAAGGGTCCTGATTTTTACAAAAACTTCTTGGGGAAAAAAAAAGAAAAAAGAAAGAACGTCTAATTTTCCTGTCCTCTCTCTACTTCTACACTGGCACACTTCCAAGGATCACTTGGAACCAATGGAGCTGGCTATGATTCAAGAGCCCATGCACACAGACACAAACAAAAAACGGATTACACAGCAGAGCAACAAGACCAAAGACCATCTGAAATGGATTGCTCACTCAAAAGGAGCTGCTTTTTGGAAGGGACACGGCTGTGCTGGTTAATCAGTACTGTCGAAATAGATGTCTTTATCACACCCTGTTATTTATTCCGCACCAAGTAAGCAACAGTACCTGGTGAAGTTTGGGAAGGAAGCACAACATTGCAAATTGCTTTTCTAGAACTGAAGAGAGCAGATTTATGGAGGAGATTGCTCAAAAAATGTACTGCAATATTACATTGGGAGTGAAGGAAAAACAAAATGTATGTGTAGTATTGCTGACTATACTGCTGACAGGGCAAGTGTTCTGGAGGAAATCATTTTTACAGGGCAACTGAAAAAAAAGCCACCAACCATTTCCTGAGATCAGATAGGTTAGAATACAAGATCTTTAACATATAAATACAAAAGAAACTTTCCTCTGATGACAAAGAAATAAACAGAGAAAAAAACCCCTCTGGTTAAAAATTAAATAATGCACCTCCAGTGTTGAGCCTCAGGTCATTTACATGACACTGCATCACTGATGAACAGCACTAGGCTCCTTGAAGCTACAGGTCTTCCAGAAGACCTGTCTGGGAACCAGAGGTTCATTTCTGTGGCAGAAATAGGTGTTTAAACTTTCTCGTCCTTACTGGACTGTGAAACACAAAGCAGTAGATCAGACCTGAGCTGAGAGTGGGAGTTGGCTCTGCTTAAACTCCATCACATGTGCTGCAAGCATGACTAGGGAGTAGTCTTGGGTTTGGATACCAAGATTAATCTGGTCCTGGAAAAGCTACATAAAATACTTGTCTGTACAAATGTATATAAACATAAGTCTAATCTCTACACATCTCTATAGGTTGCACATTTATGGCACGAATGTCCTGGATATTTCACATCCTCTTCTAGTTGTTCCTTGTGAAGTTCCAGATTCAGTAACTCAGCAGACAGATTTTAAACTAATGAAATATCTGGGCTTGAGCATATGTATTTTTTCCTAACAAAATGATATTGCTTTCTCATTTAGATATTATTTTTTTCTTGAAAATTTCCGTGGTTTAACCCCAGCTGACAACTCAGCCCCACACAGCCACTCGCTTGGGGTGAGGGAATCAAGAGTGAAAAGGAGAAAACTCATGGATTGAGATAAAGGCAGTTTAACAGGTAAAGCAAAAGCCACACTCTCATGCAAAACAGATTGAGGAGCTCATTCACCTCATGCCATTGGCTATTCTCAGGAAGGATGGGCTCCATCACGTACAAAAAGCACCATCACTCCAAGTATACCTCACTTCCTTCTTCTTCCCCAGCTTTATATGCTCAGTGAAAACCATATGATCTGGAACATCCCTGGATCAGCTGGGGTCAGTCTGCCCTGGCTGTGTCCCCTCCCAGCTCCCTGTGCACCCCCAGCCTCTTCACTGATGGGGTGATGGACAGAAAAGGCCTTGGATCTGTGGAAGTGCTGCTCAGCAATAGCTAAAACATCCCTGAGCTACCAGCACTCTTTTCAGTGCAAATCCAAAACATATTCCCAATACTATAAAGAAAATTAAATCTATCCCAGCCCAAACCATCACAAGTATAAATATTAATTCATCCCCACTCCCATGCCCCTCCTCCCCCCATTTGCAGTTCTGCAAACACATTAAGACAATAAATTACTATACATATGTTTCAATGAGGACATCAACTAGCCACGTACTATCTTCCCTGTAATTCACAACACTCATATTTCTCTTTGCTGTACTTTGAAAACTGAAAATTAGTCCTGGTAATACCAAAATAAATAGTCTGTGTTCATATTATAATGAAAAGAAGCAGAAGGTCTTTATTCAGTATACACTTCAGTTTCAATAAAAGACAAAGAAGCAGAAAATTACTCATCTAATTTTTTGTTTCACCTTTCTCCTGCCTTTCAACAGGAACCATGACCTTGAACATGTACCACCTGCATATCAGAGAATAGCTCAAGGAATATTGTCACCTTGAGATCTTCTAGTATTGTGGAGTGAAAAGAAAACCAAGGTTAAACGCTCACATATTAACAGAATAAGCTGTGGAAAATAAAAAGGAGTAGTCAAGAAGAAAAACATTTGTGAAACAGAAACTGAAAACGCCCTTTAATTTCTCATTAAGAAGACACAACCAAATTCTCAATTAGAAGCACAATTTAATTCCTGGAATGACTGAAATTTATTTGGAAATCTGTATTTCACAAGTTTCCTAAATTCCCTATAGGTAGAAAAAAAGACCACAATTTAAATGTTCTCAAACTCAGTTTAGCACTTTCATTGTTTTGAACATTTTATCATTTAACTCTTTCCTTTGGTTTCTGCGGTTTGCCTGGGGTTCACACACTGGATCACAAGTGCAGACTTCAGACAGCCACAGCAGAGGGGGAAGGCAGGGGCAGCACGGGATGGAGAGCAGCCATGGGATTCCTGATTCCAGGTCTTCCAAACATTTCACTGCACTCCAGCACCTGCATGTATTCACAATGGCTCCCACCAAAACATGGCCTTGCTGAGGAGTTTGGGTGCTTTGGACAAAAAGATCTGGCCTGAGTGGATATTTTTTCGGAAAGGGGATGAGAAAACATAAAAGTTGTCAGATAAGAAAACAGAAAACTTTATAAATCTTGAAAAGGGCATCCTACAGTTCTTCTGAAAAAAGGTTTTGAGAAAGAAATTGGGAAGGTGCTATTCGAAAGAGATTTACTGCTTTTAGGTGGAAAACTCCACTAGGTTGTTTGAATCTTCATGTTTTTGGGCATGGAGTTTTTTCTAGGTTTCTGACCATGGGAAATATTATGAACTTCATTCTTTATAGCCCATTCTTCCTCCTATAGCCTATTCCTTCTCTCCTTGCCACCACTAGATCCCAGAAGTGACAACTATTTTGTCTGTGTCCCATTCCCCCAGACTTATCCTGCAGCACACCTTCCTTGGGGAAACCTGAGGGATCCCACCCAGCCTCTCATGGCAAGGCTCCATGCTGATATTTTGGCCCCTTTCAAATAGGGTTACAAAGCCAGCATCAACGTCCCATGAAAGCCAGAGAGTGAAGAAATACTAGCAGTTTTCTAGATGCAGTGATTTTCTTTTGTTGGATACCTGTAAATGGCCTTTTGGGGGATTTTGTTTGTTTGATTTGTCTATTTTTGTTTGTTTTGTTGTTTGTTTAGTCTATTTCTGTTTGTTTGGTTTCGTTTTCTTTTGTTTTTTATTTTTTTTTTTTAGGTTTTACTATCTGCTTCTATGAGAACATTTATGTCTTCTGCTATTGTGAAAAACAGATTTATGGATTAATTTAGATTAAATTTCTGTGAAAGTTTTCAGCTAAAGTATATTTGGAGGAAATTATTCAATGAACAGCAAAATAAAACAACTAGTCACACTGAATTTACTGAATAGTTAGAGCCAAAAGAGGCTTAAAGTAGCCCTCCTCCTCCCTCCCCCCCAAATAAGTTCGATATTTAAAGAAGATTGTGTGTTTATACTTTTTTCTTTCAAAATAATTTAGAAAATTTTGAAAACACTTCTTTTTTTAAGCTAAAAATAACCGGGATAAACAAAACCCCCCCCCTAACATTTAAGCAATGCATTTTGCAATCTGGCCAAAGAAATTTGAATTACCTTAAAAATGTTTCCTTTGCACACTAAATCAAAAAATATTTCTTCTTACTTTCAGAAATACCAGCAAAACAAAAGATTCACTATTTACACAGCTGTTTTCCTGACACATATGCCCCAGTCTCAGGGCTACATTTCTTATTCCTGGCTGGGCTTCCCAAGAACATTCCACTAGTTAATAGCAGTAACATGGGTCAGTTCAGGCTTGAGGTAGGTAGGTGGTGTTTACTGGATGTTTGCCCAGTGTTATTCCGACTGAACAGATTCCATTTTATTATTTTATCAGTTTCTCAGAACTAGGATAACATTTTATGCCGCGATCTGTTCTTTGATATGGATGGAAGGTTCAAGATTATAATAAGGTACTAATGCATATGCTAATGCAAGTTTTCTCCTTTAGAAGATTTTTTTCCACTTCCTTATTATTCTCATTATTTTTTTTTTTTTAGGAACATTCTTGAAGAAGTCTTTGTGGTGTAGTCTATCTTACTGGCATTTCACATTCTTATTTTTGGTTATCTACTGCATGCATCAAGCTTTGGGGTTGCTCTAAACTTTGCCCATAAACTATGGCTACTGTGCTCTGGGGTAAGATACTTCAAATTAGTTTTTCCAGTTTTGGATTTTACTTCTGCTGAGGCTGTAGGGTTGGCATGTTTCACTAGGGGTTAATCTTAGATGAGAAGGAGAGACCAAGCATTTTCTTTAGCATTTAATCAATTTCACACCAAAAAGTTCTCCCTCTTTACATCTTCACATCTTATCTAAAATTTATTGTTTTTTCTCTTTTGCACCTTCCTATTTTAAGTTCTCTGAACACTAAGCTTATACTCCAGCCATTCTCACCTTTCATTCACCTTCTCTCACTTTCTTTCACCATTTTCTTTTTATTCATCCACCAGATATAATTTGCTGACACCATTTGCCTTTCCTGTTTCACTGAATGCTTTTCCTAGTTTGAACTTCTGTACTAGTTTCTGATGTATTCCCTGTCCCTCACCATCTCTGGATCCTCTGTGGAGTTTTCTTGACTCTATTTTTTCTACATTTATGCTCATCCTCATTTTTATGTACTGTTCAGTATCTTTTCTTCTTATTTTTTTTCTCCAAATCCTTTATGTAGAAGTTGTATAGAATGCTTCCGTCTTAATACCTCCAGATGGATATCTACTAACATCATCCTCACTTCCCCTAAAGCCCAGAACTACCCTTTGCATAACCAATTTGAGTAACCACAGCAACAAGATCCTTGCCTGCCTTTGTTCACTCTAGTGTGATACTCGTCATCTTAGTCTTTTCTTTCCCAAAACTATTTTATTGAGTTTGTAGATATGATCAGGACATAGGCTCCAAAGCACTGAAAAGGCATTTTTGATAGTATCTACAGCTCAGCTTTAAGGCATCCTTCCTGCGTCTCATGAAAAGTCTTGCTCTCTTTCACTTCCTCAAGGGGACCATGCTTAGCAAATGGATCACTGCTCCCCGTCAGAGAATACACTCCCCATGCTTAGCCAGGCTGATTGAGTTTCTGACCAGAGGATTTTTACAGCCTGAGTGGAACATGGGCCAATAAGCAGTCTGAGAGCTCACAACAAAAGTAGCAAAGTAATAAAGTAGCTTAACTATAACTTATTCATTGCTAACAATAAATTTTTTTTTACAAGGTAACCCAAAAGCAGGGGAACTTTCTGTATCCCCCAAAAAAGCAGAAAGGAAAAGATATCACCAAACTATATCTTCTATCTTTTCAGACATGGAAGGAGATCTTCACATGACATTTAGAACAAATATGATATTTGTTTGTCCAAAATAGGCGATGGAATTCTGCAGCCCATTCCTCAGGCACATCTTGCTGACAGTGCCTGAGCTGCAGGGTACCACTCCGAAGGTGACCTCACTGTGAAATCTGAATCCAAATGAATACAAAAAGTATTTGTTTATTAAAATATGTTGTAGCAGTTTTCAAAAAGTGACCTAGGGAGAATTACAGCAGTAGAAAAAAGATCTGTTTTAGTTACTGCTCAGTTTGGTATATTATGCATCAACCTAGGGCTTCTTTTGCCAAGGCTTTTAAATTGTTTTAGAGAAAAACTGCATAAATAAAATAATATATATTACCTCTACAGAACCATTTTTTTCCTCTCAGTTACATCAGTATGAATTCAGAGTAAATCCAATGAAATCAATGGTTTTATAATAGAGTAAAAGGGAACAAATCGAGCTCTGAAGCTTTTCATGTTTTATTTGCCAAGTGTTTTCATGTTATGCTGGCAACTGGACAGTGACAGGATGTACAGGTTTCATGAGCCCTCTGGCAGGCACCAAAGAAGCCCTATTATACCCCATGACAATGCAGCCATTTGCAAGTGCTACCAGAACTGTACTTCCTAGCCAGAAGCATAGCAGTTCCTCTCACTGGTTTGTTGTCCTCACGTGCATACTTGCTAAATTGTAGAGAAAAATAAATGCTGAATGCTTCCTTGAGGTGGTAGTTGAGATTTTTTTTTTGCTAAAACTCAAATATGAAGGATGAACATTAAACAGAAACTACAAACAACTGTCACCTACTCTTCCTCCTTCCTTCAAACTTGGGCTCAAACTTCACACACTTCCAGAGTACTCAGGACCATGGTTCCTTTATTCAGGCAGAACAAATCATCTCCTTTTGGAGATAGTCTTTCAACATAAATTGCTTACATTATTTATTAACAATGCACGCTTGCTGAAAGAATACGGAGTAATTTATCATAATTAATTTCATTTATTCTTCACAAATCAAGAGGCCGATCAAAAAATGGCCTTGAACTCTCTAAATGCAACTTGAAATGCTGGGCTCCAAAATCTCAGTTTTCAATATTGAAAGCTCTCTCCAAATTGCCACCCCACATGAGGGTGCTGCCACTACTGAACCACCTTCCTCCAGGGGTCAAAAAGCCCTGGCTGCAAGATTGCACCTCCAGGCACAGTGGGGAAGCCAGCACATTGGTAGAGCTGCCTGGGGGTTTCCATGAAGGAGGAGTAGTACTTGTACTGGGTTTGCATATGAAGGTTTTTGTAGCAGAGTGAGCCTATAGGAATGGCTTCTGTGAGAAGTTGCCAGAAGCTTCTCCCATTGTTGCTGCCCATGAGAAAATTGTGGTCCAGCAAGGCAGACTAGGAGGAAGAGTCCTAAAGTAGTTGTCACAGCAGGGAAAAAGACTTCTTCAGTGCAGCCGCCACCGTCCTTGAGGCTCATCTCCTCTGCCAGTTTTGACTGAAGTTGGTCAACAAAGCTCAGAAGTTACTGAAGGGAATATCACGGTTTACTTGCCTACAGCTGTATAAAACCTTAGATCACCTAAATGCTGAGCCACTCATAGTCAGCAAGAACTTTTTTGTTGCTGAGGCAATAAAGCACAGTGATTTCCATCACATCAAAGAAAGTTGCCAGTCCCAGTGTTCATCCCTGTTTTGTATACCTTGGACATTCTCCTTCCCCTCTTAGCACACCATCTCTTTCCCTCAGTGGAGTCAGAATGTGAATGCAGACAAAGTCTAAAAGGAAGGAGATTTTTGCCATTAATTCTTGTTAGCGTATCTGGGCATCAGCCTATCACTGCTGTTAGTGTACTGAAACACAGAATAAAGCTGCATTTCTGTAAAAGACATTGGGAGCAAAATTGGACAGAAGAGTGTCAGACTGCAGTTTTTCCATTCTTTCACACAAAATGTGAAATAACATGTTAACTGCCTTCTGGCCATACAGTAAGTTTCCATTAAAATAATTACCATATGGCTCTTTTGGGTACATGGTAACTTTCCTGTTATTTCACAATCCTTTCAGATGAACAGTTTCACAATGGACCCTACAGGACCTTGAAAGGATTTTATCAGGTTACTGGATTAGGGCTTTGATAGAGATTCTGAGGAAAAAGCAGGTGGAAATAACAGCTCACAGAGTGGCTCTGCAAAGTGATTACTGGACTATATTCTCTGTTCAAATGGGAAAAGGAAATCCCTTGAAATAAAAAGTCTGGCTGCTGCTGATTAGCTGACAAGAATGAAATTGAACACTATGCACATAAAACTCTATATGTGCAACCAACAGATCCATCATGTCAGCAATTCATTTTCTTATGGTAGCATGGGCTTGGAGAGAAATCTATTAAGGCCCAAATAAATTAATAGCACAGAAGAGAAGTATCCCATGCCTTGTCTGTTTCTCTATACACATAGCTTACAAGTCTAGTTTGATTTTTTTTTTTTATATTTATCCCTTCCTCATTCATTAACTTTACTGCACTGTATATATTGGGACCCAAATATTTTTTTTTTCTGTTATCAGCAAATAGTTTCCATCAGTTTCTTCAGCTGCAGGAATAACTTAGTAAGAATATTCCACATATCTACAGATACCTCGAAATCCTTGGGTGGTTCCAGTTGTACCTGCATCTTATTACAAGGACTAAGGGCAGGAGAGATTGAGGGTGAAGTCTAATTAAAGTCATCTAAAACATCATTACATTGGTAATTTTTTTTTAGCAGCCTATATCATCTCTATCTTTCTCTCCAGTTTTTCTCCTTGCAGAGTTGTTGAGATGCATTGTCTGTTGGAGGACTCCAGTTGTGGTGGTGACGGTACGTTAGGTGGCAAGTCCCATAAAGCATGCTAATATGCGCTAATCTTTTAATGATGATGAATATTTGACTCCTTGTAATGGGGGTATTTTTTTAAAGAGGCTTTCCACACAAAAAAAAATCATCACAATGGTTGTCACAAGTAAGCTTTCCTCCCCTTTGAAAGAACTGACTGTAGTGGAAAAGATAATTACTTAGTTCCTTTATCTCCGAATTATTTGTAATAAAACCTGAAATCGCACCACAAGGTCTTTCATGAGGATGTCATAAATTAAGATGCATCGATGTATTTGGTGCATCTGTTCAGCTCTGTGCTCCTTTGTCTTCTGCAAATAGCACAGCAGCTTCAATACCCAGCAGACAGCATTTACGCAAATGATGTCGTGGTCTGTATCATTAATATTCAGCGATTGTCTGTCATAGACACCTTACTGTACATCTGTTATGCAAATTTATGTTAATTTTTGCTCACTGACAGCTGCCTTGGTTCCCTCCCTAAAATGATCTTTTCCATTTTGAAGTTTGCAATCTGTTCCCAAAAATGTTAATCTAACAATTAACTGAAATTGCTAAACAGAAATTTTACATGTTATGTCCAAAATAGAAACCAGTGTTTTTAAATAGATGGTGAATCTTCTCTTCACATCATTTGTTTTATATGTGATTCAGAGAAGGGTAAACATTGATCTTTGCACAGTCTGTGTTGGGATAAGTGACAATCTCCCTATACAGTAATAAGTTTTGCAGGAAATGGTGCCATCTTTTCACATAGGCTATCAGCATAAAACTGGCTTTGCCATTAAAAGCTGTTCTTTGTACAATTGTTTTCTACTTAGACTTTTGGAAATGGAAAGGGCACTCTTTATTAACACATTATTCATTTAAACCTTTTGTTTAAAATAATATGACCATATTTCAAACAGGCAGCAAGCATTTAAAAAATGCTTCAGAGAAGTTATACCATGTTAATGTAATATATCAGGAAAAGTGAGATTTAGTTTTGTAAGTTAGATTTATGCTGCTGGGGAAAATGCTTTGACCCAATGTGCCCACAGCAGGAACAGACAAGTTACACCAGGTATCCTATATGGAATCGGTGAACATCTGGACAACTGGTGTACAGGGAGGGTTTAAGTCTGTTTGACAAGAGGGAAGGTGCACAAAAAAAGCTTCAGCATAGAAATAGTCTCCACCTTAAACCAAAGTGCAAGCAGATTGCTGGCACAGTCTCTCCAAGTTCTCAGACTTCCCTTTGATATGGAACAAGAGATATATTCACAAGAGCCAGGGAGAGCTTTGGTCAGGCAAATCTGCAAGGGATATCAGAAGTGCAAGGGCAGCTGGGGTGAAGTGGAAAGGGACAGGTTATAGCCACTGTTTAGGAAGGGAATTAAATAGGAGCAGGCACACTGCCTGTATTGGGAAAGAAGCCCTTATGTGTCCATACACTGAGGACAACAGCTTTAAAGCAGAAGCTGCTTAACTGCATTGCCTGACATTGTAATAAGGTCATGACGTAATAGATTTTTCAGAAATGACCAAATCAGAATTTTACATTCTAACACAGAACCTGACTTGAAAACATAGAGAAAGACAGGCTGAAAGAAGCTCAGTGTTTAGATATTAGGAACAGCATTACAGTGCACCAAAAATTCAGTATCAGTCTTCACCATAGCAAATACAGCCAAGATACCTATCCAAGCTCTAACCTGATAAGGAAATAAAGAGCACACTATGTCAGGCTGATCTGTCAAAATAAGAAGAGTAGGAAAATTAAACTGATAAATTAAAGAGCAGCATGTCACCTGACTGATGGCAACCCTCCAGGAGATCTCTTAGAAGCATAGCTGCTGTTTCTAACAAAGAATACAGAATAGCTCATTAAAAAACACAGAATGGCAGGCTAGCAAACATTACTCTTTCCTTCCAAAAAGGGAAACCAGGGAATTCTCATAGTTACAGGCTATGAATCCTCAGAAAAGTTTTTGGAACAAGAATTAAGACAAAAGTAGAAAAATCACCAAAATAAGCATGCTATGAGGCCAAGCGGACTAAGGACAATTGTACTTCTCTAGTCTATTGAAATGCATCAAGAGTGTTAAACAATGGATGATGAAGACTATTTCATACATAAGTTCACTTGAAAGACAATGTATTTAATTGGAAAAGTATTTCCCCAGGAACCAATTAGGAAAACAAAGTAATCATGAAAGAAACTGAATACTCTGCTGTAAGTTCAGAAAGTGATTGACAAAACTGCAGCAGATAGAAGTATGTAACTTACTCCCAAATTAGAAACTTATAGTGAAAAATGCTGGGCTATTTTGGAAATTGCGGTTAATAAGGCTGTTTGGAAAAGAGCTAAACAGACATATCAGTATTTGCAGGTGACAACTCTTTATCCAGATGTCCAGACAAAGAAAGTGCTTGACAGACTGAAAAATGCCTTTAAAATAAATCACAAGATAGCACTTAATAAACAAATTCAATGTCAAGTACAAGATAAATTTAGGGACATGACTACATTTCTGTCTACATTTCAAGAAATTACCTGAGGTATCAGGTTCTACCATTTACTATTACATGCAATTGCACCATATAACTCTCCATTAAAGGTTTAACAAGTTCCAGATTTTTTTTCTAATCAGAATTGTCATTCACATTTTTTTCATAAACAGTCCTCTCAGAGCAAAGTTTGAATTATTTCAACACTTGAGTGTATGATAGAGGTTACAGCTAAACAGAATGACTCATAAAAATTAAAACTGATTGACTCTTCACCTGTCCTTTCATGAAGCACTTTTATAGTTGAAGTAGAACTTGCAATATTGTTCCAATACCATTATACTATCCTAACACAACGGGAAAAAGCCACAGCAGAGAATTTTTTTTCATATTAACTGATGTTGCTGGGGATGAGCCATTTTGCAGTAATTTCTTTTTGTTTTAGGCACCAGCAGAGAATGGAAGGACCCCTTTGTGTCATGTCCATACTGTCCCCTGTGCCAGTATTTTAGCACTTCAGCCTTCATAAATAGTTTTCCTGATTAATTACAACATCCTGAAATACCTTTCCATGGAAGTTGGGGAGAGTTTAATTACCAGAAATTGGCAGGGGACACAGGAAAGCACACCAAAAGTTGTCTGTTTAGCATCACCAGCAATGTTGGACTAGAGGGATGACAGCAGGAGAGTGGTGAAGGCACAAAGCTATTAAGAGCAGTGAACCAGCCCAAGGTTACTGCATCCACCTGGCACCCCAGCAAGTACATCTCTGCTATTTATCAGTCCCAAAGCTCAGGGCTCTGCTGCTGCACTGGTAGCTTAGTTCAGAAGTTACTTCAAACATCCAGAGTCCAGAAAGCTTGTTCTTAAATTGAGGTCCACAGAAAGATATAGTTTTCATTGTTCGAAATAGTTCAGTCACAGCATTTGGAAGAACAACATGCTAAAGAGCAGCTATTAATTAGCATAACTAATCTCAGAGTTTAAATCAAATATCTCTTTGGTGACTGAGGTCTTCCAGAACTGATTTTTTCCCCTTGATGATGTGAAGATTACGTGATGCCTTTTCTATTATTTTTTTAATACACTGGCATTTTACTGTCAAATATCTGAATAATTTGTAAGGAAAAGGAATTTGATGAACTGATGTATTTAATGCCCTTAAAACCTTGACAGTATTTTTGTACTATGTAAACCTCAAGTTGCTGACTATAGCCTCAGCAGGAGCTGAGGGACTATGCCAGGAATTTCCACATATGGAAATGAGCTAAGACAAAGACAATTGCCATTTTGATTTTCTTTCTTCCCATTTTTGGAATAGAAACAAACATTTCAATATTTCCTGATTTAAAAAAAAAAAAAGAAAAATTTCAGAAAATTATGATAGTCTGATTAGGGCATTTGTTTCCAGAACACAAACACTGTATCCTAGGTTTCAAGTTTCTGAACATCTTTGATATATAGACAAAATAAGTTTAATCAAAAATGCCCCCCTTAGATAAAACAAAAACCAAACCAAAACATTGTTCCAAAATTGGTGAAACATTTTAGTTTTATCTTAAATGTTTTAAATGAAAATTTTAATTTCATTTTTCATATTTTCAAATTGTGTTTCATAGAGTCTGATTTAAAAAGTCTTAATAAATCATATTTCATTTGAAGTAATGGAAGAGAATTTTAGAGGAACTTTTGACAGAAATTTCCTGAATAGCTCTTTCCTCTGGCCTGAGATGATGTGCAAGAAATGGAGGTTTGAGATGCCTGTAACCAAAATTCTGAATCTGACTGAACAGCAAGAAGTCACACCCTATACCCAGCCCTTGCTCATGCTTTGTGTAAAAAAACCAACCAAAGAGAGAAAAAATGAATAGCACAGTAGCTGTTGTGTATCCGACAGAGGTTTCACAAAGCTGTCAAAGCAGTGTTCGCTCCACACTTAGAGAAACGTGGCAAAAGCCTACCCCAAAAATGCAGAGATGAGCTGCAGTTCTTGGAAGAACCCTGCAGCTGTGGTGGGTGTTCACAGCTTGCCCCCTCTGTGGCTGGTGGGCTGTGACACACCTGTGTCCCCTGGCATCCCTCCCTGCTGACCCCGGTGCCATCCTGCTGCCAGGCTGGCACTGCACAGCAGCTTCTGGAGATGGCATCTGCAGCCACAAGGACAAAAGGGTCTTGTTTGTTTTAGGAATGCTGCTGAACCAGACAAAGCCACTGTTATTTTCACTTTACCTGTTCTTCTTCTTGACATCTACCTCCCCAAGACAGAATACATGCCTAGAAGAAAGACTTAATTAAATTTCTTATTTCTGACAGCCACTAGTGCAATAATAGTATTCTTGTCTCCCTACTCACATAGGTCACAGAAAAAAAGATTGGAGAGACCTGAAAAGATTAGAAGTTTTCTAAAATATACAAAAGCAGAGATGAGGCCCACCTCTGAAGAGTTTCATTCCTTTACGGGACTGACTTTCATCAGTCATTTTATAGATCAGTGTAAAAAAATGTAAGTTAATGCACATGGAGAAAATCCTGACCAAACACATGAAATCTGATCCAGCACCACTTCTCTGGCTGATGCTAATTAGTAATAGGATCATGGGGTTTTAATAGGTGATTTCATGAGTCTATCACCTCAGTGATTAATAACAATCAAGCAAGTAATCCAAATAGTAGGACCCATTAAGAGAGAAGTACAGAACAAGGAGATTATATACACAATATTGCTGAATAAAGCCATGGTTTTCCCACATCTCAGGTATTATGCTTTATACTTGCTCCCAGTTCTTAAAAAGTAGAAAAAAACCAACCAACCCAAGAAATACTCCAAGAAGAATGTAATGGAAAACCACTTCTGTGTAAGGAATATCTAAATAGACTACGGGTCTTCAGCCTGTAGAATAAAAAAATATGTACAGTCATTACAGGTATGGGTGTCTGGGAAGTGGCCGTTTACTTCTTATTCCACTGCAAATGTTCAGGAGCAAAGAGCTGAACTTGATACAAAGGAGGTAGACCTTCATTCACTGGGTGCTGAATTGCTGAATTCTCCTCAGAGAAGCCATATCTGCTTCAGAAAGCCTCCAAGCTAGTAACTCCTGGAAACTGTGGATAGGGAGGGCAGGACCATATAGATATATCTATTCTCTAGGTCACCCATTTGTCTCAAGCACAGACACAAGAAGTTAGGCAAGTGAAAGTTTAGAGGGTCAGGCATTTTCATCAGAGAAATAAAAGATCTCCATGCTATCCACAAGAGAAATAAATAAGTGTGTGAATTAGGAAAAAAATCCAAACACTAAATATTTTGACTTTTCAGCCCTCAAGAGACCACAAAACATTCCTAAAAACAACTCGGCAAACTTCCCTTCAGATACAGGACTATTTTTTTCCCAATATGACAACACAGCTCTTCATTTTATGCTGCTCAGCAAGTCCCAGCACTAAATGAGCTCCCAGTGTGCCTTCGCTCTCACTTTAATAGGCTGGAGCTATGTTCTGTGGCCAACCAAAGGCTGACAAGCATCATGCCAAAGAAATCCCCTCACCCTGCTTCCCAACTCTTCAAAATCCCACTCACAGATGAGAAACCTTCAGTCTACAGTATCACCACATAAGTCATTTCACCAGAGAAAAACTCCCACCAGCTATGGTGCTGTTGGGAGCTCCTCTCAGTTCTTGCAGTGCCTCTGCTTCCTATGTCACTCTTGTCATGTCCAAAAGTTTATCAGCTACAGGAAAATCAAGCTCACTGTTCAAAGCAGCTTTAGCAACTCAGTAACTGGAGTTAATATGTATGAGTAACAGAAAAGTATGTATGGAGATTTGTCATGAATGGTGATACAAGAGATTTTTGATCACTAGATTGAATTTTGATCACTTTCCCTTTTAGTCCCACTGATTCTAAAGCCAATTAAATAATTGCCTCTTCCTTGTATTTATAAAAAGCTTTTGCTAGTCTAACAAGTATCAATGACTTGTGAACTGCTGCTATTTGTATTTCATTGTTTTGCTCCTTTAAAAATGACATAGTGATAGAGGAACAAAAAATAAAATTTGAATAATTAATTAATTAATATATAGGGACAGCTTAAATTCATGGGTGTGTGTATATACTGGCACTTCCTGAGGTCTCAGTGAGAATGACACTGTACCAGAAGTAATATCAAGGGGAAAATGATGCAAAATGACTTCATAGTTGGAATCAAATTATAAATGTCTTCTGAGGATATATAACAAATGCTGAACCTTCTGTGGCTGTAACTGCAAATAATTGTGATGATTCATGGAAAAGGATATCTTTACTATCAGAATAATGCTACTTTAGGTGGCCTTTTAAAATGTTTTTTGGTTTTTTTTAATACATGTATATATGTATGGGCTTAAAACAACATCTCCCTAGACTCTTTGAAAAAATTTTCATTAATCTACACAGAAGAAAAAGTCAAGATCATAGTTGAGTAGGAATAAATGGCATTTTGATCTATGTAATATGAGGATATGCAAAGCATAAACTGAGATAATTCAGCTGCATGCCAGTGTGTGTAAGTTTAGAATTTTGCCTAGAAATTTTCATTAAATTGAAGTCCTTCTCAAATGCCAAATATTATTTGGCAATAAAGAGAAGTGCAAATGAAAAGAACAAACCCAGAAAAACTTTTAAGATTAATTGTTTAAGCAGGTGTGCAGGTTAGAGAAAATCACAAAGAAACTCCTCCTGAGAAAAGACATATATTCACCTTGTTACTTGCGTGTGTTTCTACATTCACATCTCTTTGGTCTTTTTTTTCCATTAACTCTAGTAAATGTAGTTATTTGTAGCCAAGCAAAGAAAAATATGATTTTAAGCAAAAAGAATGCCTCTGAAAAACCACTTTGTGGTATTTCAAGCTCATTTTGGGATTTAAACCAAGATGTGGATCCTAGAAGCTGTGCTCAGAGCTTAGGAAAGGGAACACTTTGGCAATCTTCACCTTCATGAGGAGCACAGCACTGTCAAGCCATGTGCATATTCCTCGAGCACTGCAGTTTTCCTAAAATTCATCAAACCTCCAGCTGAAGGTAAAATGACTGAATCCAAGTTTTAATGTAGATGTCTTGCACTTTTGCATCACGTTATATTTACACTGAAAAGGTCACAAGCTGAACTTTGTAAAACACAGCAGATCCAGTGTGGTGACTCATCATACTGTTGGCTAATCATTTTTACTTATGAATACACTGAGCTTCCCTCAACTGTGTTTTAATACAAGCCTTGGGATAACACCAGGTGGTACCTTCTGCTGAGATAAAATCAGCTATAAAAAAGAGGAGACAATAGACATTTATTCCCAGGACCTTCTGGCTAAGCCATCATTCCATAAGGAACAAATTAACACTTTCTCAAGTTTATCTGCAATCTATCATTCTGCAAATTTTAATCTATTAATATTTATTCTATTTTATCATTCTGCAAATTTTAAGCCTCAGTTGTCCATGATGATGGCAGTTACAATCTCCTATGTAGACTGGTCCAGGCAGCCCCACAGCAACTCATAAGGAATGGAATTAGTGAAAAGATGTTCTTGAGAGTTCTTTCCAATCTATTTGAACTGCTAATTAATAGGAATTTTCTGTATTTCCCTAGTACTCATTACTAGTACTCATTACTTGTACTCATTATTCAGGTGATGCCCAAACACCTGGATACAGACAGTACATTATAATGTGGCTAGTTATTGCAAAGTCTTTCTGTAAAATCAGTTAAGCTGGACAGCTTCTACTATATGATTTGTTTTTTTGATTATTTTTTATGGCTCAATATCAGAATCTTTTCATTCTCTGCAACTGACTTCTTTCTCTGGTTTGCAGTTGACTCAAATGAAACACCTGCAACCATTATGGATAACTATTTGAAAGTAAATTTGAAGTCAAAAGCCCCACAAGGTCAGAATGTAGTGAAAATTCTTCAGAGGACTGCAATAAAAATCGCTTTTGCACAAGCCTTGTGATTTTGTGTTAGCTAAACCTACAAGGTAAAATCACAGTCCACATGACCCTCTGGTTATATGTTACAATTTGGTTACAACCTGGAGTCAATTCTGCAGAGATATCCAACAAATGAGCCATTAAAAAATGTTGCCTTCCATGAGGAGTCTTTGTACTGTCAACTCTATTTACTGTCACTGTAACATTATCCATCATGCTGTGGAAAGTGTCAGACATAAAAATAAAGTGGAAATCTATAAAACTAGTTTTGAGTCTGTAAAAAATGTCAATTTCGTGGCAGTCTTTATTAATCCTATTAACTGCAGTACTTTGGAATCCACATGATTTCATAAGACTCATAATGCAAGTAGTGTTCAGATAAAAAAAGACACAGGACTCCCATGTGTGCATATGCAGAGGAACTTAAAGAATCAACTGGCTGACATACAGTTATGTCAGTAATGTCAAAGGTGATATGATTGAGAAGGTTCTGCAGTCTTATTAAGCTAGTTATCTTCTCTGTGATACCACCATGGGAAATTTTAGTGAAGCAGTTTAGAGATACAGCTTCATAGCTAGCATTGACTTGAAAAATATCCTTTCCCTCACCTATGGGCTGAGCTGTCACATTGAATGAACTCTGTCCCCCTCTATGTATCATGTCACATCTCTCTTCTAGGAAAAGAGGAGAACTAATCTAGCTAATCAAACATAGTTAAAAGAGCATTGTATGAAGTGTGTGAAACCCCTTTCGAAATATTTTTCCTGCTGTCAGAATCACTGTTATTGTTTTGCTTTATGGGTCACATTCAGATTTACAAATTTTTCCTGAATAATTTTGCTACATGCATAAGTGGCCTAGAGGATATAAAATTAAACATCTTACAATTAGACATTTTGCAGGGAAAAAGATGCTTTCATAGCTCCAGGCACGTTGTTAGAAAGATCACAATTGCCTCAAACACTGTTAAGATCACTGAAGGACTTTGCCTGCAGTAGCAAACTATGCAAAGGAGCAGCTGCTCAGCCACAACCACCAAAGCCCACCTCCCACAAAAAGTGCCTACTGGATTCTGGGAATTTGGACTATGAGAGACTGAAATGTTAGTGGTTAATGAATCAAAATAGTTAGCCATTTGATAAGGCCAGGTTTGCACACTCTCCCCCTGCCCAACTGAGGGGAAGGAGGAGAGGTTTTGGGCGTGTGGTGGTGAAGCCTCTGGTCCACATAACCCATTTCCAGAAGTTACAAGGTGGATTTTGAGCCAGATAAGAAGTAAACCCTGCAGAGGCAGGATAGAGTTTTTCACCATGCAAGTTATGCCAACTGTCCTCCCTTACATGACTGGCTCTGTTGTAAAACTCCTGCTCTCACTCCTCTTATTCCAGGAGGTCAAATTGACAAGTGACATTCACATTTACAGGTAGGCTTAAGGGTATTCTTCCCTCATGATGGGGCATGACACTGACTTGTCATGTCTTAGAAGGTGTCATAAACCATCAAAGACCTCCAAAGCTCCCCCAGATTCGTTTCTGAGGCTTTCCACCATGGACTGCATAAGATCCACAGTGTTGCAAAAGACAGTGTAAACCTCTCCCCTCCAGGGGAGGTGCTTGGCAGTTCCCTCTGTACCTGAACATATTAACCCATTGAACTGTACCTGAACATATTAACCCATTGCACTGTACCTGATTATGTTAACCCATTGAACCCTGTATCTCAGGACCCCAAGAAGCCAGGGTGAAGAGTACCAATGAGACTGTCTGGTTTCTGTGGTGGTGACTATCTTTCTACTTAATCTGTCTCTCTCTCTTTTCCCCCCTCTCTCCCCTCTTTTCTATTTCTTTCTATCTCTATCTCACATTACTGTTAAATAAAATCCATACTATTGACTTCAGCATATGGTCTCATTTGCACCTTAATTCAGGTAGAATTCTAATAATCAGGTCTTAACATGCACAATAAACTAAAAGTCTGACTGTGAACCTTTTCTTCCCTTTGGGGAACATTTTTTTCACATAAGTAACCTCATTTGTTTACACTGGGACACTACACATTCCAAAGGGAAGTGCCAGAAGACAGCAGTCCAGCTGGAGCTGCACATGAGATGACAGGTTGTGAACTGTGGTTTATTAATTAATTTTGGCAATGTGACCCAATAAGTGCAAAATAACAGCAATGTGAAATATGATACATAAAATGTGACTAGCAGCAATTATTATAACTGTAAATCTAATCTCAGAGAAAGCAACAATAAGGGATGCTCAGCATCCCAGGACATGTGTGGTTAACCTCAGCTAACCAGATCAATCTTCCTATACTCTGTGTTACATTGATGGGGAAGGATAAGCTCATCCAGACCATTATTCTAGAGCAATATCCCAACTTTTCTTATTTTTACTTACACCTAAGGATTCTTTGTGTCTGTCTCCCTCTGCACACATTACAAGAAAGCACTTAAACTTAGAAAAGTGCCTCTTGTAAGTACATATCATAGAGCTTTGGCTGAAAGTAAATTCCAGAACATAAATTAACCCTCATTACATAAGGATCTACATGTAGAATGTCAAGGTAAAACGTATAGATTGACAACAATGATGCAAAAGAAGATGCAAATGACGAACATATTCAGTGGCTTGTTTTTTTCTTCTAATAGCAAACAAATGCAAAAATCAATATCCACTACTTTGGAAAGTTTGAAAATAATTATACCAGCACAGGGAAGAGGGCCAAGAGTCCAGGCAGAAGGTTGTCACAAGCTGCCCATGGCTCTCTGGGGCTGGTGCTACACTGACCCAGTCGATTCTGGGGGGAAGGGGAGGGCACTGGGGAACCTGAAGCCCAGGGAAGGGGTTCAGTGGCCACACACCTAAAGTGCCAACCATGCAGAAAAATTACATCAGGCTCTTTGCCTTAAGGAGCAGAGGATAAGGTGCGACTGCCTTTATTTAATACTATAAAAGCAGCCTTTCTTGAGAAGACTGCAGCACAGCTACATTACCTGATATCAATTCTCATCCCTGTGCCCATGTCAATGTCTGTCTTCATAGGCAGTACAGACTGCTGTTTCAACATTGCTATATACGGATTCACAAACAACATGAAATAAAATAAAAGATACCTCACCTCAGTCCTGCCCTTGACACAGGCAAGTTTAGTTAGTATAGTGACTAAATTATCCCCTTATCCATAATATATTCCTATTAATAACATTCTGCTCTGAACAAAGAACAGCTTTATTTTATTGCCAGGATTTCTGACTTTCTCACAGTCTTTAAAAATATGAACTAAAATATTTCACTCCAAGATTGGTCAAAAATATTACTACTTCAATGCAATATTGCAGGTAATAAATCTTTTCACATATGAAAATTAATCTCTCTGCTTGTTTAGAGAAACACATATTGCAAAATAAAATCACAAATGTGATAAGAAAATCTTCGCAACTCATACTCCTGCCTGCTTTCAGCTCATAACAGAGGTATCTGGTGCAATGAAATCTGCTGGTTTCATGCAAATATCAACCACAGTAAAAATTACATTGCTGGGATGCAGCTCATCAGCAGAGAGGAGAGTTATCTCTGTTACCAGCCTCCCAAAAGGCAGCCTCACGTGAACCCCACGAAACTCAACAAGACCAAGTGCAAGACACTGCACCTGCATCAGGATAATCCCAAGCAAAAAATCAGGCTGGGGAGGGGATGGATTGAGTGAAGCTCTGAGATTTGGGGTAGGTATTGGTGGATGAGGGGTTGGACATGACCCAGCAATGTGCACTCATGTCCCAGAAAGCCAGCTGTGTCCTGGTCTGCATCAGAGTGACCAGCAGGTGGAAGGAGCTGATTCTGCCCCTCTACTCTGCTCTGCTGGGACCAGCAGAGTGTTGCATCAGGTCTGAAGTCTTCAGTGCAGGAGGTACACTGTTGGAGTGAGTCCACAGGAGGGCCATGAAGATGATCACTGGAACACCTCTCCAATGAGGACAGGCTGAGAGACCTGGGGTGTTCAGTCTGGAGAAGAGAAGGCTTCAGGTAGACCCTATAGCACTTTGCAGTACCTAAGAGGAGACTGGAGAGGGACTTTATACAAGAGTATGCAATGGTAGGACAAGGAGGAATGGCTCTGAATTGAAAGAGGGTAGGTTTATGTTAGATACTAAGAAGAAGTTCTTTCCTGTGAGGCTGATGAGAGATGGGAATAGAAATATTGGTGTTCCATCCCTGAAAGTGTTCAGGGCCAGGCTGGATGGAGCTTTGAGCAACCTGTTCTAGTGAAAGGTACCCATGGAAGAGTGTGGGAACCAGATGATCTTTAAGGTTTGCTCCAATACAAAACAATCTATGTTTCTATGATTCTGCTAAATGGGATGTGCAGGGTTGATTCTGGACATACTGACTTCATTTGTAGTGTTTGCTCAGTACAAGCTCCAGAGAAAAAAACAACTGCAATCTGGCATCAGCTCCGTTGTCCTAATGGAGAGGAACTTTCTCTGAGGAGGCAAAGATTGTCTGGGCAAGGACTTCCTTGAAGCTCAGTCTAAGACAGTTGAGACACATGAAGTCTCTAAGGTCTACAGTAAACGTCAACACATTCAGCTTCGAGTGCAAGGTGTAAATCTTTCCATCTGGCTTCTCTAACAGGAACACAAAATAGCATGCACACTTAAAGAAAAAGGGGAAAAAAAGACTCACATACTTTTCAGCCCACATAGATCTAACTGAAGTACTTGGTCTGGCAGTAATGGTGATAGAAACTTAGTGAAGACAGAGGAATTGCAGTTCACGGTGGGGCTGTGCTCCATGGGTCCATGGCCACACAACTGGCACCCTTGGACACCTTCCCAGGTGGCTGGAGATAACTTCTGTCCTGAGAAGCCCTTATGCATTGGGTAGACTTCCCTCCCCGAGCCAGGACAGAGCCATAAGTCACGCCCAAAAAAATGATGCTTTTAGAGGAATGTCATCTTGAGGCTTATGATAACTTATCACATTCTAAAAGCCCTAGAAATTATTTTCCTAGTTCCCTTCTCATCATCATTGACTTGAATGATAGGACTAACTTCTTGAACAAATGAAGGCAACAAATTCTAGGAGTAACAGACATCCTCTACTGTATTCCTGGCAATCAGCTCTTAGAATAGGATTTGCTCTGAGTGAGCTCATGCAGCACCAAACAGGAGAAAAATATATGCAAGCAAAAGACAAATGCCAAACCACAACCCCACACATACACACCCCTTACCCCAATTTGCAGTACTTTAATCAAGATATCAAGGAATGTAGTGTCCTTTATGGAAAATAAACCAACCACACTATGTAGCTTTCAGGGAAGCCAATAGGGAGAGGGACACTGCAGCCTCCAAGTCCCTCCTCCTGAGTCACCAGCTGTCGGTCCTGCAGCACATACTCAGCTTTGCTGTTCTCATGCACAAGAATGACCCCAGTTTCTCTATCTTACAGCAGCAGGCCAGTTAAGCTTGACCTTATCGATTCTCCTACACCCTTGAGAAGGGGGATTGACAAAATTGCATATTATGCAATCTAAATAAAAGTAATAATTTCTTGTTAAGTTGAAACTTACCATCGGGAAAGGAGGTAAAAATGAGGAAAGCTAAGCAAGCTATCACAGAAAGTATTTCACTGCCATGGACAGTTGAGCTTAAGGCTATGCATGCTTTCACTGGTTTGGTATGTTCTGAAGAAAGAAGAAGTTTACAAATTTGTTCTGCTCACCGTGTGACCCAGTGCAGGATGCTCCACCCTGCCTCGCAGCAATGCAGAGCAGCCTTGCCAAGCCTGATGCTCAGACTCCCTTACTAGGTCCTCCAGGACTGAGAGTACAACACAGCTACCCCATTTCTCTCCTCTGTAGGCTGTCAGTACCATGATAAAGTGTTTTGGAGCTTTGTTTCTTTTTTTTCTCCTTTTTCTCTGTATTCTGAGTTACTTCTCATTCTTTCTTAGGCAATATATAAATCCAGTCTTAATGGTTTATTCCTCAAGCACAAGGGACTACCAGATAAAATAACACAAACTAAGGAACATAGGCCAAGTATCTGTCCCAATATTCAAAGTGAGTTTCACCATAGGCTTCTAAGGGACTCGGACTTGGCCCTATTTCTGCAGATATGGAAAACATTAGTGAAGCTTTAGAACATGCCTGGGGCTCTGTCCTAACCTCTGCTGAGCAGCTATAGGAAAAATGTAGGAAGCATAAATTTCTCCTCTGCTTGTGAGCCAGGGCAGGAGACTCGTCCAAGGAACCATATGTGACAGCACATTTTAAAGGTGCTGCACATTTTTCAAGCTATCACAGGGTATGAGTGCAGTCCCCAGCAGCAAGTAGAGAAAGGTGGGCTCCTCATGGAGGACCACAGCACATCCCATAAGGGTTTGTTCCCAAGACACACAGTCTTGGTGGAAGCTGACAATATCTCTAAGGCACAGGAAACATTAGGCTGTGCTCTTGTTCTGCTCTGCTGTACAAGCTAAGCAGTTGAGCTCATACTTCATAATTAACAGAAGTGATTTATTCTCTCATTATCATCACAGAAGCTTAATCAAGAGAAAGGTCATAAAGAAAGCCCAAACTTCTACACATTGTAAAAGCCTGACTTGGGTATTCTGCTACATGCTAGGAGTAGAGCTTCTTTTCTCCATAATATGAGCAGAAATGGACTGTTCAAAGGGGACAGTCTAATGAACTTCATTTGTACTTTGCCTTCTCTCACAAAAACTGGGAACATATGTCAAATCAAGAAACCACAGCAGTGTCCAGAATCATGGTTTGCATTTTTCTGGAAAAAATAGAACAGATGGAAGGCCAAATAACCACTTTTTTTTCCCCCCCTTCTGATTTTCTGTCACAGGTGTGTAAGAGGTTAAACATTATCTTCCTTCTGTTTTTTGTTGTTTCAAGTTAAAGGAGTTTGATGTGATATTATTCTCATAGAATTGTGCTTGAGACTGAAAACCCAGCTAAACAATAGGAAGAAGAAACGCTGCAGGATGTTTGTGCATGTAACTGCAGTAACTGCAAGAGTTAAAAGAGGATGAGAATTACAATGGTGTAATGCAATTTTGCTATGGGAGGGAGGTTAAAATGTCTCCATATGGTTTGGTCTTATTTTAGAGAGTGATGCATATAGACATCGTAATTTCATAAACAAGTGAAAAGGGTGATTTTTGCATAACAATATGTCACTTCCTTCCATCCCAGGCTGTTCTGTATTCTGACCATTCTGGCATGACCTTTCTGGTGGTGAAAGTAAGCAGCTCCCTGATAGCACATGTGAAGGGTTTAGCTGTGTTTCGTTTTCAGTATAAAGATCCAGGCATGTCATTTTGCCATGGCAAATTTAGAGTGAAAGAATGGATTAGTCATGGCAAAAATGCTAAGTATAGATGAAACTCAGCAAAAGCAACAGGCTTGTTTTCCAATGGCTCTGTGACGCTCATGTCATTCTGTTTCTCACAGAGGGTTTTGCTGATTAGTTTTCTGTGGGTTTTGCTTTTAAACAGGAGGGTAGGTGAGAGTTTGATGGATGAGGCAATGCTGGATCTGAAGGTGAGCGAAGACCACCATAAGATTAGCGACTTTCTGTAAAGATAAAAGACATTTATTATTCACATCCATGGTGTCTCAAAATTCTATTCAGGGACGAGAACGTTTTGTGATGGATATGGCAAAGACCCTCAAAAGCTTCGAAATTAGGTATAAGGTGATCAAGAAAACATATCTTTACAGAAATAGTCACAGGAGTGTGAAAAAGCAGTTTCGTGGACCCTGTTCCTCACAAGCATTTCCAGCAGCCAAGCAGTCTAGTCTTCAAAACATTGCATATCACACAAAGGGGAAATTAGAAGGAATATTTTAAAGAGAATAACGAAGTAAAAAAATGTGAATGCTTCTAGTTCAGAGCAATAATTAGTCAGAAATAACTGCAGAAACATGCAGACCACAGTTAGTTATTTACATCATGGTACCTATGACCTGGCATGGCCCAAGACCTGAGCAACCACAATTACTTTCAGCTGATATGAGGGAGGAGTTTTTTTCAACTTGTTGAGTGAAGGTCAAGATTCTCCAAGGCAAGCAAATTCACTGGAATCAGTGAAACCATCAAATTTAGAACTGTGAACAGGGGCAAGTCCCCTCTTTTTCTGTTATGAAGTTTGCTTTCTATTTGGGAATTCCATGCTCAAAAAAAAAAAAAAAAAGAAAATCAAGCAGGTACGCTGTTTAATTTTGCTTCAGAAAATTAAAGCAAAATGCTAAATACTTGTGAAATTTCTATGCTCAACACTTTTACTTGTCTTCTTTTGGCTTTGGATGTTTTTCTAAAGAGAACTCTGATTTTTAGGTTGAGATTTTAAACACACAGAAGTCTCGAAATTCTAAGTTGTTGTTACCAAGCAACTGAAATTACATACACCAATTAAAGACTGTAACAGTCACAGGGGGTAATATCAATTCTCACGTGAGGAGTCCCCATCCTGGCTAATAAGAATATTTTCTTGAGTTTTTGTATGCTTATGTGAATAGAAAAAAAAATGCAAATAATGATACTTTTCCAAACCAAAATTCTTTCTATTAAATTACCGTGTCAACTTTTTACTGTAAAATTTTTTACTTTGCTTACTACATTATCCTTGATTTTGGACCTTTCACATAATACTAATTTTCCCCCTAAACTGGAAATCTAAACATAACAAAATATTTCATCTTGAATATTGAACAATGAGATAATTTCGATTCTAATTACCTGTGGTTTAGTTCTGCATCTCTTATTGAAGAACTGGTGTAGCACTGAAACTTTGCAAACTTTGTCTCTTCCTTAGAACAAACTCATATATAAGAACTAACATTTGGCTGATTAATTTGTTTCATCATGGTTGTCATCAGTTTATCATCCTGCACATAGAGCTGGTAGACAGCTATGATTTAAAAAAAATTACTCCTATCTCAAAAATCTTTTTGAAAAAGAAACAAGAGCAGGACTTGTCTTACTAAATCAGCCTCTGGAAGAGCATGTCCTTCTCCACTGACCATAAAAGGATCTGGCTGACAGCCTGGGACCAGAAACCTAATTTTTACCAACTAAATTTGAGTGAGAGTAATTCCTTTTTATAAGAATGACACTCTACTTATTTGTCTGCCATTAAAAGCCAGGTGTGCATGAAAGTGACCTCTGAGGCTGGACTCTCCTTGCAGCCCCAGGAGAGCTGATGGGCCTTAAAGAAAGACAAAGCCACATAGATATTATGAGAATCCACAACAAGCGGGCATGTGAAGTTCCCATCACTTGTTCTATAAAATGAGAAGGGAAAAAATGGTTAATTTTCAGGACATTTAAGCTAATAACATGGTCAGAAGAGGCATCACAGAAGGTGATGAAGTGAGGAGGTGACATACTTAGGATCACCTAGTTCACTTCAAGGTGTGTGACATCCCCACAGGGATGGCAGGGGCACCAGCAGCTGGTACTGCTTCGTTTTGCCTGCATAGAGACACTGCATTACAAGGGGGGTACAGGCCACAACCAAGCAATTAAAGCTGCTGAGGACTACAGGCTGTGCTGCAATAGATTTGAGCTTTCTACTGTCATAACTGAAGGAGAAAAATAGGCTTTTATATAGGGATCAGTGATAAATAATAAATGTTAACATTTCAAAGAAAATTATTAATCAGTCAGAGGAAGCAATGTCTTTAGGTTTCAAGTACAAAATATTAATAGATTTCAAAGCCAGGAATGTACTTCTGAAAATGATGGGGTTTGGCATCCACCAGAATTTCATTCAATTTGTCCTTTCAAAGTGTTGTGTCTTTCTCTAACATGAACTGATACAGGAAATGAAAACCTTATAAAATAACTGCATTTATGTAAAATTTGCTAACATTCATGCACTGCTTCCCAGATTTATGGTTCATCACATCTACTCAGTTTCTAGTAACATGTTTATTTATACTCCTCGGGGAAACACTTGTGCCTCCTGATCAAACAAATCCAATACAATCAATTTCACATGCAAATCACAGAAACCATGGAAGCGATTTCTCTTCCAAACCATTTGAACCCTTAAGGCGCCATGCAACATGATGTCAGTCTGTGCTTTGAAGTATTGCTCATAAGATTTCCAAGATGCTGGTGATCCTCTGGGTGGATATTCAGCAGGATCCAGTGGCTGGCAGTGTTACCTTTCGCTGATCGGAAACATCATTTGCTCTGCAACCCCTTTTTGTGGTTATCCTGGAGCAAAAGAAAATCACACAAACAAAACCACACACAGACAGTAGATAAGCAAACACATACGGAAAGACTGTAAGAAAACTCTCACACTGTGTTTAAATGGTGCCAGTCTTTTATCTCTCCCACCACCTATGCTTTTTCTCTCACACAGATGCACACCTGAGGATAGGAGTCATCACACTTATCTTCATTAATCTAAAAATTGTGTAGTCTAAACTGATTATCTAGGTTCCTCTAGAGCTTGTGCAGGGAGAAAAAGCAAGTGGCAGGCACAACCAGACGGCAATTTACTCACCTGCATTAAATAGTCAGGATGGGATGAATCAGCTTTTAGAAATGCTCCACTCTCTCCTTTGCCTGCAGATGGAACATAGACAACCTGGAGAAGATAACTGATAAAGTCAGGTAAGGTGGTTCCCACTCCACAGGTAGGTACACTTTGCTCTTGGAGATTGTTTTCCTTTGTTGGAATTTCTCATGCTAGAAGAAGAGACAAATCTTTCACTAAGACAAATAAGCAGAGCAGTTGGAATCTAATCTGGGCTCAGACTGCACCTTTTTGCTAGTGAGAAAATGTTTGGAAATCATCTTCAAATTTTCATGCACTAGCATGTTTTCCACTTCAGGTTAGAACTGGCAGAGGGGAAGTAGCGCAAGAAAATCAACCTTGGCTCTGCTGCAAAGCAGCTCCCATGCGATTTCTTTTCCCAGGCTGAAAAAGTAAAGGATGTTGAATAGTTCAGTCAAATTTTGGGCAACACTTTGGGGTTCAGCAAACAGAGCAGACCACTTGTGAGATTCTTCACGGTTGAAGATTGCCTAAACAATTGTTTGAAACTGCAGCGTATGCAGTGAATAGACCAGCTACAATGCAGGATGAGGCATACAGAGGACACAAAGCCTCAGTGCATTAATTCCCTGTAATTTATGGACTTAGTCATTATTTACTACAGCTCTAAAGAGGCTACCAATAGCCCCCTCAGGAATTAGCACTCTCCCTGCACTTGTAGCAGTAACATTCATCCAGTTAAAGCCCAATATACCTCTCAGAGAAGATGAAGCAGAGTGTTATGGAGATGGAGAGTTGTTTAATATGTGGCCCCATGCTCCACACTATTCAAACACTTTCTGGAGAGAGGACTGCTCCTTTCTGCCTGCAGTTCCAGCCAGTGCTCTGTACTGGGGAGCTGAACACACTGCAGCAGCAGCACAGAGGTATAAAGGTCAAAATCTCCACTAGCCTTGTGTGCCCATTCTAAGATAGCTATCATCTGATATTTTCAGAAGACACAGTACTATATCGAATTTGCCATGTAAAAGAAACAAATGTTATCAATTTAACTCACAACAGTGAATCCACTAAACTTTCAAAAAGCAGGCCTCAAATTCTTTATGCTAGCTGAATGTTTCAAAAATGAGAATTTTTTTTTTATCTTAGTTCAGGAGCTGCTGTAAAAGGTTTGGTTTGAATGTCTTGCTTAGTAAGGAAAGAGAATGTAATGGAAGGGAGAGATAGAGATTTCTTTGTATCATTAGATAAATTACTTAATTGCAACTCTTGCCTCTTGCCGTAGTTAATGCTTTGTTTCCTCCCATTTCTGCAAAGGTCCTGTGGAAAACATTTCATTAAACAAATCATTTAGATTTCACTCCTTAAACTATTCACTATATTTTAAATGTGTAGCTGAAGAAGAGTTCAAGACCTTGCCCATAATACTTTGAAATTCTCCTCCACAAAGCTCCATGAAAATAATCTTGAAATAGTCTTGCAGTTGTTTGGAGTTTTTTGTCTTATATGTCTACTTTACCAGACAGAGAAGACACTCTCAGTGTGATTATGTAGCTTTTCAAAATTATTTATTTTCCCTTTCTTCTTTCACTCTTCAAAATCTTTCGATAGTTCATGTTGTCTTTCTCCATGTTCAATACCATCTAGACTCTGCCTCATTAGGTTAGGAGCAATCCCAAAAGTAAAGTTTCTCAAGACAATTGGTTAGGGAGTCACAGCCATCAGTGCTGCAATTTAATATCAGGTCTCTCTCTAAATAAATTGTCATTACAGCTTTTGGGTTAAGAGACTGAGCCATACATTGTCCAATTACTTTAACTTGGTATTAAATAAAATCCTCAAATTTTATGAAGCTGAGCAAATTCTCAAGGTTCAACTTAGAGCAGCAAAGCCTGCCTTGTCCCAGTCTGATGAGAAGTCTCTTGGACTGATGGTCACCTGTATTTTGTAGGAGAAGAGGACTACAGGCTGCTTCATGAGAAGCAAGGTGTCCATGGCAAACTCACGTCACCCTTCTATGAACAGCCAGCCTACGCCCTTAGTGGGTATCACCACTGCCAGTGACCCAAGTAGGAAGAAAAGGTGGAAATTGATTTCTAGCTTCAGTTCTGTTTTCTAAAGAAAGGATATTTCTAGCCTCTTTCTTTGTGATTAAGCCTTCGACATGCAAGCTGCTAGAAAAACTGATATAACCAGATTGTCAGGATGGAAAGAAACAAGCAGCTGGGATCCCCATCTGCTGCAATAAGAAGCTAAACTAAAAATCCTCACAACATACTCATCTGAGGTAAAATGAGTCAATAAAAATGTATTTCTATTCATAGAAGAGCCCCAAAAATTCGCTATTTTTCCTCTGATTCCCTTTTCCCTACCCCTTTACAACACACAGTACTATCATCCAATATGGACAAGATTTTTAGCCAAATCCGTATGAACAAAATTCAGAGCACATAATTTTATTTTTAATGTCAAGGGCATAATTTGCCTCATTGTCTTCAATAACACTGAAGAAATGTGTCAGTTGTGGTGTTTCCTCTGGTCTGTCAGTAGTTCCCCCAATTGTCACTTCAGGATGATGGAGTCCTTGGTGTCACTGAAGCAGTATTAGGGCATTCAGTGCAGCCTCTTTTTCTCAAATGCTGGCCAGAAGAGCAAATTAATGGCAACATGCAATTCCACTGACTGTGACTGCATAAACTGAGAAATAGGGAGTGTTATTTTAAACCATGGTTTGAACTATAATAAAAGAAAATATTGACTGGGGAGATGTAATTTCCTTTTAGGATGGAAAAAAACCAAAGAAAACCAGGAGGAAATTGAGAGTTTGAAATATGTATAATTTCAAAAGAACTTCTTGACGTGTAATATCAATAAATTTAAAACTGAAGTCATATGACCTCCCTGGCTTTCTTATTTTAATTACTTTCATTTTTAACATAAATAATACATTTAGTTTACATTCCTTTTCATGTATCTTTTTATTCTATTCCTTCTATGTTAGTTTTTATCTAATTTTTACTAATTAAAATATTTTTTTCTTGAAGTATAAACTACTTCTGATTTTCTACTTCTTGGCTCTGTTTTAGTGTTCTGTATTCCTTCTTAATTCAGCGCATTTTTTGGGTATTTGAAACTTCAGCAAAAATAAGGGAACAATGTCTGAGATTTATTTTATTCTAATGGAAGCTTAGACTGGAAGACATTTCATTTAAAATTAATTAAGAATTTAATATATTAACCATAGTGATAATTTTGCTATTTCATATGCTTATATAAGCTTACATCAAAATGCTTATGACAGAGAAAAAATACCAACTTTTCTCCAGGTAAGACACTTTGTAATGCAAAGCATTATTATTTTAACACAGAAAGCAATTTAATTGAGGTAATTATAATCTACAAAGACCTTCACCCTGCTCCTTAGATCTCAAAACAGATTTTCTATTTGCTTTGTAAATAGAGAAAAGCTGAGAAAGAATACAAGACTGGAAGAACTAACAAAAGTAAAGATTTCATCTTCAGGGTACATACAGCTTTATAAAACAAACAAAAAAACCAAAGATGCCCAAACCACCTGGGTTTTAGGAGCCTTGGATTTGAAGATACTCAGCTTTGTTTGAAAAAAAAAAGAAAAAAAGAAAAAAGAAAAAAAAGTTGTTATTGACATGTATTACCCTATCAGTGTACTAGATGTTGCCAATACCTCACATCAGACACAGATGATGTCTGTAAGATTATGGCCTTATTTCTGACTTCATAAACATCAGACTAACATGGTTCCACGGAGGATGCATAGATATTGATATCATGATTTCAGAATAGTTCAAAGTAGAGATATATTTCTGCTCTTTCCTCATGACAATCTTCCCATGGGGATGCAGTTTTCCCCATTTTATCCCCATATCCAACAGCTTCAGCTAAACCTTGCCTAAAGTACCTCCCTAAGGTACTTCATCTTTGAAGGAGAGTTTAAGGGTCAGCACTTGGTGTGTTTTCATCAGTCCTGAGCCCAAGCACCAGGAGCATCCCCTGTGCATGGCCTTGGTGGGGCACAGCCCTGGGGGGAGTGTGAGCCATCAGCAGCGAGCCTGTGTCTCCACTGCAGCACCATTTGTGGTGTCACACAGCCCACAAACCACAAAAACACAGCCAATGAGCACAACTTGAAGTACAAAATTACCAAAATTAAAAGAAAAAAAAGAAAAAAGAGGCAGCACTACACCATGGCTTATTTGCTGTGGCAAAAGCAAGTTTAAGGGATATAAATAGCATGCAGAACTCTTCTCTTTAGCATTGACGGCTTACCGAGGGTTTTGTTGCTTTTCTTTTAAAGCTCCCTTCAGATTTGGTGCATGAATTATCACCTCTAATAGCTGATAATTAAAACACTTCAGCAAAGCTGTGAAATGGAGAGGACCAGCAATAAAATCTCAATCTCACCTGGCAATTATTTTGAAACTATGCTCCAAATAACCAGATAAATAAATCTGTGTACGTCACAGGCAATTCTCTGCAGGCTGACAATTCCATAAATACTCACACAGATGCACGTATCCATAACCACATCTATGTGTATAACCTTCAGTGAAATATGCAATAGATCTTGAAATGAATTGCACAACCAAGGAGAATATGATAAAACTAGAGGCTTACTGAATAAACTCCCTTGAACACTCTGTAACTTGCTCAAGAACAAGATTCAAAAATCTAGATAAAAAAAGAGCTAATAAGCAGAAAATTTTTATTTATTAAATCTGAAAAGTTATCTGCTGATCCTGCTTATTGTTCCATTTTAGAAGTAGAACAAACTGCTCTAGGGACAAATATTGATTTCACCATTGAAAGAAAACTATCCATTCATAAGTATTAAGTGATGATATTATCTCTTCACATGACTGCCGTCTTATAAACAAAAAAAATATAACCCACATTCAGGAAAACAATAAATAACTTTAGCAGCTACAAAATCTAGTCATCCCACACATCTCTCAAATGGAAAACTGGAAGGACATTTTGGGAAACTATCCCACTACAGAATAAAGCAAAAGCATCCTATAAAAGACTCTGAAGGGCCTCAGACAAACTTCAACAGACAGAGAAGTGACAGTATAAAGTATTTCAACCCTTTTGATCTGATGAAAAATGCCCTCTGTGTTTCTTATCTTCTAGAAAAGAAGTTTTTGTGCTCTCGAGTGGAAGGATCAAAAAAAAAAAAAGTACCTAATAGAGCAGTATGAGAGCTCTATTAGGAAGCTTAACATTTAGAATCTTGTAATAAAATTAAGGATTAAAAGAATCCATACGGAATTCTCCTGTACTCATCCTTGCTTAGAAACCAGTAGGTTTGGCATTAGAGTCCTTTAGGGAAGGAAGTAAAACACTGGAATATTCTTGATGGTTGATAGTGCAGTTGTAAGTTTGTAAACAGGTCCAAGGACCTCTTCCAATATCTTCACTCTCTTCTTGAAATTATGAATTATATTTCTAAAGCCTGCTGACTTTCAAGAACAGTAGTGAGTTTTAATATTTTAAGATGCACCTGAATTATGTTTCCATCTCTCCTTTGTAGGTGTGACAGACAAAAAATTTTTGTTCATTTTTCATTTACACAAAGATATCTTCCTACAGCCAAGCAGCACAAGAACTGGAGCTGCAAGAAAAGCACCAAGCATGGAAACATGCAAAAAGAGAAGGTGAAAGATGAGCACATTAGGGCCACATGCAGTAGGAAATTAAGAGGGGAGAGAAAGCTCTCCATTTTAAAAAAGACAATATTCCCAGTGCAGAAATATTTGACAGCACTCTCTGAAAACTTTAGCATCAATGTTGAAAAAAACTAGTCACTACAGAACAGGGAAGATGAGACAGAATCTATCCTGTGTAAAAGCTCAGTCCCAACTGGATGATGCCATTTGTAGAGGAAGGTCATTTGGAACAGAATGAAACACAAATCTGTTTTACTCCCATATAAGACTTCTCTTTCTTCTTGATGTAGTGTTACATATTTTTTCCCTTGAAATACTTGAGATAATTTTGTTTTGTTAGTTATAGGTGTATAAAATTGTCCCAATTCAAATTGTAGTGAGGAGTGAAATTGAGATAGGAAGCAAAAAAATGGGAAGGGGAATGTGCATGAACAGATATTGAGATAAATTAGGATTATATTGGTGTCATAGATTTCTCTGGAGTTATTCCTAATTTGCCCAGCCAGAAGAGTAGCTGGCCCAGCATTTCATAGATATTGATTCAGAACTGTCAGTGCAGAAAGGAACAGTGGCAGTGAATAAAGTTTTTTTCCCCAGTGAATGCATACATATCATTAGAATTGAACTCTTTATTTTGTAATCAGCACAGTCAGTAAAATCAAATATAAACTCAAATGCTTTAGATAGTGCCATCATCACTTATGACAGTCATGTTTCATGCAGTAGCTTTCATTAGGGTGTAGGCAAGCAATGACTTTTTTTTTGTAGTACCAAAACCTCCCACTCTATAATCTACATCAGAATCAAGGAGATAGAAGTTTTCAAAATTTCTCTAGAGCTGACAAGGAGAGAACAGCAGAGAGAACAGCAAACAAAGAACATTTCAATTTTGAAAAGCTCCTTCAAATTTTGATTTGTTATGAAAAGAAGGTTTCAGATAAGCCCTAGTGCATCAGGAAGGTTTTTGACTTGAAATATCATATTGCTAGAGAATTTTGATATATTTCCTATTTTAAATCCAAAGTCATAATTCAAGTAGCTGCTTCTTCTTCTGAAGAATGAAGGAAATGCAAGTTGTACAGTTGCACAGCTTCTGAGGAATTTTTTTCCTGTGAGTGGAGATTGTGCCTAGGAGGTAGGCTGCAGCCTATTTCAATAACAACTTTGGTACAGGAAGTAGTATATGGAATACATTCTGTTGTCACCTTTCAGTTGCTTTCTGGCAGGCAGTCTATCATTATTTAATTCACTCTTATTTTTATTAAATGCTGAATCCATTTCACAATTTGAATTTTAGACCCATATTATTATTTTATATTTCATGGTACTATCTCATAAAATAGAAGCTCAAGATTTAAAATAAAAGAGGGGGAAGTAAAGAAAAAAAATGGAAAGAAAAATTACAGAAAAAATGTTCAAACAGGTCCTGTCGTCTCAGAAGACTAAGCATAGACAATGATGAAAAAGTTACAATATAAAACAAGTTGCATTAAAGGAATCCCTGAAGCAATTTATGCCAAGACTTCAGATAAGCTGTGCTAATAAAAAAATTAACTGCACTGGTAAATTAGACAGAGATTGATAGGTTTTACAGATGGAGCAGTAAAAAGTGAGGTGGATATTGAGATGGCAAAGTCAGTCCTAAGTGGATTGTGAGAAGTTACAGCTACATCTCACAATATCAACCATCCGAGTGGTTAAACATTAGAATAGATTCAGTGCTGCTAAGTTCAGTGCATGTGAGAAAAACAATTTTAGCTGGATGTATACTTCAAGAGCTTCTAAATTACCTAATAAGCCTCAGGAAAGAGATTTTAGACTCATTGTGAATGCTCTCAGAAAATGTCAGTTCAGTGCCTACTGATAGTTACAAGAGCAAAAAGCATCATCTGAATTGTCAGAATAAGAATAAAGAGCAAAGTAGAACAGAAATTACTATGTCACTATAGAAATCAATGGCACGCTCATTTCTTGGATTCTATGTGCATTTTTGGTCCCACTATTACAAAAATTATAGAGTAGAGATGGAAAAGTACAGAAAAGAGCAATAAAAATCAGATTATTGAATGGCTTTTTTGGGGAAGAGAGACTAAATAAAGTATGAGTCTTCAAGCAATGAGTAAGGGAAAATATAATAGAAGTCTATGAAATCAGGTTTTGCCAGGCAGAAGTTGCAGAGGCAACACATTGATGACAGGTCATACAAAATGTTATTAGACAGTAGACTTAAACCTAGCAAAAGGAAGTACTTTTCAAACAACAGGTACACTGTAAAACTCATGGCCACAGGAAGTTCTGAAAGCTGAAAATATAAACTGGTGAGGGACTAGACTGGATGTTAAATGTAGCAGTATGAGTGTGAGCTCCAAGGCCTCAGCTGACTGCTGGGAAGCAGGAAGGCAAGGCTAGAGAGCATAATTTCTAGTATGCCTTTTAAAATTAGAATATTCAGAGGATGATCTTTTCCTTTCTGGTGTGTGCACAGTAAAAAAGCATTATTATGCATTTTCTTTCTCTTCCTGAAAAGAATGCATATTAAAATATTCTTGTTCCCCTTACATCAGAAAAACTAAATATCTGGTTCTTTAGTACTGTTTCAGGCTGAAATTGTCTTACATTACTGCCTCTTGCAGAACAGGCATAGAGCAGTGGAAGGTCCTTTTAGTTCTTAATTTCTTGCAGAATATCTAGTGAAACAAGGCCCAAAGAATCACAGCTTCCTTAGTTTTTTTTAAACAAACACTGAAGGGAAAGTAACAATCAGTGCATTGAAGTACAACTTTCTGAAAGTACTGTGTAAGAGTTTTCTTTCTTGTTGTGTCAGCTTCACCAGATTTTTATGACTCACAGAAGCTTTGCATCAGTCACAGAAAATGCATATGAATTGTATAACTCAAAATGTTTCAGTATTATACAGCAGCTAAATCTAAACTCAAGTGCTCCTGAAAAGGTCAGCAAAGAAGTGTAGTATCTTCCTTAATGGTATCATCAGGTAGTTTTACTTCAAGGACATTGTAATGTCTTGGTTTTGTCTCACATATAGCTGCATATCCAGAAATACCTTCAGAAATAGTGTGAGAAAAATATTTTCTTAGCTCCCTGTTACCAAAAGAACAATAACTTTCTTACGATTTATGTTTCAGTTTCTGGAAGTTTATGGTACTGCCTATGCTGTTCATAACATCAAGTAAGTAACAGTTCCTCTGCCATTTCTTTAGTCTTTTCGATATACTGGTCTTAATGGAGACCCTAATGGGTCCTCAGAGTACTTGTGCAATAAATATGTCCTGCTAGCTATCTGATGTAGGCTGAGTTTCCCTACTCTAAGATCTTATTGCACTTTTTCAAGTTCAGCAGCTATAAAGTCTGGACACCAACTCAGCTGAGTGTGGTGCCTGCAGTAAGTCTGGAGAGCTCATTAGAAGCTTGCAGTGAAACCATTGGAACTGAGTGCAAAAGCACTTATTTCTGGGTTGTGGCTTGAATCCAGCCTCTTTTATAACAGCCAAGGCATTTGCATACAAGGTCTATATGTAAATAAAAGGTGTTAATTCTGGAAAATATGTATTGAAATTCTGTTATACTTAGAAGCTGTCTTATTATTTTAGTTTTTTTAAAAATTACATAACAATCAAGAAAGAGTAATATGTTTTTCTGTTGTTTTGTTTTCCTCCATATACAGCTAGCAGAGGTGGAGGTACTGAGCAAATGATAGCAAAGATGAAAACTAAAGTTTCTGGAGAAATGCTGGGTTAGCTGCAGATTTCCTCCACATGTGCCTATGGAGAGCTGAATGGGGAGCATCTCCCTTCTGTGTGCAGTGCCCTGTCAGTCTCTTGTTCCTGCTGTCCCTCTGAAACCTCATGGGATGATCCATCTCTCCATCTACGGTGTGCACAGTCTCATCTGAACAGCTGTGTGGTTAAAGCAGAGAAACAAACACTTCTGGGGCACAATCACAGGTATTTTAGCTGTTTACTTGAGGTTAAGATGAATTATACTCTAAAAAAAACTATTTATTTCTACTGACTTTAAAGGGAGTCTGGGCAACTTGCTCTAATATAGCCATCTGTAGTGTAGTGCCTATAGTTACGTGAGATGAATTCCTCAAATTTCTCTTGCTTGCTTTCCTGACAAGACTATACCCACCAAATCTCCACTTTCTTTTATCCATATGATCTTCCTTCAGTGAAAATTAAATGTATCAATTGTTTTTTTTACTGTGGCTCTTGCTCTGGGACACAAAACCTCAGTAGCTATGTCCCTGCTTTCACTCTCAGCTCTACAAACAATAGTCCATAATCTTCAACTGCTAGTCTGGACTCAGTTACATTAGATTTGATGCCAGTTGCATTGGTTTTCTCACATGTTTTCCAGTTGGCTGCCTATGCTCATAAAATAAGAGAAAACAGCATGCCCTGTAATCACTCCCATTCCCCCTAGGGGACGGGTTACACAGGGTCTGCTTTTTACTTTCCTTAGAGCATAATTCTTCTGTCCTCAGTCATGGACACAGTCCCAGTAGTGTCCAGGAGAATTACTCTCTTGAGTTAATACTGCTGAACCCCTGTCCCACTTCTCTTTAATCATGCTAATCTTCATCTTTTATTCACTAACCGATAACAACAGAACTGTAAGCTCAGCCTTACCTTCATCTAAATTTAAGGCACTAATATGTGATCAATTTAGAAATTCTAGAGAAATGGAAGGTTTAACTCTGTTTCTGATGCCGGAGGTGAGTTAGTGAGCTGGTCATTCACAAATCAGTAAAGAAAAAACAGATAGGCAAAGCAATTTCTTTTTTTATCCTCTGTTAGCATATTATTTTTCTGTCTTAGAAGTAACTTCTTGTCCTGATTTGTGCAATACTGTAAGTAAAACTGATCTCCAAATGTCACAGTGTTTCACTGGGTGGCAGAAACAAAAAGGCTGATTTTTAAACTGCTTCTATGGCCATTCTGATGGTCTGTCAGGAAGCCAATACTATTCAACACCTATATGACTGATTATACCTCAATCCCTCACCAGACAACCAAACAGATGTCACCACCAAGGATGCCCAGTGGCTGCTGAATAACATTTCTGCTGCAGTGATATGGCCTCAATCAGGATGAAAGGGGATTTTCTCAGAGAGGTAATTACTTCTTACTGATATGAAATCTGAATGCTGAAAACAGTAGGACTTCTGGACAGTGTCTTAGATGGAACAAATTTAAAAATAATAGAGGCATCCAATCTTACCCACAAATAGTGAATATAAGCCTAGCAACAAATATTTTGCAGAGCTAGGCTGAACTCTATTTGAGCAAATATCTTCTCAAAAGTGTCAGGGATGACAAATACTGTATTCTTGACTGCACTAACACATTATTCAGTCAACATAACACATTCGAGTGAAGAAATACTCTTTGCTTTGAACTGATCTGTAGAAATGCTACCCAGACTCAGGCATGGCATTCCAATATATTTCTGTTATGTTTTGCATAAGCTATTTCTAAGGAGAAAAAAACCTTGTGAAAAAAGAAATCTACACTAAAAACAATGAGTAAGTTGATGGTTCCATGACTTATTGCAGTATTAGAACAGTAACCCATGTGTTTTCGTGCCTCCTTGAAGTGCACTGTGATAAACATGCTGAGTTACTGTTAATGATAGTGATATGTAGTCTGTTCACACAAGAAGAAATATATTCCAGATATACATCTATCACAGCCTTAGTAAGCTCTGGAAATAAAAAGACATTCTTACTGCTGTGTAGCCAGGTTTCTCACTAGAGACAAGAGTAGCATTTTAACTATCTTCTGAGCCTCTACTTTATTTCACCCTGTTGTAACTTGCAGCCTCTTTTTCTCTGTCTAACCTAGCATGGACTTTTTTTTTTTCTTTTGCAGAGGAAGTTTTCCTTTGTTTTCAGCTTCTCAGTAAGCTCAGTATGGTCAACAGTTAAATGTGTAAGGTTTGTTTATTTAGTACATTGGCTACATCCCAAGTAGCTCTTAAAATGCAAGTTTTACTACTTCATTTATACTCTAAACAACTATTTTTATTTCAAGGATTTGGGCTAGAGCTGTTTAATGTGAAAGCCTAAAACATCATGCATAAATCCATACTGAAGCAGAGTATATAAAGGCCTGGTTTGCTTTAACGTTGACTTAAACTGGCTTTGCACCAGGCCCAAATTGTACAAAGCTTTTAGATGAATCAGATACTTAAACAAAGCCAACTGAGAGGACCTGAAGAGGCTACATGCAGGAGATATCGCCAAATTCCACGCATACAGCAATGTGCAAATATAAGAGGCCAAATGTTTCCTCAGAAAAAAATCTGTAGAAAATATGTAGCTTAAATCTCGCCTGTCTTACATGCTAGGCATGAATATTTTGTTGGACTAGCACAGAGGAAGCCTACAGCTGTCTAATTGCAGATCTCTCAACTCGTTTGCACTGATGAGAATGAGACAGAGTTAAGACAGGGGCCAAAGACTGGTCTTTCAGCCAACATGTGAGATTGTGTGCCTTCCTGTTAGCCTTGCATGATCCCTGATGATGGGATGGAGAGGAACAAGGAGCATCTGCAGCTCAGACTGCATGTCCAGGCACACAGACAGTACGAGCACTGAGCAGTGACTGTGACACCAGGGAGGGCCAAGCACAGTTTTACCTTCCTGCTGTAGGCACTGAGGAATGTGCCATTACTTTTCCTGGTTTTTCCGAAGGGTTTCACAGCTCCTCCTCAAATCCCTTAGGAGCATGTCCTGCTGCCCTCTTTTGGAGGGCACAGAGGGGTCCCACATGTCACCCTCAGACGTGTCATTGTGGGGCTTCCAATGCTGAGGTGTTGGGAAAGGACAGCTTTGGGATCATGGGTGTCCACAGCTTACTCAGCTTGCAGGTGTGCAGCAGTCATTGTAGGCTTGGACATTTTACCAATGTATCATGTCACCAGAGTTCATTTTGCACTTAATGTGGGTGTACTGTCACATGCATACTTCAGTATGTATGTATACACATCTAGTAAATACATGTTTCCATAAACATCTGCAGCAGATTTCTATAGGGAATGCCATTAGATAGCTGTGAATCAGTGAACCAGAGTTTTTACTGCCTCTGCAACAAACCTGGTAATGCAACATGCTGTCTTTAGAGATAGCAGCATAGCAAGGTTTTGGAAAAGTTAACAATGAACTTTCAGTCTTTACTTGCTAATACAGAAATTATAACTTGACTGGGGGGCTCTGTAACAACTACTTAAAATTAGAAACTTCATCACCAGATGACCTTTTCACTCTGTGAGCAGAACTATGTTAGGTTTTGTGCAACCCTGTTTAAGACCTGTTTAAGGAAGATGCTTAAGCCAACACAGCCCTTTTTGAAACCTGGATGAGTAAAGAAGTTTCAGGTTGTGAATTGCCCTTGAGGACATTGCAGCCTGGGCAAGAATCCCATACAGCCTTCAATATCTGTTGGTAAAGCTCCCTTTGGAGCTTAACCTTAAATCCCTCGTGTAAAAAGCCTGAAAAGGACACAACGAATTTCTGACAGTCCTGAGTTCACAGATACACCACTAATCCATTGTCTACATTCCACACGGGGCCTCTGCAGCCCAGCTTAGGACCCAAGGAGAGTGAAAGATTCAGTAAAGAATCTTGCTGTGCTGCAGTATAACTGCATCTTAATTCATCATCTGAATAAACTTGTGTTCTTCCAGACAAAGTAATTTTTTGTTGTAGCTTAAGGGAAACAATTATTAGAATTACAGAAAACACAGAAGCTTTATGAGACATCATGATAGTTCTGCAAGGAAGACCTAAAATCTAGAGCAGTATCAGCACTGTTGCCACTGCACAGAGCAATACAATATATATACACTGAAAATTGCAGTTGCCCAGCTGACAGAACTAAACCCTCACATGATGCTGTCTGCTTTGCCTTAAATCCCAGTTTGGACAGATTCCAGGGAAGAACATAAAGATTATGGCTCAATGATTTCTATTCTTTGTGTTCTTCTGAAAAAAAGGATAATTTCTTCTGGTGTTTTCCAAAATTAAAATCAATCATTCAATGCAGGTATTTCCAGAGAGTGAAGAATAAGGATGCCAACATAAAAGGTGCTGGTAAAATGTCATCTGCCTAAAAAATGTTCATTTTAACTGAAACAGGTACTGGGAAAGGCATTGGGATGAAGACAAAGGAAGTTTAAAATTTCCTGATTTTTTTGAAAAGAAAAAGATATGTAAAAAGAGCAAGACATTTAAGGGATGTTAGGGAGTTAAAGAACATTTTCAGTACAGATGAGGATGACAACATCTGTGAAAACTTTACATTGCTTGAGTTTTAGACCAAGCAGTTAAAATGTGAGTTGAACCAAAGAGGCTTTAAGACTGTTATGATTATTTTTTATTATTTGCTCAGTGCTGACAGAGCATTCTTGACAGTGCATGGCACAAAGATCACCCCTTTCCTACCAAGGAGTGGGGGCTTGTAAAATTTGCATCCATAATATGTAATTGACACTCATACACTGTTACTAACTCTATTCTCATAGATTTTGCATACAATGGAGCATTATTAAGAGAGCTTTGAAAGAGAAGTTGTGGGTAATTTGGCAAACTCTGAATGGGAATTTTGGCTTCCTGCATGTTTTCCATTCATATATTGTCTGTCCATGTCTAGTCTTCTTTCCCCATTAATCTAATTTCTTTCTGATTTTCTTTGCTTCAGAGGCCTAAAAAAAAAAAAAAAGGCAAAAAAAGTGCAAAGAGAATATTTAAAATTATTTCCATGTCATTACATGGAAACCAGAAAAATGTTCCATAGTTCCCATAAAATAAATTATCTTTTTAAAAAGGTAGTCTTAAAGAGCTGCTGAAACTTCCCAGCTTAATTTTTTTTTTCATAGGGCCACTGTTTAATTTACAGTAAGTCAAGAGGCAGAAGGGATGATGGAGTTAAGCTCATGCTGTTGAGAACAATTATCCTGGTGCAGAGACATATGTAGCCCCAGAAGGTTGAACAGACCACCATAGCTTAAAGGCACTAAGATAAAAGGGCACGTGCTGCGTGGGCCCAGTGGGAGCAAGGCCACAGCCTGCAAACAGAGCCCACTCAGCTTCATTTGATTTGTGCCTTGCTTGCTCTCCCTCCCTTCTCTCCTTTTTTTTTCTCTTCTTTTTTTTCTTTTTTTTTTTTTCTTTTTTTCTTTTTTTTAAATTTTGATTTATTTAAGACCCCGGTGCACTGATTGGAAAGAAAAAGAGAATGGTAACTGGGACAGTGTGACAACATCATATAATGCTTCTTACAGTCAAAAATAGCCTGACCAAGACTCATGGCAGCCTCTCATTCTAAAAGATTGAAGATACCCCAGTAAGATGTACAGTGAAATAGATGAAGTCAGGGGACATTTAGATTCTGCACCAACTGAATAGCTGCAGCAACTATTCTTTTTATTCCCCCTGTCTCATTAATCATGCTGGTTAATTGTTGGGATAATGATTTCACAAGTTCACGTAGTACACAAAAAGATTATCCTTGGATTGTGCATAGCGCCTGGCATTTACTTCTGCATATGCCAGTAACCCTGCATTAAAAATGAGGATGATTTTCATTCTCCTTTTTCCTATTGTCCAATTTTGCTAGAAAATGAATTGCATGTTATTGTCAAAGATGGATATAAATGAAGAGAGAAAACTTAAGATAGCAAGTAATAAAAGTGATCTCATCTTTTTTCAAAAGGAAAACAGTAAAGGACATAAAGATAGAAAAACAGGAAAATATTTTTCTCATTTAAATGGTGTTTTCACGTTTCCTTTAAAAAAGGATTAAATCTTTTTTTTGTGTGTCTAGCTGTTTCCTCTCTTTTTAAAAAATAGTGTAATTTTTAATATTTTTTTGTCAGCTGAGTTCAGATTTCTAAATCAAGATAAGAGTCACATATACTATCAAGACTCTTTTCTGTGATTTCAATCCTCACTGTCCAGAAAATTGTGATGCTTATCTGTCACTGGGGCTAAAGGGAAATTGCTTATGGATGTCTGTAAGAAACCTATCTGAATTCTTAAGCACTTCATGCTTACTTATAAAAAAAGGTTATTTTTTTACAAGCTGAGAGATCAGTTAAAATCTGTGCTATCCCTCTCATTGTTTTTCACATTGACACCAATTTATTACTGTTTTACTCTAGTACTTTTTCCCATCTGCATATAGAATTATTTTTTTTTCTCTAATGAACTCTGCCAAACCCATTCTAAATATTGTTGATTCCCATCTCCAAATAGAAAGGAAGATACATGAGGCTTCTGTGCACTATTGAGATCTTTCAAAACCTTGTAGTCTTCCAGTAAGATGATTTGTGAAGCTTTATTTTTTCCAACGTAATCACCCAGACAAAGACTGAAACTTTGGCAGTGCCAAAGCTTCCCTTTTTAATTCTGAAAATGCACATATTTATTTGAAACATGAAATTACCCACCAAGAGAACAGCAGATAAAATATAATTTGGTTTTTCATATTTGTGCTCTTTTTTTACTTGCAAATAGATGTCAAGCAGATAAACAGTGAGTTATTGCTATAGTAGTATTTTATGATGTCAGGCACAACTTGTTCTTCCCTCTTTCTTGTTGGAAAAGCAGCTCAGCAGTAATCCTCACAGCTTATTCTGCATGCCTTGAGCTGCAGTATGAGGAACTCTTTTGTGGCATTTTCTTAGCGGAATTTTTGTAACTCGTTATTGTAAAAAAATGGCCCTATCTGAGGCAAAGCCAACAATCTCTTGGGTTGAAATCATAGACATATGTTTTACCAGAGCTAGCAGTGGAAAACTGGTTTAAAAAAAACCCCAAAGTGACCTGCTTTTGGCCTCTGTTTTGTAGTAGAGGCATCAGGGAATCCTTTACTTTCCTCATTGACATGAGGAAATGAAATGAAAGTCCATTTCCCAATGCAATGAAAAAGGTGAAATATATTCTGGAAGATGTCTTAGGGTGCCCTGTTTTCAAGTGTTCCCTTTAGATGCAACCCTAGACCAAGTATTTAGAATTACTGACTCAGTCAGAAATAGTTTTGTCTGTTTCTTGTAGTAACTCTATGTCAACCTTCCTACACAAAAAGTATCAAGATGTTAATCTTTTCAAAAGGAGAAATTCATGTTTCGTTTCAAAATGACAGCTTTCACTTTCCCTCCTCACCTTCCCACTGCAACCATCGGATCAGGGAAGATAAGCAGTACCTTGTGATCAATTGGGAGCGTCGTATCACACTGGCACATCACAATAAAAAATATCTCCAACATCCCTTCACCCCTAAAAGTTGCATGATCTTGAGCTGCAAATAAGTTTGAAACCACTGCAACCAGCACATTGTGACTCCATGTGCAGGAGTGAAGGTTAAATTCAAAGGCTAAATTATTTATTGCAAACTATTTGCTTAGTTCTGGCACTGAAGAACAGTGGAACAAATGGAATTGTTAGATGCAACACGTATTAAGAACAAAGGCTGAAATCCCATTTCTGGTACTCCATGCTTAAATTTCCCCTGTGCTTTAAGAACTGCAGTGTTAGCTTTTCTCTCTCATTAAACTGCCTCTCTTCTATATTGAACCTAACTTGTATTTTTTTCCATTTTCAGTTTACCTAAAAAAATCACACATTCTGAAACATTCAATAGGTATAATGATTGAAAACAGAAATGCTCTGTGAAGCAGTGAGTACAGTTGTACAGACTGAACTGTCCAGGGAGGTTATCTCATCACTGCCATGACAATACAGCACAGAAGCTATAACTCATTCAAAATGTAGAAGATTGCAGGAAAACTGCAGTGAGCATGGACACAACACTGGAAAGGTGGTGAGCAAAGACTGGGACCCCCACCAGCAGCAGCCCTGCACTCACACTCATGGTCCATCCCACCCTTTTCCATGGGCAGTGTCAGCCCAGCCTGTTTTGTCAGTGATGGAGCTGCTGCTGGTGTGAGTGGGGCAGCTCCCCACCTTGGGGCTGGGCTGTGCTCTCCAGCTCAGCAACACCAGCTGAAGGCACTGAAACCTTCCTGCAGGCCCCTGGGAAGCAGGAGGCACACTAGGTCACTCAGACCCTTCTTTCTGCTACTTGTGAAGCTTTCATGCTCTGTTATTTTTATGTACTGCCTTGGTATCTCACGGCCAGGGGAACATAGCAGTTTAGTCATTTAGAGCCAAGATCTGCCCTCACTTACACCCATGCAACTCATGGCCCTAGGAGGCAAATATATCTGCCAACAAAGCATCATTCAAAGTTCAATTTCTTAAAAGAAACAACACCAAAACAAATAGAAGGATTTTGCAGTAAACTAAATGTGGTCAGTCCAGTAATACTGAGCTGAGATTTGAGGGAGTTATGAGCTAATTTGCTGTAATATAGTGCATTATGAACATGGTAGATTACAGAGGCTACAGCAAAATGGGTGAGTTCTCTAGTTACTTCAAATTCACGAAAATAAACCACATTTTTCCACTTTTGCATAAAAATGAATTCTTTCTTCCTCCGGTTCTCTGTAACAGTAAGTAGTCATAGCTACAAAGCTAGATTTCTTGTGGAATAGCACATGAGTATTACTACATTTCTTGTCAGTCAAGGCATCTGAAATCCTATCCTGAGGATCCTCAGTTACCAAGGCTTTTAGAGAGAAAGCTCTCAGGTGTCCTGTATCACCCATTCTGACTTTCTACTTAGGGAAACATCCCATTAACCTCAATGCACTTTTTTTTTCTTTCCTTTTTTTTTTTTTTTAATACATTTACCACACAATAAAGATTCTATCACTTACAGGACAGAATAAAGCAGTTTGAAATCCCGCTTACAAATTTATTTTCCCACCTTTTTTTAGAATAGGTTTCTTTGCTAAGAAACCCCTTAAACATTAACACTGGTGCTCTAGGCTGTGAGTTTGTAACAAAGTCATGGTTTGGATCATATAAAAGCAATCTTTGGAAATGTCCTTAGCTCTGTTTTCAGGACATTGTTACTGAGAAGTGTTGTGTATCCAAAGGCTTGAATAAAGCCTTAGATCGATGTTCTTTTAGCTCTTCCCAAGACTAAGATATTCACATCCATTTTCTAAACAATTGCTGCAGGTTAATGCTGCAGAACAAAGGTGATGAGAAGGGGGGCTGTTCTCCACTGAGAGCTACCAGGGGCTCGCACCAAACTCCGCAGGTATGAAGCCAAATACCTTCTGCCTCAGATTAGCAGATGTGTGCATGGAAAACTATTTTTTTCAGCTCACTGGTTATTGCTGATCTCTTCAGTGCTGGTTGCATACTGATGTGGCCAAAAAGCAGAGCTGTCTGATTCCTGCTACAGCTACTGGTGCAAAACCCTGAAAATGCTAAACTGAGTTAATTATACTGTTGCTTTGTTGCCATCATCCCCTGTTTATTCACTTATGGTGCAATCTGGTATTGTACTGGCATTCATTCCAAATTATGACAGCCTTTACTTTCATTTCGGTCTAAAATTCCTAGTTTCAAAGAAATCGTTTGTAAATTTGGTAGTTTTTCGTAGAAAATATCTCCTGTGAGTCAGACATTTATTTTCAGGGTTTTCAAACATTTCAGAGCTCAGGAATAAATTAACAAGTAATTGAAAACATTCAGAATTCCCCAGCTGAAATTATTATAATATTTTAACAAGTTTGGAGTGTTTTTTTCCCAGTACTTGGAGTGTTTGTAGCACAAGTCAAACATATTTATAGAATCATAGAAACTGTGTTTGTAAGAGACCCCTCTGGGTGTCTCAAGACCATTTTTCTGCTTTGAGCAGGTTTCTTACCAGCCTGAGAGCAGAATGGCTGTGCCCTTTCTTAGCTGAGCAAACTTGCAAACTTCCACAGATGGAGATTCTGTAGGTTTTCTGGGTAATTTGCTCTGGTCTCAAAAAACAGAGTTTGTAGCAGAATATGTCTTTTATGTCAGACATATTTATACTGTGATAGAGGAGTGATAATGATTTCCTACATATAGATGGAGATACTTAGATCGTGTAGCTGTCAGGAGACTGCAACCAGAAAGAATAAATAAACAACCAACTAGCCCCACCCCCCCCGCCCTGCAAACCAGCTGGATAATGGGGGTCACTTCTAAGTGTAAAACAAAGGTGATCACCACCCTCCAAGCAGTTCTGCTTGTTTTATTTTGATTTAAGATCCAGCCTAGAACAAACAGCAAAATCTGCACTACAGAGATAAATTTTCCCCTCACAGTAATCTCTAATGAAAGTAAGAAACTGGACTGTGTCAAGCTATTTGTAACTACATTGACATTTCTGCAGTACTTTGACCATAGTAGTCTATCTTATTTTGGTATGTAACATCCTGCCTTTTCATTGACTCAAGTATTCACTTCTGAATATTTTTTGTGCAACTACAATAGAAAATTAATTCCAGCATAGAACTGGCTGTATTTAGTGATGAAAAAATGTGATTCTTATGTATTTACTCATTCTAAGTATGCACGCATTTATATCCACGTTTGTGAATATAGTATGTATCAACATGGATCTGTAGACACAACTGGTAATATAGAGATAGATATACATAGACATAATTATAATTGCTATGTAGTTTCATACTTGTAACAGAAAATATGCATTCTTTTATGAAAGACTATCAAAATATTTAATTATGGAAGGATACATTGTCATTTTAAAATACTCATTTCCAGCAGCCACAGAGTTATTCTTTCTAATTGCTCCCCTTTTTTTTAGCTCCTCTTTCTTTCTCCCTTTCTTCCTAGTTTCCTCAGATATAAGAGAGCTGTTCATGCCTCCCAAGTGCATTGAGCCACATTTTGAAATCACCTACGAACTTGTATTAGGTATCCATAGTCATTAGGTGCCTCTGATGGAGCTATAATGAGATGGCACTAACTGATGGATTAGACCTTCTACTCAAGATGAAGTGAATGCAGTAATCTTTGAGGTGAAATGTGCCACAAAATAACACAGCACTAATGATATTTCAAGATTAAATGTGTCTTTGTGCCCCACTGAGCAAAATATACTGATTCATTAATAACAAACTAGATTGCTACAAAATGCATGCTACCAGCACAGAGTTTATATTGCTTATTCAGTATTCCAATGTTTGAGTAGCTACACTTTTGAAGAGATTTTAGGTAGTTAATGTTATTTAGGATGGAATTACTCTTTATACCTCAAAGAGCTGAAGGACTCTCCCAGCTGAAAAATGTTATCAGCTCTCATGCACTTACCTTAATACTTCTAGGGGCACATTCTGCACTGCTGCTAACCTGGGAACCTTGGGTTTCCCATCTCCATAACAAATCCCATTGCTATCTCAAGAGAGAGCAAGCATGATATATCTTTCCCATAGAGTTGTATTTGTCCTTTCCATGAAAATCCCATGACATTACACTCAGAAGGCCATAAGTTTACACAGTGAATGATGAGAGAATAACAGCTATGAGGACAGCTGTATTCATTCTCTCATACTATATTTTCTTTTCTTTCAAGACCTTTCAATGAGAAATCTGAAACTTATGTCACACATAAGAAAATGCAACTGCATTATCTCTTCAACACATTGTAACGCAGAAGTTCTGCTTATTCTTATGGATATTTCTCATGAAGTCTGTCCTTTTAAGAGACAAATGTTGTTCTGCTGCACCTTACCTGATACCTGAATGCACATTTTGACCTAAGTGCTACAGGCTTCACACCAACAGTTCTCCTTGAAGAGTTTTTTCAAAGAGCTTTTGGGTCAGGTTTTATGCTTGTGACTCATGAATAAAAGCTCTCAGTGCTTCCTGTAACATTTCATTCAAGGTTAATCATTATATAGTATGGAGACACCTGAGAAAAAAGACTCCCCTGCCTATACACTCTCCAGAATACTTTGAATTCTAAAATCCTTGTATTCTTCATCGAACTCCCTAATTACTTAATTAAAACTATAGTATGTGTCTAATAAGCTACTGCAGAGATTTAGTTTGCATTAATTAAAACACATGAAGCCTTTATAACCTGATACACCTTAAAATATCCTCTTTTCTATCACCTTTCTTAACTTGAAAATCTTCTCATCTTTTATTTTGTTTATCATATCTTAGTTTCCTTGATGGTCCCTGCTGCCTCAGCATGCACTGAATTTACATAATACTTGCTCCTGTGCCCTAAATCTCAGTGCAATCCAGCACTGGTTTCAGCCTGCCAGCATCACCTGGTGAGCAGGACACTGATAGGCATTTTCAGACCTAGCTAGAAACAGATAAGAAGATAATAAACTTGAAGTTGCTCTCTACTTGTCTCTTCCCAACCTTGCAGTAGAGGTCTTCCTCAAGATCTGAGAATCTCCTGCTCCTGACAACCAGTTCAGGAGAGCCCTGCCTGGGTTTCACACCTGTGGCAGACATTGACCACCCGGCAAATGAAACCATTTCCAATTCCTCTGCTCTCCAACATATACTGAGGTAATTACCAATCTACAGGAGCAAAGAGTTAATTGAAAATCATAGGCTCTTTCAGATGGTATCAAGCCTGCAATTCTGCAGAGGATCCTGAAATAGTAATTACTCAGTGAACACTTTTCCCTGTGCTCTTACCCCCTGAGGGTGACCTTACTCTACAAAAAATCCGTCCGTCTCTTGCGTGCTTTATGCATCTTCCCCATGGAGTATACATTTTATGTAACAGGATGATTAATTCTTCATCTCCACATCAGCGAAAAAGACTTCCTTGAAGAGGCAAAGTAAAAGGATTGGGGTGATGCAGTCATCCCTGAAAGAGATTTTCATGAGGCTTTGCTTTTCTTCTGAGCTTTGAGATGTTATTTAAATGGAGTTGTTGATGGTAAGTGAGAACAGAGCAGGTTCGTGCATGCTATTTGAATATAATTGCTTTTCAACTTGTGCCCCTCAGTATTTAGTGCCTGCTGGGCATTACTTGGTAGACGTTATTTGCTCTTCATACCACTTTTACCTGCTTAAAGAGCTACAGTGCATCTGGCTCTGGTATGAAAAGATAGTCAGCATTACTGATAGACAGGAAATTCAGGGCCATTTAAACTATAGCTGTTGAATTGAATTTATTGCCACTGAAGAGATCCTATTCCTGTGTGCCCCCAGCTCACTTTCCACTTTTTATGAACATTTAGCCAAGAGTTTTATTCATGCATATTCCTACTTACAGTCAGATCTCTGTCTCAGTATGGGAACACTGTCTATAACCTTATCCCATACAATTAAAGCAGTGCATAGAATTAGGCATCTACATTTGCATATTTATAAGTAGCCTGAATGTCAAGAACAATGTCCTTTTCTGTCTTTGAACAGGAGAAAATTTGTAGGTTCCATCTTGGTGTAGGAAATGCTTATTCTGTACACGACCAACAGGTGAACCACCCAACTTGTTCTTTTCATGCACGGTCCCAGAAACCCATCCTTTCTTTCACAGAGCTTGAAATAAAATCACTTGTTTATCCTGGGTCACTCCCTGATGTAATCAACAGACCATTCTTTTTTTTTATCCTTCTCCAGCTAATAATACATCTTTAGTGAATCAGTGACCCTAGAACTGTCCTGGTTTAAGACTACAAAGATCCTGATAAATGCTGCTGATAGAAGATACTGCAGATAACCATTCATTTCAAAGATACCAAAGATACCAAAGATACTTGGTCTAAACAAGTTCTTCTGCAGGTGCTATCATAGCTAGACTGTCTCCAGTATCTTCTTAAACTTACTGGCATTTCCAAATGGTAGCTCTCAATGCAGGGATGTCTAAAAAATAAAAAGACTTTTTAAAGTAATGGGGCAAATCCACGGCAGAGCAAGAACTTTAGTTTAGATCTCCTCATCCTCATTGCAGCCCATTGACCACCACTGCTATTCCAAAACAAAACAAAACAATGCAAAACAAAACAAAACAACAACAACAACAACAAAAACCAACAAAAAAGAAAAAAAAACCCAAACAAACAAAACAAACAAACAAAAAAAAAACCCCACCAAACAAAAAGAGCAAGCAATGCACAATCAGAGGACTAAATACCCTATGTGTGAATTATCAGTGTATGGTAAATTCACTGGGAATTTGCTGTGCTAACTCAAGGAACTTAGCTAACTAAACCCTGGGGCCCATTCACTTGTTCTTAGACTAAATTTCCTTTTCCTTTCTGTTTTATTATGATGCAGTTTCTTTTTTTTATGTAATTCTGGTACAGAATTGCCAGCAGGTAGCTAGTGAATTTATAGATGCATTACAGGCAACAGAGGTGACACATCTGTTCTATCTCCTTGTGCCCACATTTGGGAAATCTCTGCATTCTTCACCTGGTATGACTTACCACATGACACAGCTCAGTGCAGATAAACACACAGAAATGGGAGAAAAGTTCTTGGTTTGTCACATCAGCTCAGTGTCAGCATTTCACACAGCCAGGACCTACTCTGAATAGACTCTCCGTGTCACACGTGGATCAGGCATCTATAAGCAGTGCTCACTTCAGTTATTGAAAGAGACCACTCACTAAAACTCAGGAACACTAAAGCCACCCTGGGCAATGTATCCAGCTTAGATATCTGTCCATTGTGCAGAGTTAAGAGCAGCCACATTCCATCATGTAAACCTCATTGTATTTATACATTGCATTTAAAGCTTGTTTAGAGCACTACCTCTTCCAGACTTTCCATTAAAAAATATCATTTGAATAAATAAATATATAATTTTGAGTTCAAGTATCAAAAATTTGGATGGAAATGTACAGATCCTTTTGGATTTTACTTGAGAACTTTTGAAACAGAATATTTTCACCTCATGACTTTCATAAGAGAACACAAAGCAGATAAAACAGTGGCTACTGAGCAAATCATACTGGTGACACTGAAATAATTTTTGAGGATATAATTATGAAAAACCCCTGTGAGATTTCAGATTTCCTTAAAACTCACAAACTCATGAGCTGTTTTAAAACATTGGTACCCTCATGTGATAGGAATTCTGGGGTTTTTTTCAGTTCTTGTATGGATACTAGGCTGAATGTTTACAGGAAGTAAAATATGAGGCCAAATAAATGGTGACTTTTTGTGAAAGCAATGTTTTGTAAACAAGCATTGTTAGGAGTTTATTATGGGAAGAATGTCTGATGCAAGGGCCAGTTTGAGGAAGCTCGTGGTAAATCTTTACTGTAGTTTGGCCAAAAAGCTGCCTTAAAACCTCAGTGCTCAGCACACCAAATTGTGCTCATATGGCAGGCATTTCTGGAGGTACAGTAGAAGAGTCTCCTGAGGAAAAACATGAGCTGAGTACCAGTTTGAGCCACTTTCATGGGGAGCTGTAAGAGGAGAGGAGTGCATCAAACTGACTAGATCTTGTTTTCAAAGAGAACTCAAGAAATGGCCAAAGAACTCTTGGCAAACTTCTTGTTTGCTTAGGGACCCAAAACTGCAGACATAGGCTGCTGAGCACAGGCTTAGCTTTGACAGATCAAGTGATTCAAGTGATTCAAAGGCAAGAATCCACTGACAAGCCTGGAGACAAGTATGTACACAATCTTTTGAAGACATGCATTTAAGAGGTCTCTGCTATGGTATCGAGGACCAGACACAGATCTTCTAAGAAAAATGCAGTTTTATGGTAGGAATGCTCATAAAGTCAGATTTATAGGAACATTATTAGCTGAAAGGATAAGGCATAATTTACCTTATTGTTGTGAAACTTCTCCAACCCTGTAGTGACCTGAAAGAGTTTAGCAGTTTTGTTCTTGAGGCTTGGTTCTAGTATCAGGGTGGTCTTTGTCCTCCAAGAGGGATTCTTCATTACAGAGTGAAAAGTAAAGTAAATTTTCTCATCTAGAAGATTTTTATGTGATGTTTTCAGTGTTATAAGTCCTAATTTTGATTTTGTTGGATGCAAAGTTAGCTTTAGAACTGTCTTTCTTCCAAAAACACCAATGGAAGATGGGGTCCTATGAGTCTGTGGGACATGACTAATTTATCTGAAGAGGAGTCTTGAAAGTTCAAACTGAGGTCCTATACATAAGTCTCATGGCTGCTAAATAATTCCCAGTAGACAGTCATGAGCAATATTAATGAGGCCCCATTATTAGTTTAGAAAACCCTTAGTTGAAGTCTAATTTCAGTTCCAATCATTAATTGCAGAAATTAACATTAAGGACTGTAAAAGCTGAATAAACAGCTTTTCTATTCCTACATATGATGCGTATAGTGGAATCAGGTACTCACAGAGCCATACCTGTGGATTACATTTGAAGAAGAGTTTTCAAGTAGTGTTCAACTTGTATGTTATTCTTTGATATTTGCAGAAAAAGAAATCATAACTATGAGACTAAGGAGGCTTCTTATCACACTGATAGCATAGTAGAATTCATCTTTCTCTTTGTTCTTTTCCACGGTGCTGCACTATAGGTTTTTTTGGGTAACGGACTGTGTAATCTTCTGGGACAACTTGGTTATTCTTCATTTCAGCAAATTATCACAATTATGACAATGATTGTAATGAGAATTGAATTAATCATAATTTGAACCAAATGCAAAGCCAGGGAAGAAAATTGTTCAACTAGAAAAAAATGAAAAGAACCCCAAACTTGTTGCATAAGTTAGGCAAAATTTTTCAAACAGATGTGGAAAGAATAAAAGGATGGAGATGATCTTATCAGTTATCATCACCTTTTAAAGAGCATAACCGAGCACCAAAGAAACCACAAAACACATTAAATGAATAGACATAATCAGTTTAGTCTATTTACTTTCAGAAACATTCAAAGTTTAGAAATAGTCCATTGTGGAGAATAAAGGCATCAGCCAGTATTACCACCAGAAAGAACAGCTAGTGTGTCATGTTCTTACTTGAGAGAAATGCATAAATATCCATGAGAACATGATTGCAGAACCCATAGGATGATATTAGTAAGACAAATTTAGAAATGAAGGTCTTAGGAGGGAATTTTTGCATTGGTGATTAACCAAACTTTCTTCCTAGTGAGAAAAGTTGGTTTATTTTAGTGGTAGTGGTAGCAAAACCAAAGCCCATATGTAGCAAGTCTCTTTAAGGTATTTTTAGTTTCCTCTGTAACATGTAAATCCTCCCATTTCCTTAAAGAAACGATTAGGTTAATTCTATTGTCCCTCTCAAATTCCAACTGGATAATTGCATTTTTTCCTACTTATATCATGACACAGTTGTGACAGGAAGAAGTTTCATTCACCTGTAATCTCAAACTATCATGTATTTTTACTATTAATTGCTTCTTATGTCTCACTGCAGAAACAGTTGCACTTCAAAGACTCCTGGACATTTTTTGTAACTATATGTATAGAAGTGATCTTTAAATTGTATTGCTGTTAGATGATTTTAATTAGCTCATAATTCTGAAAAATAATATTTATCTGGCTCTTTGGAAGCTGGAATGACTTAGGAAGTGGAATATTTTCCTCCTTGAAAAATCTGATAAAATACAACATGTAATAGGAATTTATAGGCAGATCCCAGCTACTGATAGAGACACAGTCTTGCTTTTATTCAGTTCCTGTGGGGAAAATAAGGGAACAAAAATATTGTTATCTAGTTCTCAAATTCATGTTCAATGCAAAGATATAGCACCTTTTTACTCCATCTAAAAACCACCTTTTTTCCTTCAGGCATAGGGCATTAAATATTTTCAGATTCATCACTGCAAAATAAAGCAAGTATATCCTTCATTAAGATTGATTCACATAGTGTCAGAATTTAATGTCATAAAATCGTATTTTCACCTCCTCCCTTGAGAATGTGTTCTGGTCTTTCCAGGCAGTGTTGTCTCTTTTCCTTGATAACTGACAGATTCCTAGAAATCATGTCACTTAAGTGGAACACTTTTGTGCCATTCAGAAATCTTATTGACTGTAAACTAGAGATGAAATGGACGTAGGAACTACCAGTCCAGATTGATACAGCCATCATTATATACTTCAGCTAAGTATTAATTATCTATATTATTCCCACATAGGGATTACTATCCATACAGTGAACTAATTTCCTCCTTAGCTTTCTGTGTTTGTAATAGAATTGTAAATACTGAAGCTAATAGCATGAAAATTCTATTTTCCTGCAATGTGCAGAGCAAGGTGTTGGGTTGGGAAAATCTCAGTCATGGTCTGGTGACATGGTAACATTTATTTTCAGTGCATTCTTACAGAAGTCAAGATTCAAATGAAAGCACATAAAAAAAAAGTTCCTTTCATTACTGCCTCAGGTTATACCATGATATAATATCAGCTGAATTTTTTTTCTGATAATCCATGACAGTTTTGCCTTGGGCCAGCCTACAGACATGATGAACCTCGTGTATTCTGCACAGTGTGGGCATAACCAGGCACTAGCATTTCCCTATGTACCTAACACCCACCCTGGATTAAGGCACTGCTCTCATTTGTTTGTCTTGGCCTGGAGAAAAAAAAGCAAGACCTTGCAATCTTTCTGCTCTGACTATATAAATAATTCCAATGATTTTGAGATCACATGTTTTAAAGAACTGTGGGAGCCCTATCTTACAGAGCATCTGACTTTTTGGTTATACAGAAGATCTATGGAATCAATGTGGGTTGCAACATGAATTAAAGTCATACCCATATAGATACAGCTCAAACACTGCCTCAGGTACAAGACTTCTAATGGTGGGCACTAGTTTAAATTTTTTACGTCATGTACAGACAGAAGGTGTGTAAAGGCCAATTTCAATACAGTGCTAAGTGCTAACCTGGACATATAACTGCTGAAAATATATTTGTGCTTATATTAGTAAGGAATGTGATGCAACAGGACCAAATTTGCAGAGCAAAAGTTTCAATGATACAGCACCTACAAACACACTGGCCATGGTCTATTTTGGAGTAATTCTCTTCTAGCCCCATGGACTGAGCCTCTATTAGTACTTGGAGCACATTCAGGGCTCTCCCCAAGCCCATCTTTTGGTTTCGTTTCACCCATAAGGCATTTTAGTGCATGTGCTCAAAATCACTCTTCAATTGATTACAAATGCAGGAAAGGAGGAGCAATCAGAAGATTTGCTTACTGGTCTTTTTTACACCTGAGAAAGAAAATAAAATGGTAACAATGCAGATGGTGGGCAGATGTGCCCACCATTGATGTCTATACAGATGAAGACTATTTTTGTCCATGTATATTGGCCAAATCCTAAAAGTTAGTAAGCCCAGGAAAAGGCTCCTTTCCTCCTGATGCCTTTGAAAAGCCACACTTCCAAAGCTTTCTTTGCATTGTTTCAGATCAATGAGCCTGAGAGGCAAAACCCTGCTCCCTCCAAAGTCAACAGAACATTTCCCACTCATATACATGCAGCTGGGATTTTGCCCAAGATTTGTGTGAACCCAAGATAACACCTCCTTCAGCAATAAAACTGGAAAAGACAAGATCATGAAATTATGCTTTTTCTGTGTGGTAGGTGGCTGGCTGGCTGGCTGGCTGAGAACACCCCAGGTGCCTCAGCAGGAAGATGCTGCAGACTAGTAGAGGCTGTGCTCCTGGGATTTGCCTTAGACTTCAGTGGTAATTCACATCCAAACACTGTGTTCAGAATCCCAGAGTCCCAGGATTGAATTCAATTCTATTTGGGTATTCAAGCAAGTCACCTCAGCTTCTGCTCCTTTCACTGCCCACCTTGTATCTTGATGATTTCAGCTGCAAGACCAACTGTGTGAGGTCACTTTCCATGCTTCGGTGGGAGAGCTTTGCACAGCAGGGAGCTCTGAACATGGCTGGTGCTGACCTGAAACAAATACCAGCATCAAAATTCTCTGAGAGAATTGTTGTTCCTGCCTCTCCTCTGAGCTTCCTCTGAAGTTTCTCATCTTGAAAGAAATAAAGGATTAGTGTCATGGAGGAAAATAACCTGTCACCCAGCAGAATCATGTTTTGTGAGACTTATCTGTTCCTTATCAGTGTTAGCACTTAACTTAACTGAGCACTGATCTATGGTAGTGGAATTTCATGTGACCTGCCAGTTGCATTGCACTATTTTACTTCAAAAGTTTTCTGGAACTGTATTTCCTTGATATCCTGCTTTTCTTTCCTCTTCTTTTTCTTTTAACAGTTTTTATTCACATGTGAGTTTCTGGCAGTTTCAATATGTTAAAACCCATTTAGACAACATTAAACTAGAGAATTCTCCACTGTATAAATTTAATTCCAATTACCCTTATTCCCTTGTTATCTGCTGGTTATAATATGAATTTTGGAATATTAAAGAAGATAAAATTTTCTCAAGAGCTGTGATAATTAAAGGAAAAATTAATCTGTTTTATTTTGATGTTTCTTTTATTATATTGTAAGTATGAGAATTTTCTTTTCAAGGTAAGAAGTCATCAATTCTCATCTGTTCATCTATCTATATATATACCACAGCATCACACTTCTCTGAGCACTTTCCCAAAATGAAAATATGGAAATAATATTTATCTCTTTCTTCTCCCCTCAGCCTGTAGAAGAAATAGATTGCCTGATTTTAAAGTCAACAAGGACCACTAGGTTATTTAGTAGGAGATCCTTGATCAAGCCTTACATCCAGGCATGCCTTTATTGAACACAAGGATGTGATTTCAACTCAGGCAATTTGAGACAGGCAGTCAGTTTTGATATGGAAGCTCCAAGAAATGAAAAATTCAGCACTTCTTTCAGCAGTCTCTTCCAGTGCATGCTGAGCACCTGTGTGCCTTCCTTCTGGTTGAATCTGCAGATTTAACTTCTAGGCGCTAGTTCTTACAGCGCCTTTTTCTAGCATGTTATAATTCTCACTAACAGCGACTATTTTCTCTTCAGAATGGCATCCATGCCATCAAGTCAAAGCTTATGTTGGTCTCCTCTGGACAAATTAATGTGATTTAATTTCTGTGTTTTCCATTGTCAGAGAACTTTTGGACCACAGGTGAGATGCATGAAATTTCTTAAGTCCTTTTTTAAATTATGAGGTCCAAAACCAGACCCAGAAGTTTGTTTTGGCACAATTGGTGCAAGCTGAAGTGGCAAAATAATTTTCCATCTCCAAACACCTGGTCTCTTTTGCATATTCAAGGGCACTAGGCCTTTGTCATGGCTTTAGGCTGTGGGTCATGGGGAAGTTTTTTGTTGGCGTGATTCCTAAAACATTTGCAGTCTATTTGCACAGTCATTTGCTCAGCTTTATCTGTGAAGGATAGATTTCTACTATTCCAGTCACTAATTTCTAGTAAATATTCTAGCAAGCCCAGTTCCCATGAAAGATGTCATGTATTGATTCTTATCATGCAGGGCACTTTACTCTCTAGAGGAAAACTACAAAGAAAACTCAGCTCAGGCAAACCTAACTCTTAAGGTACTTACAGAGATGAGTAAGCCAGTGTGACTAGATTAATTACTAGAGCAGATCAACTCACTTTTTAAAAACAAGTGGTGCAGATCCCTCCAAAATTATAATTAAGGAAACATTGACTGGTCTTGCAGATATTGGCCTGAGCCTTTCTCCTTCTTAAGCTTTCAATCAATGTATTGAATATACAAATATTTATCTATATAAGTACTATTCATTAGAAGCTACTTATAGTACATTTCTGCAATTAATTTATAGCTGGTTTAAGTAGATATCTTATAATATTATACTAAATAAAGATAATCAGTCATTCTTAGGAGAGTGCAAGTTAAGGAAGGTCCTTAAAGAGAAGTTTAATTCCAGTTAAACAAGATGTATTGTAAATGTTCCCTTATACATTAATTTGACATCCAAGTCTCCAGAGAACTTTTTGTTCTTTTTCTACTTTGCTCTGCATCCATTTTACTTCCCCTCTGGTCATCCATTACAAAGAAGAATTGGGTTGCTGTGCTCAGACACCACTGCTGCAGCACTACCCGGAGCTATCTGTTTCTTCAGAGTGAGGGTTCAATTCCAGTTGTTTATTGACTTGCTCTGGGTTTCTCAGAACACCTGCTTATGGCCAATTGCAGGCTGACTGCACTGTCAGCTGGAGGTCTGGGTCTGGAAAGGGCAGGAGAAAGCTTCTCCCTGAGAGTAAGCAGCCCAGTAACATCACAATTATATTAGATTCCACTGTGAATTCCATAAATAGTTAATATCAGGCTGTACTTTCTTTTCCTAGTTGGACAATGAACATAAGAAGAACAGTATATAGAAAAAAAGTGCCACATGCAAGGATGAAATATTTTTGGTGTCTTAGTTATTACAGTAAAGAAAAAAAATGAAAACTGCATTTACCCTTCTCTGGGTTGCAAATTTGTATATTGGGAGATTTTCACTCCCCAAAAAATCTCAGCACAAGAGACTATTTTTCACCTAGTAGAAATACCAACACTGAATGAAACCTAATGCAAACAAGGTTAGTATTTCCTTACCACTTGATGATTTATCCTTAAAGGGCTAGAAAAAATAGTGGTTGCAATGTTTTGGCATGCCTAAATTACAGTAAAGGAGATAGAAGTTCCATTTTCTTTTGCCACTGCTGAAAAGATCCAAGAGAATTAATCTGTGGAGAGACACATGAATATCGCACCTTCCAAAGGCAATCTCTTTTACTGAGAAAAGTTGTTATAACAGAAGTTTTCTACTTTCAAAATGTGAAATCCGCCTTCATCTGCACATATCTGCAAAAGAAAAAGAAGAATAAAAACACTGAATTACCAGAGTGATATTACTGATTTAGTATAGCAACATTTGATCTTGGACACTTTGGCACTTCAGAAAAATTTCCATAATTAATCACACAAGTCCTACTTCAGTTGCTAAATCAATGTACAATTCGTTGTACAGCTTGATCGAAACAAGGCACACAGCACTTGTTAGGTCTCACATGCAATTCATTGACATTGAAGGGCCCTCCCAGGTATTTCACTGAGATGTCAGATATAACTTCAGAGATGCACTTTGAAATCAAGTTTTGATCCCAAAGCAAAAAGAGAAGTCATAAAGAAACCAAGACATTTTCTTGATGACTGTTCAGCCTTTCCTGGAGACTTGGAAACAAGTCCTGGAAGCTTTTCTTTCAGCAGTTTGATTCTCTGCTGCAAGGTAATGGTTTTAAGGTATTAAGGGCAGAGGAACAAATGGGAATAAAAAACCCCAATAAAAATGATCCATTTTCAGGAGGACACCATATATTCTTTCCATTTTGTTCCTATTTTCTTTTTTTACAGTAGTAAACTGTTTTACTCTTTCAACATCTGAAGGAGGAGATGCAGTAATGTAGGCTGCTCAAAGGATTAAGGGGACCTCATCTACCAGGTGTGCTGTGACCACTGGCTTGTGCAAAACAAACTGCAAGGCAGTTGTAAAGCTATTACACCCCTGTTGGTAGTATTGTCCCCTGATTTTGCATTGCCTCAACAGTTTGACTATGCAAAGAGCAAAAACGTCATCAGTCAAGTCCTAGTCTATCTTTCACCACTTTGCCCATCTTTACTGTAGTAGGAGAAACTAGTAGGAGAAACTAGACAGACTGTGTTGTGAAAAAAGAAGCAGTTGTGGAATTCTGGGGGTTCTTTTTCATTAACTACTCTATTCAGAAGTGGTATCTTACTGGTGTCACCTAAAAGAACTAAAAACAATTGAAACACTGATTTGAAGAATCTAAACCAATAGATTTAAGTCCAGAAGCAGCCTTGAGAATTTCTTCAATGATTATACGAACAGTTAAAAGAGAAACATTTAACTATTCTTAACTTTGCATTTAAAGAACAGAATGAGCTCTTTTATGTTAAAATCATACATTAAAGTTAAGATTTTCTATTCTTTAAAAAAAATATCACTGTATGTGTTAAAGGTTCATTGGCTTTTCTGTCAATGAGTTTGTTTACTAGTAATAATCTATATGTTAAAAGCTGCCTGAAGTCAGATGAAAACTATTAGTGGCCAGAAAGAACATTTATACATTTATACCCATGAAACAATCAAACTTGCATAATAGACTTTGCAAAACAGGATGAAAAAGTAGAGGGACTCTTTACTCATTAACAGAAAAGAAACCACTTCTGATATATGAAAGTGCCATTTCTATGTCACTTGCTTAAGATGTGTAAACAAAAAAGTGATGTTGAATTGCCCACTGTTTCTGGTAGAAATGAAAGCCAATTGGCCAATTTGAGTCATTTTATATCTTTCAGATGAATAGCTGTGAGGCACATCCTTTGAGCCAGACAAATGATCTGGGACAGTTCCCAAAGTGTATGATTATATATAAGCACCTGTTTGCTGTTATGATGATTCAGTCAAGAACAATTGGGAATGCTTTTATGAGTTCTGCAAAGCTATTAACCTCAGCAGACTACAAACCAGTTTTTTTCTTAAGTGTCATAGTTCTGAAACCCCTCCAACAGCTTGTTATATTGTGTGTAATATGATGAGCAAGTCTCTGTATATTGGACACATAGTCTAGAAGGACAAAGTTTCAGACAAGGACAGGGGTGAGCAGTGAACCTCTATATGGATGAAACTGTTAAGAAACTGAAATGAGACTGAATTCAATGCCAATCAGATCTGTGAAAGGTCTTTTCTGGTCCTCTGGGCTATCTGAACTGGTGAGACAGTGCAGTCATGTTCTGGCAAAAGTTCCTTTTAATTGCCTCAGGATGTAGATTCTGATGCTCAGATTTCTGCAGCCAAGCAGACAAGGACTGTGCAGCATGAAGCTCAACTTTAATTTCAGACTTAGTCACAGGGGCACAAAAATTAGCAAAGGAAAATGCTATACAGTATCATTACTCCAAGAGAAATGTCAAGGAAAACCTCTCACCTTGCATGTTGGTGTAAGGCAATGACAATTAAACAAATAGGGAATGTAAAAGAGGTGATCCAAGAGGTGATCCAAATGCTGTTACTGCCTATATGCAAGACGGACTGTTAGGAATGCTAAATCTCATAATGTAGTAGCACAAGCTCCTTTCATTTGTGTATTTTGTAGAAACTAAAAACAAGAAAAAGAGGAAACACAACATTCTATGTGGGAGCATGAATAATGGACTTAGTGAAGACAGAGATCATGAACTTATCACAAGCTTAGAGTTTCTTAGCTGGAGCCACTTATGGAAATGAAGGTGGCTTCAGATGGTCCACATTAAAATGTCATGTGGCAAATATTATACAGAATGGATAAAATAATATGTATGAAGATATGTATAATGGACATAAAAACATAATTATGCACACTGTTTGATGACTCATTTGCTTCAAAGCCAGTGAGCAGGCAGAAGATGAGATATCATCATCAGTGTCACTAGTCCATGTGAATGAGTGCCCCTCGACCAGAACTCCTGAGAATGCGGCAGAGGTGCTATAATCCCTTTCTTATTGAAGAGAAATATAGGCCTTAAGGCCATGAACTTCTGCTCTGTGATCAGTGATCTCCAGATTCATTATGCCACTTTGCAGAGTTTCAAAAGTCAAATTAATAAGACGGATTTATTCATATATATTCAGCTATATTTTTCTCCTTTGCAAAAAGTTATGGCTATTAAGGGTACAGATAGCTCTTAATATTTACCTATGTTACAAAAATTTTCTTGTGTTATGTCTGTGGTATCAATAGCCATGCATGCAATTAAACTTGGAAAATAATTTTCCCTTAAGTCTAATAAAAAAAAGCCATTTTCTACAGAACAGCATGACCTAAGGGGAGACAGAATGCCAGCCACAGTGAATGAGTGAAGAGTGACTAGCAGAAAGAACAGTGTCTTCCCCTATCATTCCTTTGCCTCTCTGCCTCATAGAAGTGACTGAAGTTGGAGTCTGTACAATCACAGCCTCTTTTTCCTTTTCCTTTCCCTTTTCTTACTGCTCTTTCCACACTTGCTAGAACAAAGACTGGTGCTAGAATCACCTAGATCAATGACACTTTTCAAAGAGATTGAGTCAAGCATGTAATATTCTTGCTGTCAGTCTGCACTTTACAGCTTATATAACCTTGATTGACATATGTTGAAGTGGTTTGGTGGGCTGTGATCAACTAGGGATTAGGCTGACTTTGAGTTTCAAGCACAGATGAAGGGGTTAGATAGGAAAGTAATTTTTTCCCTCCTTATTTGTGCTTTTCATGAGTGGAAGTACCTGTCTTATTTGTAAAGACTGTTCATAGAAAGCTGCATATTTACCATTTCTTCCCTGTTATATAAGAGGCACGGAAGAAAAAGCTTCAATTGTCTCTGTTTTGCCACATTTTGAGTCTGGGGCTTTGCTTAACTACTGTATTAACCCAGGCATTCAACAAATGAGATCCCTCCAGTCAGCAACACCTCACACACCAAACCCATGCATGTCAAGCACTGTCTGCTCCAACTGCAACTTGAATAAATATACAAAATCTAGTTTTAATCTTGGCAGTTTGTGTTCTGGTGCAGCAAAAATGTGCTTACACAAAGGTGCATTGGGCTTCCGAAGGGCTGAGACTTTCTGGAAGGCTTGCTGAATGTTTCAGTGTTGAAATTCACCCCACGATCCCCTCATTTACTGACCTGTGTAGTTAGATTAATTTCTGCTTGGTGCTGTGCCAGAAAACAATGCATTAGCTACACCTTTTGCCATGAAAGTTTACTCCTGCAGGGTAGAAACACCTTCAACCTGAACTGCTAGCTCATCTGAGGTTTATATCATGGAATTATAGAATGTTAAGGCTTGAAATGGACCTTAAAGATCATCTAGTCCCAGTCTCCCCTGCCAAGTGTGGGGACACTTCCCACTAGACCAGGTTGCTCAAAGTCCCATCCAGCCTGGCCATAAATACTGACAGGGTTGGGCATTCCCCAGTCTACCTGGGCAACCTGTTTCAGCATGTCATCACCCTCAGAGTAAAGAATTTCTTCCTGGTATTCAACCTAAATTTCCCCTCTTTTAGCGTGCCCATTTCTCCTTGTCCTGTCACTACAGTTCCTGATGCAGGCTCCCTCTCCAGCTTCCTCATAGGTCCCCTTCAGATACTGAAAACTTGTTATGAGGTTTCCACACAAAATTCTCTTCTCCAGGTTGAACAGCCCAAACTTTCTCAGCCTGTCATCACAGGGGACATCATCTTATCAATTTCATGGTGCTCCTCTGGACTTGTCCAACACTTCCTTCTTATGTTGGCATCATCAGAACTGTACACAGTGCTCGAGGTGGGAGTCCTATAAATGACTGCAGCTCACAAAGAAAAAATAATCCCCCAGATTCACAAAATCACAGAATCACATAATAATTTAATTTGGTAGGGACTTCTGGAGATCCTCTATTCCAACCACCCTGCTAAAGAAGGTCCAACAGGATTACATCCAGGTGAGGTTTGAATATTCCCAGAGAGGGAGATACTCAAGCAGTTGCCCACAATCTCTTTGTGCAGCCTGTTCCAGTGTTTGGCCACCTTCACAGTAAATTTTTTCCTCATATTCAGATGGAACCTCCTGTGCATCAGTCTCTGCCCACTGCTTCTTTTCCCATTGCTTGGCAGCACTGAGCAGAGCCTGGCTCCATCCTCCTGGCACCCTTCCCTTCAGATACTGGCAGACATTGATGAGCTCCCCTCCCACTTTTCCCTTCTCCAGGTTAGACAGGTCCAGCTTCCTTATCCATTTCTCATAAGTGAGGTGCTCTGGTCCCATAATCATCTTTTTAGCCCTCTGCTGGACCACTCCAGAAGTTTCTCATCTTTCTTGAACTGGGAACCCCAGAACTGGACACAGCACTCCAGTTGTGGTCTCTCCAGGTCAGAGTGGAGGGGAAGGATAACCTCCCTTTACCTGCTGACCACACTCCTCCCAATGCAATTACTAATTTGGCACAGCCTAAAACTATATGTGTTCATACTTTCCTGGTGTCACAATTTCTACTAGGGACTGAAAAGAGCAGTCATATTTTTTCTGTAAAGAACGGTGAAAATATCACAGAATGGCTCAATTTAACAAGTGCTAAGAATTATTGGATGTTGTTAGCACCATGCAGAGACTATTTCTTAAATACCATTTGCCAGATGAAAAACGCAAAATGTCTGAAATAATCGTAATTTTCATAGGCTAAGAATGTTGTTGCCTACTGAGTAGGAAACACATGTAGGTGCAAAAGGTTGGAGAGGTTCACAACAGCTGATTTTAGCCCTTTTATATATATATATGAGTACTCAAGCTCTAAATAATCCCAGATTTTATGACCAAGATGTTTTAAAGAGAGAAACATAATTGCAGTTTTTCAGTCAAATTGATTTTATATGTACAAGTTCTAACCTTCATTTCATTTGCTGAATGGATGGGTCATGACTCGTTGACATAATCTCTTCAAAGTCTACCAGCCTGGGTGTCTTCCCTAATGATATTGCTTGTTTCGTGCATCCATGCAGTGACAGCTGAGAAAAATGCTTATTCTTTGAAAGGTCAGTGTACTGCTTAATCTACATCGGAGCAATCGTTTTCTGCAGACCCTATTGCTGAAACACAGTTTTTAACCTTTTTACATCTCAGCTTTTCAGTCTTCTTTTCACTTACTGGTCTCTGGACTGACACAACAGCTATTTGACATTAAAGTTTGAATCTTCTCTCCAAAATGCTAAATTTGGTAAAGTCAGGAGTATATCTGCTCTTCTTATCCTCAAGAGTATTTTAATGAAAGACCAGCATTACACAGCTCAGTGCTAAAAGGATTACAAAAATTGCAGAGCACAGCACTCTCAACCCTGTTTTATGCGGAGAATCAAAGCCAAAAGTGGTTTGTTTTGTTTTCTTTTCATTACAAATAACGTTTGCATCCCATCATTACTGGACAGAAGCCCAAGAGGTCTATCTATCTACCCACCTGAAGAATTGTTTTCCTGCCATTTGCCGTCAGGCTCTAGTCAATAAGCAACTGAGGGCAGAACAGATCTTGCTCCGTGCAGAGTACACAATCAGCACTGAAAGCAATCACATTAACATTCCTCTGCCTTGAGGCCTTTGAAACAGTATTGTGCTTTTGAGAATGTTTCATGCTGAATATGCACACACACACACCAGAGAAATACACACTCCTGTAATAGCATACTATTTTGCTGTTACAAGTTTACTCAAGACAACTAGAGAAATCATTTATGTGGGCCAGATGTAGATGTGCAAACATCTAATAAGACAATCAGTAGAAAGGCAGTGAACCACACAGAACCCTACCACGACTCTACTTTAAATTTATTATGTGAATTAAATAATACAGTTCAAAACCTTTTTACATCACTTTGCTGTTCTCCCTTGGTGCAAGAGAATGAATTAGACAGCTGTCACCTTGTCTGTAAATAATGTTCAAAGCTAATTTCTTTGAAGATGTTCCTTTATGTGCGTTTCACTAAGATGAATGTAGATAATTAAATATTAAGATATTTAAATCAAGTTGAATATAGTCAGTAGCTGAAGTAAATTACTACCTTGTGCTGAATCTTTATCACATGAATCTGCTTGTTTTGTTTTGTTTTAGTTTGTTTTGTCTTACTCTATTCAGAAGGAAATACCAATGAATTGTGATTAGTACTGGATAAGATGTTCAGATGACAACCTTTTTTTTGTCAAATTTGAAAATTTTTTTCCCTGATTTGTGTCTTGCTGGCCGTGACATAAGGTGAAGAATGTGAGGATCATATTCTCAGGTGAGATTGTATTCTGCGCCCTGTACCTGGAATAAGTTACTGAGCAAATCTTATGGAATTTTGTGGAGTAAAAGCCTGTCTGAGGTCAGGGGAAAAAAACAGAAGCAACACACTCTGTACAAAGAGTAATGCCAAGGAAAAGGATGACCTCAAGGCCAGAGAGAAACATCAGAGAGAGTTCAGTGAGGTTTTTAATGCCCATGGCGAGGCAATCAGGGCATTGGTGTTTAATATTCCAATTCCACATCATCAGTGTCAAAGGGAGCTTTGTCATTGGGCTTTGCCTGATTCATTAAGACTTGACACACCATGACTTTGCCTTGGCAGGAGGAGATGCTGAGGTAGCTGCACGAGACCTGAGCCTGTGCTCCCAGTTCTGACAGACCATTAAGCTATATTTGCTGGATTTATTGCTTAGACTGTCAAATATGTTTGTCCCATGACAAGCAATATGAAGCGTTAACAGATTAGGAAATGGTTCAGCATGAACTCAGGAAAGTAAATATGTTTATTTTTTACTCCATGAATTTTATTCTATGCACTTGAGCGTTCACTACTTAAGTTTTTCAGAGACACAAATCACTTGCATCCATAGCCCATCAGTGTGATCTGAGTCTAGAGCAAACCAGACATGTCTCAATAACTAAAATTTAATTTAATTCATACTTACTGACATTGACACTAAAATGGAGAGAGGAAGATGGGCATGTGTATAAGCTCTCAATTGAAGAAGAGCTATGTAGAGGTAAGAATGACAGAACTGTCCAAAAGTGGCACTGTTTTTTCCTGTCTCCAAATTGTTTTGTGTACCATACATTGTTATATAAACTCGTCTCACATGCAGTCAGGTTTGTTTTGATTTTTTAAGAGTGTTGCACTCCATGGGTCAGGAGTTAGGACATACTTAAAAATCAAGGACAGAGTCTCTCCATTCCTGCTACCTGTAGCCTGTACATCATGGAGGAAAATTGAAGTGGGTAAAGTAAGGGTACAGTAAAAACTAAAAGACTGCATGAAAAGAAGAAATTTTCTGTATTCCTTAGCAGCTCATTTACATGCAACCTAAAAATGCAGTATTTCTTCAAGCATATATTTTTCTTGTAAGGAAGATGTAGCCTTATTTCAGAACAACACTGCTACACTGCAACACATTTGCAGCCTCTACATTTCAGTAATTAAGTTATTTATTGGAGAACTACTCTATTAATTCCCCCAAACAGGCAGTAAAAACAAAGCACATACATTCATGGTGCATAGCTGATTTACAGGGACTGGTGTACTTTAAGTTATGTAGTAAAATAATGATTCCTTCAAGCTGGATGGCAGGATTTAGTGACATGTGTACTAAACAGGAATACCTCCTGTAAACAGATACATTGCTAGTTGCCATTACTCTTTGAAGTATAAAAACTGCCACAAACATACTGAAAGAGTGATTTGTTTTCTCTTTTAGCTAGCTGTTCTTGCAAAGCTGTGAGAGGAATAGCAAGTATGTTTGTAATTAAAGATAACACACAAGTAACACACAATTCTTCTGTGCCATCATTTCACATACAAAACCCCAGAGTAAATCAGCAAAAGAAACACATATAGGGCTGTTGATGGGATTTTCTCTGCCTGAATTACATTTTAGAGAGAGCAAAAATTTTAAGTATGGATGCTAACAAAAAAGAAATAAGATTCCATTTACTGCTGCTGTCTGCTCAGTACTCTTCTCTAACAGGTGTAAGAAAAAAAGCGCAGAAATAAATTTCTCCTGGACAACCATTACCTACAATTATTTTCTATGAAGACAGGGCTTTCTGTAATCTCCACTCACTGTCCACAGTGGTCCTCAAACCCTCCAAGAGGATGGAAACGATCAGGTATTCCCATTCCAAAAAAGCCAGGCCAAGGGAGTGGTAAGGTCTCCTGCTGGCTCCTGTGAGCATATGGGTGAGAGGAGCCCAATAGGAAGATGTGTTCTTTTTGTAAAACATCAGACTTGTACATAAAACCTGAAAATTTGTCTTGGAAGCAGCAGGGAGGTGTTAATATCTTTCAGAGAGAAGGAAAAACAGATACATGTTGTAATGAAATTTTAACTGAAGAAAATGTCCTTAAGAGAGATCTGCTCTTTCACATAGCCTGTTGGGACTCCTTGAGTATTTTTCAGCAAAACTCCCTGTCATGGCCATGCCTTGCTCATCAAGCCATGCAGAAGGAGGAATGGCTTGATGAGGCTGTTAAGTCTGTCCCACTACACTGGCCCATGAGATTGGGCTTTGGTGCAGATATTGTCCAGTCTTCAGTCTGGTTATGTACACAGCCTTGTGAGCCCCATTGTCTTCTGTAGAGCCAAGGCTGCATGACATGACTCAGGAATAATCCCTTGGTATCCAACTCAGAGAACAGACTAGATATTCTTATGAATAAGGATTATTTTACCATTCCCACCTCTCACTTCTCCCACATTAAATAGCTTTCCTTTTTGGTTCTAAAATCTATTAATTTGTGACCCTGGAACTATAACTAGTCAAGAATTTGGAATATTTAGATGAAGGATTTTTCTTCTGATGAATCTCTATGATTTAATAAGATGAGAATACACAGTTTTTCTGGTTGTGTTCCAGTAAGGAACGCCCATACCTATTGTTTAACTGGGAAAATATAAGCACCAGTTCATTACATTCCAATTTATTAACACCCCTAGTAAGTCCCAATGGGAACTTGGTATGGATTTTCACAGGAGTACAATAACACTGTGGAATGTAACATCTTTTAGACACTATAATGGAAAAGACCACAGCAATTTTACATGCACTTTATGGAAAATAGTGACATACAGAAAATGTATGAGTAGAGCATTGTCAATGAAATTCTGCAATCAGATTATTTTTCTACCAGGCTCTAACTCCTGCTTCATGATGCATAGCATATATCACAACCTAGTATTTCCCAGAAGAGCCCATAACAGTGAGAACTATTGATTAAATGTTAACCCCTTGACTCAGAAAGTTGAAATTTCACAGAGTACATCCCATTACCAGCAATGGTAATATGTTGAGAAAGATCAACAATTTCAAACAGTTGCTCTACTATGTAATTTTATCTGTAGATTTGAATTTATATTTAAATAGTTCAAACTTATTTTTCACTGCATATAGTTATGAAACAAATACATTTTAAAATATATATAGAATGTTAGTATTACATGCACACACATATATTTATACAGTAATGACAAAATATTGTTTGTAAATTAGCAAATAGATATATAAATATCAATCTGCATATGAATTCCAACATACTCTTATGCTAAAATGTGTATGTGTGTTTTCAACTACTCACACATTTGCATTAGGAGTCTATAATAACTGGTTATTTCCATATAATTATGGGAATTGCATAAATTCTCTAAGTATATAAATGTGGATACAACGTATTTCTTTTTTCCCTTAAAGCAAGTTAGTTTATTCTGAATTTCTTCACTGGTTTTCTTTCTGAAATTCAACTTCTCCTGGAATTTTTTTTCCTAAAACTTTGACACCTTATCTGTAAAACAAGCTCACATGTTTTTATTTTTCTAATGAAATATTTATGAGACATAGGTCTTTTTTTATCTAAAGAAAATATATAATTTAAGTCAGAAAACATTCAGCTCCTCCAAATATAATTGGCAAATTTAGAAACAGGCAACTCTCAAAATATTCATTCAGATGAAGTCTCAGGGGTTTACATAGCAGAGTGAAACCTCAAGGCAAAAAAACACTGGGATTCTCTGTAAAGCTTTCTCTGGGTGGATACTTTTGATTTCATGATGCAACAATGACTTTATTTACTGTGCCTTATACTAATAATGCTGCCAGCCAGATGACTTTAAAAAAAACCCCTAAATTGTAGAAATTATAGAACTAGATCAAAATATTGTCTTTGTCCACTTAGTTTAGTTATTTTTTCTTTATTGCATAAAAAGCTAATATTGCTGACTATTGGCATTACAATTAATTTCATTAATGCTCTACACATCAGCACTCAAAGATGCTTAAATGTCTGTTTTCACTAGAAGTTACCCCTTAAATATATCATGCGATAGATGTGTCTACATTTCCCAATGTCACTGAATCAAGACACAGCATAATGAGTCAGTGTGTAACACACTGCTGTGTCTGCCTCAGAAATATTTGTAGGACATTCTAAAACCATCTTCAGCCACACAGTGTTGCAGTCAGGGGCTCTATGCATCAAACCCAGGTTTATGCAGTAACTCATAAAGTTATTCCTTTGGAAAGTCCTTAGCAAGGTGCAGTCCATGGCAACAATATGATGGCTTTCATTTATCAGGAGCAGTGTAAAACCCAAGCACTGTATTAAAGAAAAAGGGAATGTATGAGAAGTCCTGCAGAGTTTTACCTTTCATTATAGGGGAGTTCCAGTGTAGTGGAGTTTATGGACTTGTGATTTTATGGAGTGTACCTATGATTTCTTATTTTTTATCTATATCTATTCAATCAATTGCTTTAATTTACTCTCTGTGCAGGCTGCAAGTTATTGTTTATAAGTTTTCAGTCCTTGCAAGCATTACAGGGCAATATTCATCACAGGGAACAGCTGTCAGGCAGCACTTTTTGGGATCTTGTGCCTGTCTGTATGTGTGTGCCCTCTCAGCCAGCATTTCTTGGGAATGAGGGGTTATTTTTGACACTATGCAAAAAATAAGGGAATAGTGGTCAGAGGCTGTTTCATTTTTACAAGTCTGGATATATTGTTCATAAGCATACTGTAAATATTGAACATTACAAAGGTCCAGTTTAATCAATGTGGAAATTGCAACAAATAGCAAATCTATAGGCAAAAAAGAAATTTATGTCGCTGTACAAATATAACCTGAGGTTTTGTCGAAAATGGCACCACAACAAAGAGCTAACATTTCCTACTGTATTCCTTTAAAACATAGGCTAGCTGGACAGCACAGCACAAACAGGGAAACCAGGAATACTGTGCCTTGATTCCTTTCCTTCCTCTTGCCCTCTGTGATGGAAAATCAGTCACATCTTTTGTCCTCAGTAAGTTCACAGTGCATATGGAAAGGTCAAAGGCAAGGGATAAGAAGAAGGTTACTGGGTGCATTTCTCAGTGTGGACACACTTTCTTGGTCCGAGCCTGTTAGATCTCCACTGCTCATATGTGTAACAACCAGAATAAAACCAGGTATTCTGGATCTCCCTCTCCTGGCTTTAGACTGCCCAGAGGATTTCCATTTAATAAGTAAGGGTTAAATTATGTACTCAAGGAGTGGGAAGACCGGGGGTTAAGGTCTTTCACAGCCATCAGAAAAACTGATTTTTCAATTTCCCTGGGAAATGTCAAGGCATGTCTAGAAATGTCCTTGGAAAGTTCTCTGACCATCAGGCTGTGATTCAGCTGGGATGTTCAGTTCTCCATCTGAGGCTGTGACCCCTGAGATAGGCATGGAAAAGTGATGGAGCTGTAAAGAGAAGGCAAAATACAGGAAGGAGTCCAGCAGTCTGAGCTCTTTGCTGTCATGCTGCGGAGAGAGAAAATACAAATGTGTTCTAGAAAGGAACAGCCTAATTCATTAATGATAGGTCCATCAGGAGGCAAATACAGGAACAACTTCACCTTGCTCTGAAAGTCTTCAAATCTGGGCAAAGATGTTTGGATATGCATCTTAGGATAGATGGACAGAAGGTTATTTCCATATCTATATTCTTTATCATGCTTTTCCCTCAACTTTGATTCAAAATAAGGTGCTGGGTTATGTATGCTTCAGGTTCCAACTCCCAATCTTTTTAATGTGTTTTATATTAAATAATTATTGACAGGAGGGAGTGGGGGATAGCAAACAGCATAAATAACCCTACAATCAAGATCAACCTCTAGTAAAAGATGGAAATATGCACAAGAGACACAACTATGAATGAGGGGAGTCAGTTCATTCTCAGCACTATAGGAAATCTTAGTGGTCTGGGTGTCCTTTGAAATATGCCAATACATGCCATTTTGGCTGGCTGCAGTTTTGTGCACAGGGAACAGAGGACAACATTCATTTCACATAGGCTGCTAAACAGCTGACAGATGATAATGACTTCATGTCACAGGTGACCCAAAGGTGAAGGTCTCCATATCTCATTACGCAGCCCCTTAGCTGCCCGGTAATCCCAAGTACTTTTTGTCAGGACAACACTTTTATGTGTGCAAATAAAGCATTCAATCATGTGCACTATTTCCCTCCCTTTGCCAGATCCTTCCTTCAGGATGGGAAGCCCCTCAGGCTCTTCAGGACTGTGATACCATGTTTGGAAGGATATTTTCATCAACTTGTAAAGCTTGAAGCAAGCATCACTACTCCCAATCACACAGAGCTCTAATTGAAACCATTCCCAGTAGCTCTGTATCTACATATACACATCCTGATTATGACAAAGCTCATGAATAATCACTGGTGTGAACTTGTTCCTCATTGTCACAAGTTCAGGAAAGCAATGGGGATCCAATGGCATCACCCGATCCCTCTGCAGGGCAAAGATGACAAAGTTCCTATTTTCTAAAAATAATTACATAGCCCAGTGTGAATTTGTGCAGCAAAGGACACCAGGATGACTCACAAGCACAGAGATTATGAAAATGTATTCATGCTGCAGCATTAGGATTAGGACAGAGTGAAGTTGTAAATATTCAGCTTCTCTTCAGGTTTCAACTCAGCTCTTCAAATTTCTGGCTAAACCCATTTGCAGAATTAACTCAGCATTGTTGTTTCCTTAAGCACACAGAAATACTCCTTTCTAAAAGCTTTTAAATGTGATGCAACAAATTCTTCTGCTTTAGGTTCTGTGCTCTCCCTCCTTTGTTAACATATGTGGTTTTCAAGGGGGGAGACTGTGTCAGGCAATTTCTCTTTTCTGACCCTATGAATCTAAAATGAGATGGTTTCATTGTCTTTCTTTATCCACACTGTAATTGCAGTTCCTGGTCTATTTCTAGAATGCACCTCTCTGGGGATCCACACACAATCACACTGTATTAGAATATTTCAATGCTTTTGTTTTCTTCATGGCTCTTTTAATGCTTTCTTTCATATTCCTGATCCTCTCTGGCACATACAGGGGTACGTCCATTGAAGTCAATGAAATATCGTTTATTTTTTGCCTGCTGAGGATTTGATCCAAGACCTTTAGCTTTATCTGTGTTGTACTACAGCTGAACAGTTTACTGTATTTTTTGCTCACTTGAAGAGCAAAAGTATATATAGCTCTAAATGTTCACTTCCTATCAAACAGGTATGACTTATGACTGTTATTATACAACATAAAGGGAGCATAAATGATGCTGTGAAGATTATTTTCAGTATCCTTAATTGACAAAATTAGTAAAAGGTATAGAGTGAATTTTTGCCTCAGGATAGGTTAGAGATCAAGATTAGTAACATTCATGGTACTTTACAGAAAAACTGAGGTTCTTTCTATTGGTTACTTCAATCTTACATATAAACACTTTTGAAAGCATCAGCAGGCAGAATTTAGATTAAGATCTAGTCAAATTTGGTCTCTGTGTGTTTTAAGAGAAATTTGGATTTTTTTCTGTTATTAGTAGAAATGAATGCTTTGGAGACATTGCTACAACAATAAGTTTCTTACCTTGAAAATGATATTTAGGAAAAATGTTGATTTCAGTTGCAAGATAAAGCTTTTTTTTCAAAATACAGATATTTTGGCCTGCTTATTATACAGTTACAGTTGTGCATTTACTCTGGTCTCTTTCAATGATAGTAACTGCAAAACAAGATGCTTTCATTCACAATTCTTTTCCTTGACAGCTTTGATTTAAATGGTTACACAATTCTGTATACTATTTTTCCAAGAAAATAGTATACAGAAAATATAGTATAGTATACTAGAAAATTGTTTTGTTTCACCAAAAATTTTAGATCAAGTGTGTTCAAGCTGCAGGAGGGGTAGCTGATAAATATGACTGGAATAATATAAAAAAATAAATTTTTTGTCCCGTGAAGACAGCAAGGCAGTGGAGCAGGCTGTCCAGAGAGGTTGTGAAATCCCCATCCCTAGAGACTCTGAAGATTCGACTGATCTCACAGCTGCCCAGATTTTGGGCAGGAGTTTGCACTGCAGACCTCCTGTGGTCCCTTCCAAACTAGCCTGTCCTACTATCCTCCAGTCCTAGGAAATGTGAATCATGTTGTAGAGCTACCAATACTTTCCAATGTAACCAAGGAGTTAATGTGCTACAGATCAAACTTTTTAAAATTTTTGGTCACTCACAGAATGTTGTTTCTTCACTGGAGTCACCAGTTGGAACTGCTTTAACAGGATGGATATATTAATGACATTCTTCTGAGAAAAGTATAAACTCAAAGCAGTCACTACAAAGTCTTCTGTAAGCTAACTAACTACAACCTTCAATCTAGAAATTCTAGCAGACTCATGAAATATCATGAAGAGTGTGCTACTATGACCTATAACAATTTCTTTTTTTTTTTTTTTTGAAGGGTCAGAAAGGAAACAAGAATGTAGATATCCCATTAGGGTAGAAAGAACAGACAGGCTCAGTAGTTGCTGTCCTGGTACAGCCCTCATTAAATCATGTGCTTCATAGCTGTAGATCAATCTCTAGTAATTTAGCCTTCCAAAGTCAGGCTCACTACCAGGATTTTAATATTAAATGTGAACCATCATAAAGAAATACCACATAATTATTTTTTTCAGCTTCAAGAATGCCTGGCTACTTTGTGCTCTGTCTTATCTAATATTTATAAAAACATCACATGAACACCTAGAAATTATCTAATATGATCTTAGTACCTCTACAGGATGCTCCAGTTTAATGGGCTTGGCAGCTTTATAATTTTACAAAAGGTTGTGTGCAAAAAAATACGAAACAATAACCATGGAAATTTGTGTAACAGTTTTGTGTTATCCCCATAATCACAGTTCTGTTATGCTCAGTGATTTAAAACCACACATATATATATATATAAATTCTTTGTGCCTCAAGGATTTGCAGCCTAGGGACTTCAGGGCAGATCATCACAGCGACCTGGGTATCTACAAATGCATGAGACTGCCCACTGCAAATTTCAAAAGAAAAGAGAGGTGGAAGCACAACTTCTGACTTCAGCCCTCTAAACAGTCTTTCCTAAACTAGTTTTCCAGACTACTCTCCTTCCACTGGCAGAGATCCACAGGAGATATACAAGCACCTCTCAAGGCAGACTCACTGCATCCTTAAACAAGCAGCATGAATCACTTACTGCAGCACCATCATGTGCAGAGGTATTTAAATTCTGAAGCCAGATGCAGAGACATTTCTCATGATTTTGAGGGAAGGCATCTAAAATTAAAATGAATTTTAAATCAAAATCTCCCAACTGTTTTTTTTAATATAATACAAACAGTGATATTCATTTCTGAAATAACAGTAGAAACAACTCCCCTTTCATACACTTTCCTCTTTTTCTTGATTATTTTGTGAAACTTTTCAATAGCAGAAGTGAAATGTATGATGTTTTTAGATTAAAATCTATTTCATTTTTTTCTGCCTAACTTTTGGAACTGTCTACAGTTTTAAATTTTCCAGAAGTGTAACATTTTGAAATGTATTATTGGACTTTATTACAGTGCCCACAAGTATACCTGGAGCATAGCAATTTCCAAAAAGAAGAGAGTGAGGGAAGATAGAGAAAGAAGTAGGAGGGAAAGGCACAGATTATTCCCACAGACAAAAATGATGAAATGCTACTCATTCCATTTTGATACACTAAGAAAAAAGTTTAAAAACAAAAAAATGTTTAGCTTCATGCCTTATCATTTCATCTGAAACCCTGAATAAACTTTATTTATTTAGGTATGCAGTTCACAACCAGAATTGATTAATCAACTTTTTAAAAAATATTTTTATATTTACCATTTATAGCTAATATGAGATACTTGTAAGAATTTCCAGACAGTAGAGAAATTTTCCATGCACATGCCAGGCAATTCAAAGAGATGTGTGAGACCTTCACTGGCCAAACACATGCCACTGACAGGCTGCCAGCAGACCTTTGGTGCAAAACTAATCACCCAGAAAAGACCAGGAGGGCAGATTAGGCTCATGCAGCTCTTGATCTACAGCCAGCAACTCTTGTGTGTGACAAGGTTCTCTGCAGTGAAATAAACCACAATCAGAGCATATAAGTAGATATTTAGATTAAGGCATTGGCCCCAGCATTAACAAGGTTGTGTTAAGGTTAAATTCAAGTGGTCACCACCTCTTGCTGTTTTAGCAAGTCCTATGTAATTCCCTTAATAATCAGGAGCTGAGCAGATAAAGTGGCATTCAAAGCCACAGCCTATAGTTGAAAATTGAAAGGATAAATCTCTGAGAAAAGAGCTGAACATAATTTTATATAATGTAAAATGGGCTTTCTGCAATGAATATAAGAAATTTTGAAGACTGGATAAACCAGGGAAATGACAGTGTGGGGAGCAATATATCATCTCAAGCACTACAAGGACCTCTGTGATTTGAAGTGATTGTGAATGAGGTGTTCCTGATATGTTTTGTCTTTTTAGTTTTAAATTCGTGCTCGCTTCCACTGTGAAGCAAAAGAAAATGCTGATATTTGCAGTGCAGGTTGTCCTCAGAGAATGTAAAGGGCAACTGAGGTAAACCACTACCGGGACACAAATTATTTGATAAAATTTTTCAGCTGCAGCATTGGTTTTAAATGTGTGTCTTACTCCTTTCACCTCAGTCCAGACTGAATGTTCATCAATGTACTGCTTATTGATCTTGTGCTCATATACTGAACCAAAGCACTGTATTGTCACAGAACTTTGTCTTGCCTTTACTGTGACTATAACACACTTTGCAAATTCTGTGTCTCTAAGAGGCTGTAATGCTTTAAGGCATTGTAATGATCAGGGAAATCATATAAGCAAAACACTCAGGAGTAGTGGAATTGAGAACATTCACAAAGAACTAATCTTAAAAATACATTTTGGACATCCCAAAAAACATCTTTGCATCATGTTGTGTCTTTCTCTGATTAAAGGTAATAAAAATTCAGAGCTGTTTAAGTAAAGCACATTTCTAATACCATAGTCCACTGAGCTCCATAACACCATCTTGATTTGATTTCTCATGTTCCACATTTAGTAATCACCCAGTTCGTGCTGGTGGGTAATAGAAATAGTATTTATGGGTGAGAAAGGCTGCAAACAGCTCCTGTCCTTGAGAAGCCATTCACTGTACTTGTATTCCTCACACACTCTGCTCTGTCATATTCAAGAAGCTCCTCACAGGTACAATAACTTAAATTGTAACTTCAATTCCAGGGGTAAAAAGCTTTCCTTTTTCAAACAGAAAATGCACTATACCTATGTATTACTGAATAATTTCCAGAAAACATTTTGTTGAGCAATTCTATGTCATGAGTGCACAGCCACATCCTCTGTGTTGGACAAAGACATAAGAGATGCATAAAGAATAGGGAAAATGTGCTATAGGGACAGTTGCCTGTAGGGTTTAAGTATTACAGTGGTTGGTACAGAGAAACAAATCAGAAAATGGCTCCACAAGAGATTTTGTCTCTATCTGTGTGGCACCACTGAAAAGAGGCACATAAAAATATTTTGCCTAGCAGGCTGCCTCCTGCCATGGAATAAGAGTCATTCAGTCAGGATCTCACATCTATGGAAACTCCGGCTTTTTTTTTACCTTTCTCATTTTTTCCTCAATCCAGATACCCCCTTGACATGTTGCTAAACCTCTATTTCCTTTGATTTGGGGTGAAAGGAAATCAAACCCAGAGGAAGGAAGATGTTGCTCAAGAATATAAGGAGACAGCATGGCAAAAGGAAGAAAGATGAATAGTAGCAAATTGAGTAGCGAAATTGCAAGTCCAACACAGCTGATGAATCATGGTGTAAAAATACTTGTAACTTGATACCTATGAGAAAAGAGAGGTATCCCTCATTACCTCATCTCTCTAGCATAGTGTTAAGATGCTGTCTTTGCAGTAGGCTGAATATTTTTAGGGCATTTATGAGCTGGATCATATGTTCTTTATGAAAAAGAGATATGAATAAGATGTAATTGATCTACACATTCTTTTGAAAATGTGCTTTTCTTTCTGTTCTGTGATCTGTGCTCCTCTTCCCCAATCAGACAAAGCTCTTCTGTGACTGGTTTACCATCAGTGGATAGAGGTTTGGATAAGTCATGCCCTCTGCATACTAGCATATCAGAGAGAGGGTAATGCTAAAGCCCCAGAAAGTGTCTTGACTTTGATTTTCCAGGAATTCCTGCTATTAAATTTAGATGTTTTGAGAAACTCCAAGGATTGCAGGTACTTCTACAAATGTAAAAAAAAAAATCCCCAAAATACAGCTTTTATTTTCATTGTACAAAATGAGACAACTGTATAGAAAATCAAATGGTGTAAATTGGTTTCGAAAATAAAAACCCTGGTGGGGGCACAGCCACTGCTTCCCATCCAGTAGATCCATGAGTCTATCCAGAATCTTGTCTAGAATCCTCAGAACACACATGCACAGGTTTTTGTTTAAAAACAAATCAGATCTGAGTGTTTTGCACTTCTAATATTACTGAAAACTCCTTTCAGAGAGCTACTTATAAAATAGGCAAGGTCAGATAAGCCTAAAGCAAGCTGAATACCCCAGCTGTAGAAATCTTGAGGCCACCCCTTATACAGCAAGTTCTGTTAAAATATAGGTTATATCAGAGAAGAGATGTAGTCTTGTACTTTAAAACCTGCCTATTGTGCAAAAGGCATTAGGATTATATCAGTCTAGCTGAGGATTTTTTTGTTTTTTATGGCAATTTAGATGATGGCAAATTATTAATGTAGAAGTATGTGTTTTATCAAGAATATCACTTTGCTTTTTGTCTGATTTTCATTGTGTGCCATATGTACAGCAGTTGATCAAAGGCTGTGAGGGCATTATCTCTTGCCTCACTTATCATTTCTGAGAAAAGATGAGAAGGAGGAGAAAGTAGGAACAGAAGATGATGATCACAAATAGAAAAGTTTCAAAGTAGATCAAACAAGACTGTCCATAATAGTTTCCCTTTAATGAAAAGCATCATTAGTCAGCTGTAATGGTGACTGGGAATGTTGGTAAAATAGTGAATAAGCTGAAGAAAGCAGTCTCCAAGAATAAATGTATACTGCACTGCAGCAGACATGCTTCTCATTAGTTTAACTCTTATGTCACTAGTTAATGGGGGAAGAGATTTAGCAATGTCCTACGTGGTAACATTGTGGTTTCTTCATCAGCCTCTCTCTAGGCACCTGACTACTGTACCTGTGCAGCACAACAGCAAATAGGCATTTGTGAGTACTTTGCAGACTGTAACCTAATCCAAACCAAACGATAAAAATAGGCCCAAACCCAAAAAACCCAAGCAAACAACCGAACAGCAAACTACCAAAAACCCCCCAAAGAAAAAAAAAAACCACTCCATCTATAAAAAAGAGTTTTCACTGCACTGCATGGAACTCTGTTACTTCCTCTGCATAAAAAATTGCCTTTCTTGAAGCCCCCCAGAAGGATTTAGACTGCAGCACAGCTAGGGTGCAGCTGGGAGACAAGCAGATGGATAGCATCAATGGCATGGGTACAGTGCCTGCATGAGTCACAGCACCTATGCCTGGCACCAGACAGAAGCAGCACACCCCACAGTCACTCCCTGCCTGCAGCAGCCCTTCCCTCCCCACCACCCAGAACATGTGCACCTGGCTGGCTTGGGTCCTTTTGCCAAGGGAAGGCTCCTGAGCCAGGCTCTTCAAGCAGAGAAACTGGCTGAGCTTTTCAGTAGATCCTTTGGAATATCCTACAATAACCTGCTATTCCCCTTCAGGGTGCCATACACATGGAATGATAGTGAAAGTGTTGTATCATCCTCCTCTGCTGTTTGCAGAGACAGGCCACAGAGCTGATATAACCTGTCCTGTGGCTCCCGTGTGGGCCAGTGCAGTGGGCTGGAGCTGAAGCAGAGACACAACGAGGGAGCAGAGTCAACATCTGGAAAAGTCCCTAGAGCTAGACCAGAAACGAGAAAGATTTTTAAACTGCTGTTTTAAGTTTGCTGCTGCCAAAGTCAAGGAACAGGACCAAGGGGAGTCATCCTACAGCTGTTTTACATCTGTCTTCCATATCTGCAACATCAAAAAAGCTCATATTAGTTGTTAAGAACATTATATTTTAAACATGAATGAGAAGACTAAATGGAGACATTTTGCATTTATTTGAATACTAAAAAAAAAGATATATTCTATCCAGGTGAATCTAGCAGTCAAAAACTGTAAGGTAGTGCAACAATAGGAAACCCCCAATATCAAATATTCAGCTATAAAATGAAGACTTTATTTCATTCAGCCCTGAGTATTACATTTTAATATACAGATAGAGTTGAAAGGCAACTGATGTGAATGGAACTGTTTTGGAAAAGTAAACTTAAAACTGTTGGACAGAGGTAATAGGGTGGTAGGTGTTTTTCGCCCAAACACATGAGGTTTTTGAAAGGCACAAATAAGTTCTAGGAACGCAGGTTAAACCACCCCTTCCCCTCCTCCCCCAAAAATTGGTAAGTGCTGATAAATTAAGCTTCGAATTAATTATTAAATGGCTTATTTTGCTCCACTATTAAACTTTTTCAGAGTTTTTTCACACATAGGAGAAGGACCCTCCTAAGGACTAGATTTAGGTAATTCCTCTTGCTTTGCTAGTTGCTACTGGAACTTCAGTGAGTTGGGACCAACTCCTCTGAAATCTCTGCTTTGTGGATGTAAGGGAAGCAGGAAAAGACTTCAACATAGTAATTGACAGGCATCAGCTAGAACCTTTTACTCCCTTCCTTTGACCACAGAATTTGCTTTTAGCAATACCGAAGCTGAAGGACAAAAAGTGTATTCAGATCAAAAGCTGGAATAAATGAATCAAGAAAAGAAGATAGAAAAAGCACAAGCACACCCTGATCCTCCCCTTAATGTATCCTCTCAGCTGTCAGAAATCCTAGTATCCTAAGCCAGTTATTGTATTTTCCTCTGTGTTTAACATCCTGTAAGGATCTTTTTATTTCCCATTAATTCCATGAATTGCCTTTTACAGCCACTTATACTTTTAACATCCACAACATCCTGTGGTAAAAAGGCAAAAACTTCCCCAGACAGGCTCAAATTATGCAAGCATTAGAAAACAGCTAGTGAAACTGTGAGAAGCCATAAACAATTTTTTCCATGTTTGCTTTTTTTCCTGTCCTTTGCATCATTTTTTAGTTTCCTTCATTAACTCATTTTCCAAGTTTAAACTTGCCAATCCAATTTATCCTTGTAAGAAGGAAGGCGCCCTTAGAAAGGCTTGAGTCTCTTACATAATATTTGCCAATTTGCTATTTCCCTAGAGATGTCTAGGGAAAATGGGATTATCCAGTTGTGTTATTTTTGCTCTATGACTTATTTCACTTTAATATTCCCTTTATTCGCTTCATATCTCTGTCTCTTTTTTTTTCCCTGTAAAGATAAAAGTAATGAGAAATTTGGGGTGGTTCAGCCTGGAGAAGAGAAGGCTATGGGGAAACCTAAAAGCACATTCCAGTGCCTAAAGGGACCCTACAAGGGAGATGGAGAAAAACTTTTACAAGAGCATGTAGGGGTAGGACAACGGGAAATAGCTTCAAAGTGAAACAAGGCAGGTTTACGATAGGTATTAGGAAGAAATTCTTCACTGTGAGGACTGGAACAGTTTTCCCTGAGAAGTTATGGATGCTTCATCTCTGGAAGTGTTTAAGTCCAAGTTGGATGGGGCTTTGAGCAATCTGGTCTAGTGGAAGGTGTCCCTGTCCATGGTGGGGCTGGAACTAGACAAACTTTGTCTCTTCCGATCCAAACCATTCCAGGTTTCTATGATTCTGTGAAAGTGAGAAGAGTAATTTTTTATTCCAGACCTCGGTAGCTGCCTGCCCACCTCTAGGTGCCTGTGCTTCAGAAGGGTCTTCATTGATGCAGTGAGAAGATGCAAGCCTCAAACAGCCCACAAAGCTGCAACATTTCTATTTAGTGCTTTACATTAATAATCTTCAACAGACTATCACATTACTCAGCTACTTTTTAAAAACACTTTTAGGTAAGAGCCAAAGAAGAGGCAGTTCTAGCTGCTTTTACAGATATTTCTAATTACCCATCAAGTTTTCCTATGAGAACAAGCTCTGCTAGAACAGTGAAATGGCTGAAATTCAGTCATCCCATGTGCCAAAGGAAAAATGCACCCTTTCACCTCCAACACTCGGGCATAGTTGGTTTTCACAGAGAACACACAAAAGTCATGCCCTGCTGATTTGGTTTACTCACCGTGGAACTAAATATATTCTTTTTGGCCTGTCAGAACAGCTGATCTTGTAATTCACTTCAAAATCCAAGTGACTTCACAAAAAATGCCTGTACCTTGAATAAGTGAAGAAAATATCTGACTGAACTGCAGCTGAGGATATGGTTTGCTCCTACTGTCTTTTCCTGCACATTTGAAAAGTCTGCTTATATTTACAATTGAACCATATTTTTGCAATGTGCTAATGCTAAATGCATGTAGCAAATGAGAGCTTCTGCCTGCACACAGGAGAGTTGTCAACCACTCAACTTTGAATTTGCACTCAAAAATGAAGGTAAACTGTTTGCACCCAGATATCTGCCTTTATCTGGATGCATATTTCCTCTTATGTACTCTGGATTAAACCCTTGAAGAAACTTTTAAAAACTTGTAAAATAGGAGGAGTTATTACTCTACTTTGAAAAGACTCCTTGAACTTTTTAAACTCTTTTGTATCTTTGCCAGTGAGGACTGGTAGTGAGCCCAAGCAATAACCCCAACTTTACTAAGTAGCACAGATCTAAAGCCTGACAAACTGAGTCAGTAAGCACTCCAACAGGGTTGTGAGCAAATGAGTTGCTGAAAGTACCATCTAAAGCATCAGAAATGGTACCATTTCCATGCCATTTTGTTCGAGGTGTTTCCATATTTTTCAGCTGTGCTATACACTGGACCAGCAGGCTGCTTTGAGAGCCATTGAGAAAGAGAGGAGTTAAAACTACAAAGCCCAGAGCCTGAAACCCAAATTGCTGCAGTAACTGCTGTTGACAAACACAGTAGGGAAATATCCCAGAAACCAGTTAACCAACAGCATGCAATCAACCAAATGTATGGATTTTGCTGACAGAAGCTAAGACATAGCCATCCTCCCTATGATTAATGCATCTTTGCACTTCAGTCAGGAGATTCTCCTCTTTCTGTCTATTTTTGGGCTGTTCCAGTGCAGTCAGCAGCACACCAGAATCTGTCAGGAAAGATCAGCCTGAACTGTAAAGCACTCAGGTCTATAGCACTCACGTCCATTTAGTTCTTCTAATAAAACAGTCTTGGGTTTTGTTTAATTTGGTAAAATTCAAATCTAGCACTGTCATCTACCAGAGACAGATCCCAAAGCATAACATATCAATTTAAACACTTTAAATGCTACAGACTTATCTAGATGCTTGGCTGCTTTTCTTTCTTTCTTTTTTTTTTCTTTTTTTTTTCTTTTTTTTGTCCTTCTTTCTTTCTTTCTGTTTAGAAGGAGAGAAATGCTTAGCTCTATTGGTTTATGGTGCAGAGAGGAAGAGGCGTAGTGCCAAAATATTTCAAATCAGATCACCATCATGAGCTCTGCTATCTCAGAAGGGGAAAAAATACTAATGTTGTCTGCAGGTGGGCAAAATTCAATGCTGCCAAGAAAAATGCAAGCAAAACTGCCTTTACCTCTAAGAAAAGTGTCTCCAGCTGCTGCATTATGGTACCAAACAAGTTCCACAGGTCAGATGAGGAATGCAGTGTGGTGCTGAAAAAAAGAAATGGCAGGCACCATCTGTATTCTTATAAATTCAGCAGTTGCCTAGAGAGTTGCTGCCATTGAAGGAAGATTGCTTCTCTTCTATTAATAAGGAAACTTGACAAGACTGAAAAGGACTTGAAGGAGCTGTCGTTAGAAAAGTTTACATTCCACAGCATCTCCCAGCAAAGAGAATGCAGCACTGAAACATGTAGGTACTCACCATCCTGTGACTGCCAAAAATTTCCAGTAAACAGACCTAGTTCTTGAAGAGAAAAGAGCTAGGGCAGTAGCAAATCTACATATTTGTAAAACAATATTAGGTACTGTTTGGTTTCACTTATTATAAAGACTTCAGAAAGGGTCTATAGGTAAATTAGGGGATCAAATGTATACTGGACAACCCTGTATGCAGCAGCCTTGAAATCTGTTCTGTGAAATCAGGAAAGTCTTGTTCTGCAGCTTTGCTGTCAACATATGTAAGATTTTCCAAGGCAAGGACCACCCACCTTGTGTCCATGTTCCTCCAGCTGATAGGAAGTGGCGTGAAATGAAAGGAAAATTAAAAGGATTGGTGAGGAAATCTGCAGCAACCACAAGATGCAGCACTGTGCATTGGTAGATTTGCATTTGCTTGTGGATGTGAGGGAAAAGAAGGGGGCTGATGTCCTGTTCAATGGACTCTGTGGCTTTCATCTGCCTGGGCTGCCTGCCTGGGTTCCACTGCCTTCTCCCCACACAGCGTACCATGAAAGAGAATGAATTTCTGCAGAGTGGCATGGAGGTGAATATGCCAAGCAGCTCATTAGCACAATGCTGGTGCATTGCTCATTGTTAAGATGCCAATTCCCATTTTCAGCCTGGAGGGTATGCACAGGGCAGGTAAACAGTTAACGAGTGCAGTTCTTTGAATTAAGCAGCTGAATCTGTGCTGAACTTTTAAATCTTTTATAGCTGTGATATTTCAGAGTCCTAAAAATGAATCAGAACATCTGACAGGTATGCCATGAAGTTCCACATGCACACTGCGCCAAGATTTAGCACTGAGAATTTACCTTCTGATATGCTGACAAAGGAAAAATGTTTTATGCAGAGGTTTGTGGGCTGTTTTGCACCTAAAACAAAATGGTAAAATTGAGCTTTTTACTGTTTCTTTTCTTACATAGAAAAATTCAATTGAAATACTTGCAGTGGTTTCCCAGTATTATCACAAGCAAAAGGTTACTTCATCAATGAAATAATGTTGGTGCTCAAAGGCTTAATATATACATTACTGACAAGGTAGCGCTCAAGGTCAATATTGAAATACAGTCAGCAGTGTCCCAAATGTTAAACTAATCTCTATTCTTACATTGCCCAGTTCATCTCAAAGCCTTTCCCTCTCTGAACAAACAGGCAGCAGTTAACCAGCCTGAGTGATAGCTACAATTGAAATGCAGCCCCTTTGCTGCATCTATTTACCATCCTGCAGTAAAACTGTATCCTTTTGTTGACCAGAGAATAAGAAAAAGAAGCAGCAAATTTTCCGAGGAAATTCTTTTTTTTCCAGAGCCAAGGAAAAGTGAGAACCACAGAATCCGAGAATATGCTGAGTTGGAAGGAACACATTAGGATCATTGAGTCCAAATCCTGGTGCTGCACAGGACACCCCAAAGGTCACTCCATGTGCCTAAGTGATCAACACTTGCCCATTCACTTCCCCTCATGAGGAAGTTGTGACTGCAGTGAGGTCTCACCTCAGTCCCCTCTGCTTCAGCCTGAACAGACCCAGTGACCTCAGCCACTCCTCACCAGGATTCCCCTGCAGACCCCCCATCCTCATGGCCCTCCCCTGAACACTCTCCAACAGTTTAATATGTAATGTTTCATTTTGATATAAAGGAGTTTCTGTGATGTGGTACTGAGAAATTCTCAATCTCATCTCACCTTCTGCAGCACCCCAATCCCCGTTACTGCAGTATGAAATCTTCCTTCTTTCAGTAGACAGAGATATTCTGACCCTGAAGCAGACATTTCTGTTCAAATCCATATTTATAAGAAGTATCCAAAAGAGAAAAGAAAAAACAAGGTAGACATTCACAACAAAATTCTGTGAAAGAGAAAATAAATATTTCTGCCCCTTCCTTGATTTGAGTAAATGTACACAGAGAAGCAATTAAAAAAGGCTTAACTTAAATTGGTTTTCCAGATGAACAACGGTTTGGATAGCAGTGATTGCATATATAACATTTATCCCTTGGGTTAATGATACTCTCTTCCAATTTTCCTTAATCCCATTACAAAGTCAATAAATATTTCTTTTTTCCTAGCACTGTTCTCCAGCATTGTTTAGAAAAAGAGAAAGGAGAGGAGAGGAGAGGAGAAATTTAGAACTTGAGTCTGAGGAAGCTGGAAAATCTGTGTTAAAATTGCTCATCTGATCTCAAATTTCCTCTCTCAATGGCATTTCAGCAGCTGACTACA
>VWZS01002995.1:2887931-3099978 GCA_013397075.1 Rhabdornis inornatus | reverse complement strand
AATCTTCTCCTGAAGATTTCCAGCTTCTCATTTTTCAGCTATTGTTCTTTGAATTATGACAGAAGGAAGGTCCTGGTTACTAGGTGCCTTTCTTTGAATAGACATCGAATTTGCATATACATGCGTGCATGATCTTTTTGACCATGTGTATATATATATAATATATATTCAAATATATGTAGCAGTTCTTTTCAAAGCTACTTACTAATACACTAATTATGTAAATTTTTTAATCAGGTGCATTTATGGCAATAATTACAGCACATAATCCATCCCTGAGACAACTTAATTGATTGGACAGAAAAAAATCTGTCTGATCTCTTTCATCTTAAAAATTTTAATTTTTTTTGTTGTTCCCATTGCATTTTGTGCATTTAGAAAATGTCTATCCAAAACAGCACAGTCAACTTTGCACATTTTTAAAAGAATATATCTGTTAAAATACCATCAGAACACAATCTGGTTTTGTTATGCCTGTAGACAATCAACAACGCTTTTTTTATTCCTTGAACTGTGCTTATCAGCTGAACCACAAGTGGGAAGCACAACAAATGCTTCAGAACAATGCCATCAGATACAGAAACTTTATGATTGCTCCTGTCCAACCAGCTCTTTATGAAAACTGCAGGTCACAAAAGATTAAAATTCTGCCTTGACTGGGTTCATTTTTTAATAAAAAGGGGAAAGGGGGCAGGGAGCCTTGGGAGGATCAGAAGAACAGATTAGCTGTCTACAGAAACACAAGTTAAGTATCATTAACTCCACTGAAGCTATTCATAGTTAAAGTCAAAAAATGCCCAAGTTGACATTCTTTCCTCCCATGCTGTTAGGGGGGGAGGTCAGAGACAAGATTTTCCACTTCATCTCCCAGTTTCCTTTTATGTACAAGCTCTCTGCAAGCTGCTCATGTTGCCACAACAGAGACCTTGAACCTTCAAAGCTATCGGCAGAGACAGACCCTTATCCCTGATCAATATGGATCAGCAAAGAGGCACAGACTATCCACACATATCTGTTTACAGGACTTGAAATTATATTTTCAGTGACTGAATTTACTTTTCTAAAAGGGCAGAATGTCACTGCCAATTGGTGTCTGCAAAGTGAGCTAAAAATATCTCATTTTCATAGAACAATAAGAATGGGGAGATGCCAGTCATCACTGTGACAGAGAAAATTCAGCTGTGCACCCACCTCTGAATCCTTTTCTGTGCCAGGAAGAAAGATCCACCTAAAGGCAGAGGAGGTGATTTTTCTCCAGGAGAGAGTGTTTAGGTCATGCATGTTGATATTCATTCAAACTGGCCTTAAGTCCAGTTTGAATGAATATCAACATGCATGACCTAAAAGAGAAAAAGCTACATTCGTTTATTTTTCACATAATGTTATGCAGTGATGAAGGACAAGAATATTTTGCAACTCAGTGCATGAGCAAAGAGCAGCAAAATATAAATTTACTTGAAAATGTGTCATCCATGAGAAGAATAGTTAATCCTGCAGGCACTGAAAAAGAGAAGTAAAAAATCTGAAGGGCATGACCCTGATGAAAATTAACATTGGAAGGTGGAAGTTAGACACAACTAAGATGCTTGAAATAATTCTTAAGACCAAAGAGTCTTGGTTGAAATGCTTTCATACATTCTTTCCTCAAATATTTTTTGAAGGAACTTAGCCCATCACTGGCCAGAGAAGCTACCTCCAACAGACATGGCTGAAGAACCAAAGGCAAGATTATGTTTTCAATTCAGTGCTGCCTTCAAGCTCCACCTTATTGCCCAGCTATTTTTTTTTTCTTTTTTAGATTATAAATATAATTTGTTTAGGGGCAACAACTTGTTCTTATTGGACCTATGCTTTTGCCATGTGACACCTCACTCCTGTAAGACAACACATACTGATGCATAATGGCTTTTTAGTATATCAGTGTCATTTTTAGAAATTGGGAATTGAAGAGTTCATGATGTTCACTTGATGCTTTTTCTCTAAAGTAATTTAGTTTCCAAGTGTATTCCTCCACTTTGCATTAAAGGAAGACATAAGCTTTTTTCAGTAAAGGTGCTGATAGAAGGACTGCTTCCCTCAGAGGAGCTGCTTATATTAAATATGTATAGGCTGACTAAAAAAGATCCATAGGGAATATTAAAATGTTTTAATAACTGGAGTGTAAGGACAAGGAAGAGGAAATTATATAGATGCATATTAATGGCAAAATCAAAATGAAATAACCTGATAAACATCTTTGAAATTTGCTTGTGGCATGATGTTAATGCTAGACCTGAAGACAGCCAGCAGGGAAAAGTTCTGCATAGGGTAAGAAATGCTTCCTATGAAACTCCCTACCCACAGAACTATACACATACTCCTCTCCACTCCTTTCTCTACATATGTGTTTGTACAACCAGTGTAAGATCCGCAGACCTCTACCAAAACTCAGTTGTTCAGGTGTGATTTATGAAACACCAACAACTGTGAATATAGCCTAATATGAAGCAAGCCAGTGCATGTCCCTGCTGTATCTTTTATGCTGAAAGCCTGATAGCTGCAGAGAGGAAAGGGGGTCAAGTTAGGAATAAATGGTTAAGAATAAAATACAAATCAAATACATTCGTGTTGCCTACTCAGCAAGGCCACTCTTCGTGTTTTACTTCATGAAAAATTACTCAGTGTTGATTATAAACACTGCAGCATTGATTATTCAGTCTACAAGAAAGAGGCAAGCCATTTAAACTGAAAGAAAGAGAACAAAACTCCTAAAATGGTTAAAGACAGAAAACAATTATCTCTCCCCAGCTTTTGGGGACACAGCCTTGTGACACATCATCACATGTGAGTGGGACATGGGGCTCAGCTGTGATTCTACTTGTGTTCTTATTACCTAGGAAGTAAATTCAGATTTTGTCCAGCTGCTATGTCAGATGGAGTTTGTTCAATCTGAACAGGGGGGCAGGTCTGTCCTGTCTAATGCCTTAAGGAAGAGTATGCACAAAATTCTGGAATATAGTCCTTGCAAATTCCCTTTTACTTTTCTTTCATGGGGATGGAAAATGCTGCCCTCATAGTCTCATACATGGAGCAACCAGTGACTCATTCTCCAGGCAACCTGGGTGCTGGGATCCCTGCCAGAAGATGGTCCATCCATCTCTGGTGCCCAGGGTGGGACTTTTGGGCACAGGATCAAGACATCCATCATTTTCAGAACTACATATCCTGTGATGTCTTAGCTTTCAAAGCCAGGCAGCACTGAGAAGCCACTGATTCACTGTGGACATAGAAGCTTTCTTATATACTTATTCTTCTATGGTGGAGAGACAGACATCTCTTTGATAACTCTTTATTACTGGGCATAAAAATCTCATGGGCATAAAAAGCTTCCTCAGCTTCCAAGCAGAAAAAATAATGGTGATAGTCAGCTAAACCCCTCAAAAAGGCCAGTCCAAGCAGAAATACTATGGATTTTAATTTTATTTTAGGTATTACATACTGGACATTTTCTTAATTTTTGTTCCTATCTTCATTATAATCAACCACAAACAACCTCCAGTAATCCCAGTTACACATTGCTATGAAGTTTTCTTTACCTTGTTTCTTGTTGGCTGTTCCCAATACAGCATATGTTAATCTTTTCAAAAGAGGCCTTGAGCTCACTTGAGAATATACAAAGGTTTGGCTTTTTCCTTAAGGGAAAAATGAAGAATATCTCCTTACAAGTAGAGATCAATCATGAAAGAAATTCTGTATTGGATTGTTCCCTCTTTATGCTTAGCTTTCCTTTGAAATAAGCAAGGAATATCTCAATTTAAATGTAATTTCAGTGATTGTCTCGCATTAAAACCACAGCTCAATAACTCTGGAAGAAAGCAGATGGGAAGAGTCCTGCAAACAAGCAAACAAACAAGCAAAGTTTGTCTTGTTCTCACTAGCAAAGAGAAGAGAAGACATTTCTGGAGAAAAAAAGGCAGAAACAACACTCCACTTTAGGTTTTCTCCCTTCCTTGTGGCAAGCAATGAAAATTCTCTAGTGGTGCTTTTGCTAAAGTCCCAGTAGTCTGTGCCTCTCACTCATACCCCAGGAGTGTTGCACAACTGATGATGCAGGTTTCAGTTCTCCTCTGATGAACTCGTGGGGAGTTTCACCTGAGCAACATCAGAGTAAGCAATGGGAGCCAAAGGCTCCTACAAGTATGGAACCACTATAGAACTCCATATAGACCTTTCAAGTGGCTCAGGAACTACTCAGCCCCCAAAATGCCAAAATTAAATTACCTTATGCAGAATTCCCCCTATTCCTACCCAATCACAACTTTAACTCAGGATTTGGAGGGTTTCTGCACACCAAAATATTTTCTATCACTCTTTTCTTGTATAATTCATGAGGCATTAGAGTTTCTTAAATGTCCCATACTATTACTGTGCCTGCAGTCCTTATATAAGCAAGATGAGGAGAGCTGGAGAACTTTACTGTCAGGAGCTATATGCCAGTCAGGTCTATCTGAATGGTCAGGCAAATCCTTGGTTTCATACATTCACAGAAGCATAGAATAGTTTATGTTGGAAGGCATCTTTAAAGGTTATCTGGTTCAATTCCCCAAACAATGATCAGGGACATCTTCAACCAGCACCACATCCAACCTGATCTGAAATTTTTCCAGGGGTGAGGCATCTACCATCTCTCTGGAGAGTCTGTTCCAGTGTTTTGCCACTCTCATAATAAAAAAATTCTTTCTTATATCCAGTCAAAATATACTCTAGTTTAGTTTAAAACCATTACCACTTTTCCTGTCACAAAGGCTCTGCTAAAATATCTGTCTCCATCTTTCCTATAAGGGTCCCCCTTTAAACACCAAAAGGCCAGAGTAAGATCTCCCTGGAGCCTTCCCTCAGCCAGGCTGAACAATCCCAGCTCTCTTAGCCTGTCCTTATACAAGAGGTGCTCCATCCCTCTGATCATTTTTGTGGCCCTCCTCTCGAAATGGTTCTTCTTTCGTGTGCTAAGGGCCCCAGAGCTGAGTGCAGAACTCCAGCTGGTCTCATGAGAGAAGAGGGGCAGAAACACCTCCCTTTACCTGCTGGCCACACTGCTTTTAATGCAGGCAAGGATGTGGTTGACCTTCGGAGCTGCAAGTGAATATTGTCAGCTCATGTGCAGCTTTTCAGCCATCCTTCCATCCATCCATGAGCACCCCCAAGTCCTTCTTACCAGTGCTTCTCTTGATCTGTTCATCCCTCAGTCTCTATTGATAACTGTGGTTGCCCCAATCCAGCACCTTGTACTTGACCTTGTTGAACATCATGAGATTCACACAAGCCTATTTCTCAAGCTTGTCCAAGTCCCTTTGGATAGCATCCCCTCCCTCAGGGGAGATCAGATTTCTGATGCATTGATCTTGTTTGGTTTAACATTGCTATTATAGCTGCCATTTCTGTGTCATTACCCCGTGGGCTGTCCATGACATGCAAAAGAAAAGCCTAAAGCCCACAGCTCTCTCACAGCCCAGGAGACAGGCTGATAAGAACTAGTTAGACAAGCAGGCAGGAAACACTGGGATTTTTTTCTTTCGATTTTTTATATCTTTAACTATGTATTAAAGTGCCCAGAATCAAGATGTAAACATGCAGTAGGGGTCCAAAATTAATCTACTGTATATGCCATATGGAAGACTTGTAAAATTTATAGAAATAGGTCTTGTGTTAAACTGAACCAGGTGGGTGTTGAAATGACTAGGCTCTGCATATGATTCAGTCTCGTAGCAGTAAAAAACATTCCCAGCAAGCTATAATTGCTGCATGTCAGGGTAGATCTTCCCTGAATGCCAGACAGAGGCTTTGTGCAGAATCTGACTGCAGAACAAGCATGACCAGCCCGAAGCAATTCCTTCAGGCACACAGCTTCTGCCTTTCCTGATGGCAGCGCAGTATGGCAAGCAAAGGGCTGCCGAGGACACATCTGTGCTGTGCCTGCCCCTGACCTCAGCCCCATTTGCAGCCACTGCTCTTCTCTGTTAGAGCAGCCCCACAGCTGTGGGGGCTGCCTTTGGGCACAACAGCTTCCCAAGAAAGGCTGTGCTGTGCCCACTCGCTTGCCTCTACACTCCAACTCCTGCTTGCCTGGCTGCACCCAGGCATCTGCTTTCCTTTTGGCAGCCCTTGCCTTTTTCAGCATCTCTGACCAGCCTCTTTGTCCCGGTGTTCTTGAAGCCAATTTTACTGTGCAACTTTTGAAAGCTCTTGGGCAATCTGCTTTCATTCTCTTACTTTCTTTTCCTTATCAGTATTTATACTCTTAACTCCAGTACCTCATTCTTTACACATGGCATGTCCCTCTTTCTAATGCTTGATTACTTTTTGCACTCACTTATTCAGAGTGACCTTTTTCACTCCTAGTGTATTTATCGCTAGATGGCTCTCATAACCCTTGAGCGTATTGTCATTTATCTTTCAACCCATCCAGTTCCCTCCCCATCCAGTTCATCTCTGCTTAGTATCTCTTTTATTCCTCCAAATACTGTGCTGCTGGAAGCAAAATGTTTTAAAAACACCAAAAAAAAAATTTTATTGTTGCCTAACTGCTTTCCTGCTATTATATATCCAATGGTTGTATTTCCATAAAGAAAGAACAGTCAGATACTTCCAATGTGAATTATTTAAATGTTAGACTGGGGAAAACAGAAGCAAGGCAGGAGTTGGAGGATAACACAGCAGAAGGGCTGGAAGGACAGCATGGCTGCTGCAGCTGCCATCCAGCTGTCAGCGCAGTAGATGGCACAGGAATATCAAATGTCACCTGACTTATCTTTGTAAGGCAAGACTATTTCATTCCGGGGAGTCTGAACGCACCTTTTGGATCTTAATAACCTGTGACATTTCTGAAGCAAAACTTCACCAAGTGGTGCAACCCTAAAATCTATTCCTCACTTTTATTCTCGTGAATTGTGAGGGGATTTAGTGAAACCCCAAATTGGAAACCATATGTTCGTTTTTTGATTACAACTTGTTCTATTTGCATACAGCTCAACATGATGCTAACACACTGTTTTCAAAGTTCCCTCATTAAAAATGGAGTAGACTTTTAATGATGATGGTGAACCTTCTTTTCCACCACAAACAGGGTCCCTGGACCAAATTTGTTGACAGTTTAAGTGTGTTCAGTAGTTCTGAGACCATGACAGACAATGCTTTTTGAACCCCATTTGCAAAAGATAACTACAGGATGGATTCCAAGAGCTGGCGGTCTTTTCCCTTGCATGACAGGTCAGTCAAATTGGCTTCTTTTCTTTGTACAGAAAGATAAAATGAAATCTCCATTTCTTCCCACTATAAGATATAACCCTAACAGTCAGTTACTAAGGATTTTCCCACTCAACCAAGATGGCAAACGTCAAAGGGAAGCTATGACTGGGAATAAAGCATCAGCCAAATGCATTGACTCAGTTGTGCTGCAATAACCCAACCATTGCACAGAAAATGTATTTTCAGCACTGGTAAATTGTACAGTCTCAAAATATTCATCAGTCTAAATATACTGTTATATATTTACTTTAGTTTAAATCCTGAAAGCAAGCCCTAACATTTAGACATGCAGTAAAATAGATATACTCGAACAGCGACTGACATCCATCACCAGGATTTTGGGATATTAGGGTAAAAATGTAAAGATAAGTGGAGAACATACCTACTTTTCAACATTTGGTGAGGAAAATAAATAATTCTGCAATTCCCTACCTAGAAAACCAGCAGTACTTCATGTGTGGAGCAGTTTATTGCCAACAGATATTTTTCCTACTGAGCAGCCAAGGCAATCCACGAGTCCTGCCACGCTGCAGGTCTACTTCCATTTCAGGAGGTGAAGAGTGCATTCTGCCTCCTCCCAGCCCTGAGAGCAGTGCTTGCCATCTTGTCCTTCCTGCAGTCAATATTTGTGAGGCTTCCTATGCTTAAATTAAGCAACATAGGTTAGTGTGTTCTTTGCCTCCTGTGTTCTTCTCTTTGTGTTTCTGCTGGTCTGGTGCAGAGCTTCACGAAACATTGAGTCCTGAATTAGCACTGCAGCACTGTGTGCTCCTCTCAGGGCTGTTTCAGGCCTGCCAACTCCAGCATGCACCTGCTTGCAACCACATTTATCTGCCCCAGTTTTCCCTTGCAACTACAGAAACTTGTGTTTTAACATGAATGTAGGTTCAAATACTGATCTGATCTGAAGCAGGGCTTTAAGCAGGTTATGTAGTACCTGTGGTTTAGCCAGTAGAGACAGCTGTGCAGCATGCAGACAACAGCAAGTCCCATTGCTGTTAGCTCTGTTTTCCTACTCTTACCCTGATGTAACAGCTTTCACTATAATTGGACAGCAGCAGAGAGAAGTTCACATGATATTTTCTCTAAAGCACAATGCACAATGACAAGATACAGGCGTCATTGGACTGCAGCTCTGGATGAGGTATTTCAACAGTTCTATAAATAAATTCATTTGTCAACTTTTTTCTGTTCTCATTAAATGAGAATTTTACCCATTTCATGTATTTGGAATGTGGGTTGGATCAGGAGTGTTAAAGTCTTGTACCATGTTTCAATGTCTAAATAAAACAGTGCAAACAAAGGACTAGTGTAAAATAATGAAATAACAATATCTTGTTTGAAAACTGTGTGATTCAACCACTGTTGGATTCATCTACTGAGTTACATGCAAAGAATCTGGCACCCTCAAATGAACTTGTTTCATCCTCTGAATATGCGTTGGCTTTTTTGAAAGAAACTATAGCCCATCACTATGTGTTGCTTTTGACCATGGTGTGATGAGGTAGGTTAAACTAAGGGAGAAAATTTACCCCTTTCTTCCTTCTCACTCCATTCAACTAGGATATTTCCTTTATTCAGCTTTTATTTATTTATTTTAGGGGAAACAAAAGGAAGGAAGAAACACTATGAAGAAGTGGTTTCTTAAAGTCAAAAGAGGGGAACTAAATTTAAGAGCCCATGTGACTGACCCTGTTTTAGCTGCACCCAAACCCAACCACCGCTCTGTGAACTCTCTTTGTATTCAAAATATCAGATTTCCTTGTCTTCAGAGTAAAAAAAGGATCCTGAAGACCAAGTGTGGCAGGTGCTTGGGTACAAGGACAGTGGCAAAGCAGTGGTTAAGTCAGGATTTGAAGCAATTCAGGTTTCAAGAGCTGTAGGAATTTCATATGTATTTTAAATATAAACTTTGGAATTCCCAGATTAATTTTTATAGGTAGAATTATTTAGAAAATAACGTTTCCTCTCAAGGATTCTTTCCTTAGGTTATTGATAAATATTCATAACCCAGACTCCCTGTTAATGAAGATTTTTGCCTGGGAATAACAATTAGGAGTCTTTATCAAAATCCCAAGTTGAAAATAACTGTCATTCAAGTGTTATTGTTTTTGAGTGTGTATAAAATATTGCTTTCCAAGATCCAAAGAAAAATCTCTGCTAGCAAGTTGTTTGAAACAATACCTAACTAAATGGGAAGGGGCTTGTCTTAACAGCATACCAATGAGGTGTAACTGGCAATCAGGTGTGACTTGTTTAACAAATTACCAATATGTTTCTCTAATAGGAAATTTGTTACTCCATATTCAGCATTTAAGATTTGCAGCTACTTTAAAAATCTACAGAGACTTTCAACATAATTAAGGTTAAATTTACTTTGAAACTCATGACGGCCATATAAAAGCAAACCAGCAATATTGTACATCTGGAAAAGCACACTTTCATTAAATCCTTAAGCCTTTTGTTAAAGATACTTCATTTACTCCTAAATACAAATGAGAATTCATCCAACTATGATTAACATCCATGTCTAATTCTGAGGGGGTTTTGTGTTAAAGAAATCAGATGTCTTAACCTTATCCTTAGTTGGTTTTTAAAAATTTCTGAAGATTAGAAAGAATTTGAGATTCTACAGATAATCATAATTAATTCCATGCTAAGCTACTGCTCTGTTTCCGTTTGTTAATTCTAAAAATTACTGAGGCATGTATCAGTTTGCCAGAAGTGGCCATTTCTGAACAAGTTTGGTTTATTCATATGTTTCTATACTTACTCAGCTAATTAAACAGATGCCTCTGTCCCTCTCATCCAAGCAACTGAGATCTGACGGAGTCTGTATCAACAGGCTACCTGTTTTCATGGCCTGCATCTGCTCCAAAGAATCCCAACTGCAGAAATACTTAATGAAGAGCCATATACCTTAAGAGGATTTCATGGAGTCTTGTTACTTGGAAGTCCTGGAAACTGCTTTTGTTGTTCCTACTATTGGTATTTTCTTCAAACATCTGTATGCTATAGGATGTTGAAGATACATAAATACACTTCCTAACATTTCAGCAAAGATGGACATTATATAGTATAAATCTAAACATATTCAAAGAAAATATGATGAGTGTTCATAAAATGCACCCATGAGACCATCTTCCAATTCTAATTGCTAAACCAACCAGTGTCAAATTTCACAAAATCCTATAATGGCTTTCGTTGGAAAGAACTTTAAAGGTCATCTCAGTCCAACCCTTCTGAAATGGGAGGGGACACCTTTCACTAGACTTGTTCAAAGCCCCATCCAACCTGGCCTTGAACACTTCCAGGGTTGGGGGATCCACAGCTTCTCTGGGGAAACTGTTCCAACACCCTCAAGGTAAAGAATTTCTTCCTAATTGTATCCCTTTTCTTAGCAAAACTGCATATTCAAATGAATGTAGATCTCTGAAAAAGCCACAACCATATCAACAGGTGTATTAGCTGTTTATAGAAAGGCAATAAAACTTAAAATACCTTTGGAACATCCACATTATGGAGGAAATGAATAATCAGAAGAAACTAAAAGGAAACCCCGCTTTGGAGCACATCTTCATGATGGGTCTCCTGAGGAGGAGAGGACTTCTGATGAACTAGAAATGCATCTTCCACAGAAAGAGAAAGTCTTATAAATGCCTTTCTATTAGTGAGCATTTCAATTTTGTTAGTCTTTATATGAAAAACACAGACTAGTAAGGAAATTCAACCCCTCCTCTGAGCTGTCTGGGTTTTTCTCCCAGACAGCTTGCACTTCTAAAGCTCCTAAGCAACAAGCCAGCTACAATTGTCCTTGAGAGTGTCTTCTCACCCTACATTTATCTATTGTTTACAGTGTGTAAGTATTTAATTACTCTGTGCCCTCAATGTTTCTTTCTCTTGTTGAACAAGAACTCTGCCTTTTCTCCTTTCATCCTCTTTGGGTTATCCCACTCTCCTGGCTGTTGATTCCCTCTGCCTTTCCCTGTAACCTCTCTTCTCAGCACCCTTTAAATCCTTTCCAGGCCTTTGGTATCACTACAGGGATCAGGCTCATCTCACTGCTCTTAGAATAGCAGAAGTTGTAATGATCAGCTAAAACAAGACTTCTGCCTTAAAGGTGATAAAATTTAGATGAGTTAATCCCAGCACAAGTGATTAGAAAGGATCACAACATCATCAGCATGGCAGCTTGCTTCCCCCTTTTAGTAAGATTTAGCATAGTATGTTTAGTGTACATTGAAGAATCTTGTAAGTCACAGTGCACTTAATAATAGCCTTGTTTTATGTGAACACTTTATTTCAGAGGAGAGTGAAAGATCATATAATTATCTCATTGGCCCAGAATCAAACATTTGCAGGGGAAGAAATTGTAGGAAATATGGGCAATTTTCAGCTTTTCTACAAAACCAGAAAAATTAATATTTATCAGACATTTCACTAATAGTCAAAAGGTGTTTTCTGTTTAATTCAACCAAGACTCAAGAGTTTTCAGTATTTAGGATACTAAATAAGTATATAATATATTAAAAAAAAATCAGGCAGAAAAATGCACATTTTTCTTTAAGTTAGCTTTCTTCCATTTGAGATGTCATATTTTTTTTCAAAGCTGATTTTTGAAGCCAAATTCCATGACAGTGAAAGCAACATGGACTGAAATAAAAACAATTATGTCTTATCATGAAGCCAAAGAAAATGTACCACAGTCTCCTGTTTCTGATTCCAGCAATAAGAGCTGAAAGGTTGCAGGGTCATAACATAGCTGAATACCTAGCTGTACAAATAAAAATATACTATTTAGATGTATTCATATTCTTATTGAAGATTATTCTATTTAATCAATGCATATAGATAGTAAATTTGAAACTATTTGAAATATTTTTAAAAGAAAAGAGAAGTTGTCCCTTAGATGCATATTCACAGAAGTAAAAAGAGCTTTTACTATAAATCATATTAAATATTTGGAGCAAAAACAGTCAGTGCAGGTTCTTTTAGTACAGAAAAGAAAAAGGCTTATTCTAACCTCATGAACATATATCAGAGTTGAAATCATAAGTTATTAAATCCTACTGTTCCTGCTAAGTGTAGGAGATCTCCTAATTACAGTATTCTACTGATACTATTAACTTTTATGAACTGAAGACCAAGTTTGGCTTTCGGGTATATCCAAGTAATTCCAGTGAAATCTGTGGGAGCTCTAAAAATAAAAGACAATATTTTAGTCTCATAGAGGAGATTAGGCAAGTGCTAACTGTCCTTATATATATAGTAAGACAGACACATAGACCTGCAGATAAATAAGTTTATTAGAACATGTCAGAATTGTGTATCAGAGCAACACAAATAAGGTGTTCCGGAGCTCTTGGGTTGAAGGGGTCCAAAACCAGAAGAAGCTGAGTGTACTGCTCATCCACTGTAATGATCCTCTGTCAGTCCTGGAGGTGATACAATTAGTCAGCAAGAACTGCATGAGTATATAGTTGGGTTTTTTGTTTCAAGCCTTGATCCCCAGAGATTTGATCTGGCATAGTACAGTGTGACTCCAGATTTATGTTGTCTTGGCAGAGACATACTGGCAAACTTTCGTGTAATGTTGGCATTTTCTTGTCTCCTCCATAAACTGGAAATGTAACTTCACTCTTGTCATCTTAAAATATTTTTTAATGGATTTACAGTGAGATTTTTGTTTAACCTATTCACCATGATTTCTAGGGGCAATGTTGTATAATTGATGAGATACAAATGCCTCCTCAAGCAGAATGATGTGCATACTTCTCCATGTGCACATGTCCATGAGTGTCCACATGTCTGTGTGCATCTACACACATGCATGTGCATGCATGTGATGCAATCACAATGTTATAAACATTTTAATTAAAAAAATATAAAGGAAATATTTCAGACTTTCCAATTTCTGTTGTTTCCCTCTATGTATTTGTGTGAATGGAATAATAAAAAAAAAAGTTACTGTATTTTTTCTGGGAATTTCTAAATCTAAATTAGTAAAGATTCTTTGCAAAACATGCTCCAAGTTCATCCTTGAGTAGACAGTGTTGAGACTTCAATGCCAGATTAATTCTCAGGCCAAATGGATCAATTCTTCAAGCTTGTCAGAGATTGTTGATGTCATAGATGATGATTGATGTCAATCAATCTTTATACATTTCAGTTAGAAACTGAGCAAGGAAAAGGATTCTTCCAGAAATACTGCATATGGAAAAGCCCATAGAACATTTTATGGCAAGTCAACAAGATCATGAAGGCCTCAGGAATTCCTAAACACGTTAACCAAATGCATTACACTGCAAAATTTCAACTACCTATCATGACAGGAGGAGTAAGTTTGAGAAAGGTATCTTCCTGCTGATCACTGCAATTCCCTCTGTTACGACTTTGTGATATTGCTTTGTTTCTAAACTCTTTTCACACCATAGCACTTATAATCTTCTTATTTTAAAAATAAAATAAAGAAAAAGATTTTTGATGTAAAAGATAGAGGAGCCTGAAAGCTGAGCTGACCCTTTGTGTCTTCATCACACCCCAGAGTGTGTCAGCTGAGTAATGCAGAGCATGCTGGTAGGAGACAAGATGTTAGTAATGAGCCAAATGAATCCCTGGTGTGACTTCACTCACTTCATTTGAGTTATCCCCAGGATAAATTTGTCTCAGAATACTGAAGACTCTCAAAGTTTTGAGCTGAAGAGAATAGCAGTGCATGGGAAAATGGCAGTCCTGTCCTGATTATTTGAACTGGATTGTGAATCCAGTGAGTCTGGTTCCAAATTATGTTTGCAGCTTGGTTTTGATACAGTCTCTTGAATCACTTTTACAGTTCTAGAAAGTGTGGCATGATCCAGCCAGCAACACTGCATTAATAAGCAATGAGCTATGCAGTCCTGTCAAAACAAGCTCATTAGTAAGTTGGCTGCTGGGTTTTTGCAACCACTAGCTAAACTTTGGCAATATAAACAGGGGCACCTACAGGGAGGTCCCCCAAGCCCTCTGTATTTTAAAAGATTTAAGGACTTATTTTTGAACATATAAATAGGACTCAGCATCCATTTTCAGCAGTGCAAGTGCAAAATAATTTTATAAAAGTCTCACAAAAGGTTTATTACAATGATTATGTAGAAAGTTTTTTCTCATATGATTAAAAAGAAATCACATAATATAAACCAAAAGAAAGGATATATTGTCAGGCTCATAAAACCTGACTCTGGTTTTTCAGGATTGTAAACAATGTAAGACACTTTGATGCTCTGATGATTGAATGGTAATTAGAGGACCACACATGTTCATAATATATATGAAGACCATAATACGTTAAAAGTCCCTGGAAATGAACAGATCATTCATGGCTTCCCCAGTGATTCAACCAAGCTTGTCCATGAAAATTAAAGGGTACTTTGCCTAGCCTTTCTTTGCAAGACTTACAATAACCTACCCAGACTACCCTGGGCAGACACCAGTAAGTCCTGTCAGGCACTTCAAGCAACAAAAAAACTGCTAAAAATGACTAAAGTACTTGAGTCTAAAGAAATTTTTTCCATGACAGAAGTTCTGAATGTATTTACTTGTCTTCATATAGGTGTATGCATATTTTTGAAATCTATTCATATTTAAAGACAGTTGTTAAATTTTATTTATCACCAGTGTTGGAATTTCAGAGGCCACAGCTATCTCACCCACTGACACCACTCTTCCTGCTTTTGTCAAGCATCCCAGCTTTTTCTATATCAGCAGTAAACAGCAGCAGTAGCCTGGGTGGCTTTAGAAACTGCCTGCTTGGCCAGAAGGCAGGTGAGTGTTTTTCCTGCCTGCAGACTCTGCCTTCAGAGCTGCAGGCTTTGCCACCTGACAGCTGCAGTGCCCAGCTATAACCCATCTGAAAAAGAGCCCTTTTGTAGCATCACCTCCACCGGTAAGGGCCTCACCAGGAGGATGCTGTACCTGTGCTCTGTGTGCAGACACGGCTTTCCTGAATCCATTACCTTCACCTGTAAAAGTCTAATTAGTTACCTGCCTGCTGTGGAAATTCTCTACAACAACAAAAAAATGACTTCAGCCTCACTGTTTCCATCATGTAAGTTAGAATGTGGTGTTTTGAAGGTATGGACAGCAGACATACTTGTCTGCAATAAGAAAACATTGGTATCTGTAACTAATTTCTGGGCACTTTTCCACACTCTGCATCTGCAGAATCAAGTCCATTCAAGGAACACTGGGGTGAGAATGAGTAAAATTCAACATCAGCAGAAGTTGGAATCTGGGCTTCTACCTAAGTCCATACTCTACAATAATGTCTACTTCCTAGGACAGTTAGCTGTAGAAAAAGAAACTGGGTCCTTTCATTTTCACTGAATTACTCAGAATCATAAGTAGCAGTATTAATTTTAAAAAGAGAAATTAAAAGCTCCCTTTTTGAGAAAGACAGGGACTATTAATACTACTTTCTATCTGCAGTCCTGGCTGTAACACTGTGAAGGAAGCAGTTTTTATCTAATGTCCAAACTGTGTAAATGTATATATTTTGTTCAATGGCTAGTAGCATAAAAGCTTGTATTTTGTTCTATTATGTAAACTTTCCCATTCGGGTGACAGGCAATTTATTGCACCACTTCGATAGATTGTAATGGCTGTAGTAACTGTGCAGTTAAGTGCTGTTTCTAAAAAGTAGAACTGGCAAAATATTTAATGAAGCATTTGGCTTTCTGTGCAACGAGATGAGAGCACCCTGCTGTATGCCAAGTCAATCTGATTTTGCACAATATATCCATTCAAGCAGCAATTCTGGAGGCTGGAGAGCCAGAGGAGCTGAGAGACGAGATTTTCTAGGCTGTACAGAAAATAGTACTTCCAGATGTAATTTCCAAGTACTATGAAGTGCCATTTACTCTAGGAGACGTGTATTTGCAGCATGATTTGAACAAATTCTGTGGAAGGTCTTCAATCTTTGTTGACAATCGCCAAGATTTTTCTTGACTGTTACTGCTGCTACTATGTGTTTAAGACTGTAATATCAATATTTGTCACTGCTAATTCCCTAGAAAATGTATATCCTGCAATCATACTCTGCAAGGTGAGACAGAGATTGCGCAAGTGCTGAGAATGAGCACCTAGTTCCACATTACATGTGCAAGAGTGATGAAAAGATGTTTTTATATTTTCTCTCTCTCTTTTTTCTTAATGGGGATGTTTTGTTGCTGTTCAATGTTTCTTTTTGGCCAATTTTTACTCCATGTACAATTTAAAGGCAATTAATCTCCATGCATTTCAAGACTTACAGGGCAAATATATCACCTAGCATTGTTAAGGAAAATATTACAATTACCCCTTCATGCAGACACCAAAAATCATCCATAAAATTCTACCATAAATAGCTGCAAGAAAGACTAGAGAATCATAAAACTCTGAGTACATACCATTCTACTGAAATAAGAGCTGATCCCAGTGGGTCCTGGATCCTACAATTATCTCAGATTTCCAGCCCTAAATTATCATCTCAGGGCAGCCTCTCTTCAAGTTTCTTCATACAAGACTTCACTGCACATTATAGATGTGCCTGTGCAGAGTTCTCAAAATGAGCTCTGCTGAGAGGAGAAGAAAAGCTGTGAGGAAAGATCAGCTGAGCTCTGACATGGCCATGTTCTCATTCTGAGACAGGGGTAATAAAATATTGCTTTTAGAGGCATCACTGTTTTTGTCTATAACCAGTGCTTCTATCACACTTAGAAGCGTCTGTTTGGCCAAGCAATTATTAAATTATATAATGGCTTTGACATTTTTAGATGACGTCGCAGTCCCTTCCCTGGTGCTGGAAAATCAGCATCAGTTTGTGTTGATACACTCAGAGACTGGAGTCAGAGAAGAACAGACTTCCAGATTTGAATTTACAAACTATGCTGTGTTTCCCGTGGAGAAAGCAGGGTCACAACCTCTGGGAATTTAGAATGCTTTCTAGATCCCACCTGAAGAACACAGCACTATGGAAAGGACCAACATGTGACAATAGCAGCCACCAAGGCTACACTGAGGTGAGTGTAATGTCTTTGTGTGCTGCAGACACAAACAGCAGGGGAGACAAAGCATTTGGCACAGGAGGAAATCCAGCAGCAAAAGCAGAAGCATCTCGTAGAAATGCTCCCATCAGCAGACCATGATGCTAACTCAATGTATTTTTTTCCTAAGAGTATCAGGAAGGTTAGAAAAAGTGGCAAAAACTGTGAGGCCACCCAGAATTGAAGCCCTACAACCCCTCTCTAAGGAATTTTCATGACAGGCAACTGCTGTGATGGGTGCTATTAAGTCACTTTTAAGCTTCAGACCACGATGGTAAGGTGCCCTTGGCCAGAAAAGTTGTTTAGAGATTACACAGACCCTCCACAACAGCAGCAGCAAAGCCACAAGCAGGAGAGACCCTGGATTTCAGCTGGGGTATGACTGAGGCTGTGGTAAGGCTGAGTCAACTCCCAGCCCTTTTTAAGCAAACAAAGTAAAACAAAATTTTCTTAGTGCTGCTACTTCTTACTCTTTCACAGTTCCTAAGATTCCTTTTTTGTTGTTGTTGATTTTATTTTAATTGTGAAAGAGCTGGTATTTTTCATAGTCTCATAAATTTTTAAGTAACCCCCTAAGCTTAATAAAGTCTTTTCTTCTGTTCCATGTTCATAACACCTGCATTTAATCAAGCCAGTCTCTTTTTTCCACCTCTTGCATGTCACTCCTACATGTGCTCAAAAGAACTTGTGGTACCCTACCTTTGACTAATCCCTTTATAACTCCTCTTTGTAGATGCCACCTGTTCAATGATTGTCACCCAAGGTAAAAACATTCCTGGATCTGAATTCTCAAAAACGAGCTATTAAAGATATACCCATGCCAAGAGGAAGGATAGAAAACAGAAGATAAAATACAAAATGTCTTGCAGTTATTAAACTTTTACTTTATTGCAGAAAAACGTATGGAATTAAAAAGAAATTAAATATGGCTTCATTTTAAATCCAAATAGCTAACTATATTTTTGAGGAAGTTTAAGGTTCTATTACATTCTGAAAAGTCATTCTTTATATTTCTTATAAACATTCTTGCTGGTAGATCAACAGAATTAAATCAAAACTGTGTGATCCCTTCTGCAGGGTACTTTGTTGTGGGACAACATACACCTTTCATCCCATGGGGACATATCACACACAAAAACATTCACATGGAAGTTGAAAAAGAAGAGTTCTCAGAGAAAAAATGGTATCTGACCTTCTCATAAATTACATTGCAAAACCATTTTATCAAATGATTTTGCACACTGAAGCAGATACCAAAGTAGATATGCATAAGATTCAGGGGATAATTGGCCAGGAAGGGAAGTAATTCCCTCCTTCTAGTACAATTCTAGCAGGAAGGTTAGACACAGCACAGTAAGTCTACAGGTGGGTATCAAATAAAAAATTAGGCAAATGATGCCTTTCTAGAGAAGGAAGATTAAAAAGAATCAAATGGCAATAATATAAACCTCTGTAAGAATAAAATTTTATATTGCTTTTTTAAATGTGAATAGAACTGCAAAACAGGAATTAAGCACAAAAGTAAATAGTGGCCAGCTGTTCTCTGCTACAACCACTGGATCAAATGGCCTAGATATAACTGGAGAAAATATTCCAATCCAGGTTGAGAAAGTAAATCACCTCAAGGGCACAAAAGCATTTCAGAAAATTAAGCTGGAAGCAGTTGTGTATCTGTCTGCAGTCTGAATTGATCTCTGTTCTCCAAACAAGACATTTCTCAAGCTATTGTGAGCTATGGGCAAGCAGCACTATTTTCTTTTGAAAGATTCAGACCATTCTCCACATACATCCAGGCAAGTTACCAAGCTGCCACAAAAACTGCAAATATTTTGGGAGGAACAAAATAAATAAGAGTCAAAAGATGAAATTTAGGAGATACATTATGAAGAAATAGGCCACAGCGATTCCTCAGTCCTGCTTCATACAGTCCAGATTTGACAACTGAGCTAAATTCAGATTTGCCTTGTTTGAAATCAATAGGTCAAATAAGTTAATAAAGTGCACCTCATCATTACTCAGTGTCTCTGGATTTGACTTCTATGCTTTATTTCTGGCACCTAACAAACTCTGCCTGCAGTAACAAGACATTTCTCAGAACTACAATTGAAGTGTTTTAGGAATTTTTTTCCCAACTGAATGAATTATTATTGCACAAAACAAAGGATGCATTTTTATGCACTCTCACATATTTCTCAATCACTCATTTCAGCATTGGCATCCTTCAATTTAAGCCTAATAATGTCATAAATCATAAAAGAAAGGATTCTTTTAATTGGCGAGACCGTTTTCTCAGATTGTCTATTTTTTTCTTTAATTATTATTATTTTTATACACAAGTAAAAACCATCCAAAAGCTTCATTGTAAAGAAAACTATAACACAAGAACAAAAGACTTCTATCCTATCCCATTTGTTCCCACAAATATATATTTTCTGATTTGAATTTCATATTGGTTTGAGTAGTATGGTTCCCATTGAGTCATGATATACTCTGGTGTGAAATCAAAGCAGGCTTGTAATAGGTAGCACAGCCAGAGGGGACTAGACAAACTTTAAAAACTTAATATCCATTGTTCATTTCAGCTCATCGCTTGCATTATTAGCAGCAGCTGTTCTACTACAAACCACATTTTCCTACCCTTTGGGTATGCAGTGCTGTCTTTAAATAGTTGCAAAATGTTGATGTAGCCTGCTGAGAGCAACTGACTGCTATCTAAGGTTGCTGAGGAATCTCGGCAAGGTCCACTCATCTCCTTCCTCACCAAGAAGGTTACAAGTTTATCCACCTTTTTATTTACAAGTGACTTTAAAAATATTCTTTTCAAACACTAATAGATTTGCTGCTTCACATCATACCTCTAGTTAAAGTCCCCTTCATTCATACATACAGCTTGATGGCCCCAAACATGTATTTTCAGAACATATGTCTATTCTATGCTATAAACCTCAGTATCTATCTCTGATCTATCCCACAGCTGAAATAATATGATGTCTTCCAATAATTGTACAATTTTCACTACAAAAAGTAACATGCAGAAAGAGCAAGAGAAGCAACATGAAGAAAGAACAAGAAAGGGAACGGAAACCAATGCTCTTCTAAGAGACTCCTGAAAAGCCTTCAGCCAAGGAAAAGGAGAAATGTTATTGAGTTAATTTAATTTAGGGATGAAGGTTTGGTAGTCTGTTAGAAAAGATTATATTTAAATAATTTTGTTTTGTCCATTTTTAACTGAAGTATTTTCATATCACGAAATAAAAATTAGCATTGTTTTCTTTAGACATTTCTATTTTAATTTCTAGCCAAAGAAATATTATGCCATAAGCCACAGCTGAACTGTAACTAAAGAAAGATGTTTTAAAACTTCATGCCAAAAATCTTGGCTAACAAGAAACCTATAATAATTATAAACCCAGACTATCAAAACCACTGTCGTACTTCCCATCTCTGTCATTATGAAAGCTAACTTTTGCTCACAATTGTCTTTCCCTTCCTTGGCAGAAAGACTTGCTCTGCTAGCCCTCAAATTAGAAGCAATGTTGCCATGGAAGGAAACTTCCAGATTACCAAGTAAAAATTCCTGCTGTCATAGATAACTCTGATAATCTCACCCATAAAGTGTTCCAGCTCCATTTTATTCACACTTGAAGGCCTTTCCACAGCCTCAAAGCTCTCGTGGTCAGAAACTTTCCTTCATTATCCAGACCGACCTTTTATTCCTATGTGGTGCCTTTCCACCCAGATGTATTTGCAGTGTTCATACATCCCTTCTCAGCCTCCATTGTGTCAGATTAAATAATCTTTGCTCTGCCTGTGAAAAATAATACTATTTTTTGATCTAACCAGGAGGATCATTTTAGACAAAAGTTCCTTGACCTAAGTTTCTTACAGCTAAGCAAACATCTTTCCTCTATTCATTTTAGTATTCTTTCCTGGTCCTAACCTAGTGGAAATTCCAGCATTATTTTTTTCACCAGTAATGACTACCTTGCAAAAGCCAGGTTTATTTGCTCATTAGTTTTTCTCTTCAATATAGGTTCCCCATTTATTTCTAATTTTTTTTTATTTTTATTTTTCTGATCTCTAAGGACTGACTAGCTTAGAAAGAGCTTTCTGAGTTTGCATTCTTCTGACAGAAGGAAATTCCCAGAGTCATTTGCACTTAGTTCCCAAGTTCCTCGGTCTGGGCTGACTACATTCACTCACTCCTTTAGTATGTTGGGTTCCCTCTTGAAATTGTGAGTCTTGGATTCAGAGTTACCTTTGCACCACCTTCTTTGTAAATGTCTAATGCCCAATCTAACATTGCAATGACCAAATATCCCAAGATCTTATTCTGTCTAATTGCATTATCTTCTCACAACTTCACCCCCTTCAAGTGCTAAAAATCACCTGAGCCATTGCTTGCTTGATGCCAAGGTTACCTGGTAATATCCCAATGTGAAGGTGAGTCATAAATTTTCCCCACTCTTCTGAGCTGCAGTCCATAGCTGTGGATCTCAGGGAGCTGTCATCCTCAAAGAAAACTGTTTTTTTGAACACTGAGCAAGTGTTCCACCCCTCACCTTCCCTCATACTGATTCTCTGTGCTCTTTTTACCCTCTGTTCATGGTCTCTGCTTTTAATACATTGTCATCTTGTTCTCTCCTGGAGTCTTTATCCCTAGTTATTTCCATTTTCTTTTCCTCTCTTCTTGTGAAACCAGCCTATATTCTTGTTTTATTTACTGCCATGTTATCTTCTCTTCCTGGTTGCTCATCGTCTGTCTTCAGTACAGAAAACATTTTGTCTGTTCCTTAGAAGACTACTCAGTTATCCAAGTTCTACTTCTGCCTTGGCCTTAAGTATATGTATTTCTGTGAAACACCCCTTCAAAGAGCATTTGGCTGTCCAGTACACAGTGTACCTAGAGATTCTGACCTGCTTGCAGCTTCTTTTCCATTTTTCTCCTAGCTGTTTTTAAACTCTTTTGAATTACATTTTTATACAGAGCCTTAAATTTTTTCATACAACAACTGTAGAGATTCTTCTCATCCAAGAACATGATGCTGCATCCAGTTGATGTCCAGTCACCAGTGATGTCCCCCAGGGATCAGTATTGGGCCTACTCCTATTCAATATTTTTATTGATGATCTGAATGAGGGGATTGTGTCTATCCCTGGTAAACTCATGGGCAACACCCAGCTGGGTGTAAGTGTCAATCTGCTGGAGGGTAAAAGGGCTCTGCAGAGGAGATCCTGAACAGGCTGAATAAATGGGCCTAGGACAGCAATACGAGGTCATATTAACATATTATACAAGGCCAAGTGCCAGGTCCTACACTTTGGCCACAACAACCCCAGGCAGTGCTACGGCCTGGGGACAGAATGGCTGGAAATCTGCCCAGAAAAGGAGGACCTGCAGGTGTCAGTTGACATGACTGAACATGAGCCAGCTGTGCCCAGGTGGCCAAGAAGGTCAATGGCATCCTAGATTGTATCAGAAATAGTGTGGCCAGCAGGACCAGGGCAGGGACTCTCCCCCTGCACTGGGCACTGGTGAGGCCACACCTCAAACCCTGTGTTCAGTTCTGGGCCCCTCACTGCATTAAAGACATTGAGGTGCTGAAGAGACTCCGGGAAAGGGTAACAAAGTTGGGAAAGGTCTGGAGCATAAGTCCTATGAGGAGTGGCTGAGGGAGCCGGAGTTGTTTAACCTGGAGAAAAGGAGGCTCAGGGATGACCTTATTGCTCACTACGACTGCCTGCAAGGAGATTGTGGCCAAGTGAGGCTTGTCTTTTCTCCCAGGTAACCAGTGATAGGTGTCTTGGTTTGAAAGACAGGTATTTGCTAAAGAAAGGCAAGAACCCCTTTTTTTGAGATGGAGAATGCAACCCCCTTCCCTTCTAATTATTATAGTTGCAAATCAGAGGCTTTCAGGCAGAAGATACAGGGATAGGAATAACAGTTCTTTACTAATATATCTAACAAGGCAAACAGCAGAAACAACAACAGCTATAAAGATTGACAACAAAACAGAGCAGTATAGCTCAGTTGGAGTCCCTCTGGCCACAGGCCCTCTCTCTCTGCGCTCAGTTCCCGGTGCTGTGTGGGCAGGGCAGGTCCCGTGCAGCTGAAGGCGGCTGGGTGATGGCGGCGGCGGCGGCCCAGGTGTGAGAGGGGGATGGAGGGGAGACTCCCTCCTCACGGTGTCAGTCGTGGTGCTCGGCAGAGTGCACTTGAGGTAGTAGGATGAAGCAGGAAGGCAGCAGTGCGATGTCCGACAGCAGGGAACGTGGCTCCCGGCGTTGGGATGGCAGGGAAGATGCTGGGTAGGAGCCCCGGCCGTCTTCCTTCCACCCCACGAGCCAGCGAGAGAGCGAGAGAGCGCGCCCAGGCCCCTGTCCCACCTTTCCTTTTCCGGTCTCCCCTTATCCCCCACCCCCTGCGAGGGAAAAACTATTGCTACTAAGGTGTAGCCCCAAATACTTAGCATAACAATGGAAAAAATTCCACAGAAAGAAAAGGGAACAATTCAACCCCCAACAATAGGACAAGAGGACGTGGCTGTCAACCTCTGCCAAGGGACATCTAGGTTGATCATTAGGAGGAATTTCTTTACAGTGAGGGTGATTTAACATTGGTTTGGACTTCCCAGGAAGGTGGTAGAGTCACTGTTCCTGGAGGTGGCACTTTGTGCCATGGTCTAGTTGACATGCTGAGTCATGGGTTGGACTTGACATGGGCTGAGACATGAGTTGGACTTGATGATTTCAGAGGTCTTTTCCAATCTAACTGATTCTGCGATTCTGTAATTAATTCAGGTGTCATTTCATGGAAAATAGTGGTTTCCCCGTGTAACCCCTCATGGACATCACATGGCTGATGCTTATTCACACAGTCAATATATAAAACACAAAGCCCATGAAGCACCAGACAAGTCCCACAGCTTGCTGTTCTTTGGGCTCTTTCAGTCACTAGTCACTTCAATTTCTACTACTTTTCTCTCCATTTCAACACCTGAATATTCATTAGCAGCAATTAAAGACAGGAAACCTAACTCCCTTAGCTACAAGGTCTTTGACCTTTCACCCCACTAAAACACAAAACTACCTTAAATCCAAAAATGATAACTAGAACATCTCATCAAGAACAGTGATCAAAACAGTGAAACTACAAATGATGGAGTGCAACCTAATAAACCACTAAGCAAAAAAAATGCCAGTTAACTTACCCTCAAAATACAAGAACTTCTTTATCCTCCACCATGGCCAAGTCCCACCCAGAAATGCCTGTTTACTGTGCTTCCACCAGTGGGGCTTTTTATGATATGAAAACCAAAGTGCAATACAGAATGTCCAAAACTGTTAGTGTTTTTTTAATACATTTCTTTACTAAACAGGTAAATACCCACTTGCATCCAAATTTTCAACCACATCTCAACAGCAAACACAAGAGATGTTGTGGATTCAGAAGTGCAACCATATGATAAAAACAATTAGGAGGATAACGGTAACTGACTTTTATAACAACCATAGTTAAACAAGGACTCTGCTACCATTACAGAGAGAAAACAGGCAACTTTGGTGACATCTTTGTGCACACAAATGAGAAAAAAATAGCTTAAGGCCCATTTTGTTTATTTATTATTGCCATCTAAGCCATTATGAGATGCTGCGAGTTTCCATATAGCAGAGTCACACAGTGCAAATGTAATGAATTCCTTTTCCTTCCTAATTCAAAATTAGGAACATTAAAATGCATTAAATTCAAGACATTATAATTTAAAGGGAGATTTCATAAAGTCTCTTTGGTAGTCAAGGCTATATTGGTATTTCCATCCTATTTTTTAAGTGCCTGTAAAACAGCCATAAATACTGCTCATTTTGAAACCTGCTATCCAAGTTTTCAAGGCACAACCGATCACCTATTATATCTTTTCCTGAAAATGTGAATCGGATCAATCCTTCATTTGGGTGAGGTGAATTTTTGGATGTCAGTGATCAGAAGCAGTGCGCCAGAAGGATAGAAAAAATGTATTTTAATGAAATTTTAATGTAAAACAGAACTCTATTAAAATAATGCTCTTTACAGTCTGCAAGAAAACAAGACCAGAATCCAAAACGATTGCTAGTTTCTCAAGATATAATATACATTTGTAGGTTTTGGAAACAAATTAAGAGCCAAGTCAGTAAAATGGTGAGAACATCTTTAGCTTGAATAACTGGTACTGAACTCCCTGGCTGCTACAGCTCCTGCAGCTCCTACATCTATTGGAGAGCTCTGTATCCACCAAAGCTGGAAGCAGGCAGGCTATGCATGCTCAAAGCAGCCTTGTTCTGCATTTTGTTGTCCTGAATTCAAGAAAGAAGTCACCAATGCCACTTTCCAGTGGCTGATCACCTCCTAACCAGGCTTCTCCACATTTTGAACCACTCTGCTGGGTGAAGAAAAGGAGTGGCATGAAGACTTGTGTTTGCAAGTCTTTTCATGTTTGTTTTTTTTCCCCAAGGTTTTTTGGGTTTTTTTTAGTTTTCACTAGACTGTTACAGCAGATCCAGGAGTAAAGCTGTGTTACATAAATTCAAAACCATCTAATAGAGGTTAGGAGAGGAGGATAGGATTATGGCCAGCTGCAGCACCTTCATCTGCTTGTCTCCTTTATTGTGCTGCTCACAGATCTGCTCAGTCATATGGGAAAAAACTATGTTATTGGTACATGAAAAGTAAAAGTCACTGGACAGACTGGAGCTGGGAAGAGAGCATTTGTATCACCTAACCCAATTTAGAGACACGTTTTGCAGGAAGGCACACTAATTCTTAGAAAATCTTGTTCAGTTCTTACAGAGGACCTCAGGTCAAAAATCACAGAGCAAGGGACAGAAACTTTAAAAAAAAAAAAGTCTCACTAAAACTTGTGTCCTTATTAATATTCTTTCTATAATTGTTTTGTATTGCTGTTGGCATTAAGAGGCCTCCAAGTGAGTTTGGTCTCCATTGTACTCAGTGCTGCCTGAATGTAATGAAAATAAGGGCCATGGCCAAAGAGCTAGCATTTCAAATCCACTGATCAAAGCATACTCCAGCAACAATACACAAACTCTCAAGGCTTATTAACATCAGAAACAAAAAATTTAAAAAACCTTCAAGAACTGAGCAAGATGATCTTTTGACTCTGAATCTGGATTAGTTTTCAGTTTGGAAGAAGAAATTTATTTTAATAAAGTCAAGAACACTTTCTGCTCTCTATGGAGGCGTGCATTGAAGTGATTAAAGAATGGCTCTGTGGGATAGTGAGCTTTCAACTGAATAGGTGAAGAATCTTATTCTGAGATCTTTTGAAATGGAACAGCAGCTTGTATAAATTGATATCTCTCACAAAAATATAACACCACCACCAGTTAATTAACAGATTCTGACACAAAGAAAAAGCCCAAAACATTACAAAAATACTGTTTCAGGAGAGTTTTCAGGGTTTTTTTATAATCATAATTTGTAAATATAATGTTTACTTTATAAATACGTCAATATGGCCCTAAGAAATGTTGAACTGTAGGGCCAGTCAAATTATTATTGAGGAGATACTTATCTATTCTCCTTTTTCCCTGTTTGTGGTTTATTCTTGGTAATAGTTTTGTTAGATAGTTAACTTTGTACATTTCATAAACGATTTACTTTGGCTTACTCATGTATTCAATTGTTTACAATTATTGTTTCTATTTCTTACCCAGATGTATATTTGTTTGTTTTAAGCTGAGCTCTGAACAATTTTACTATCACCTTGCAGCTATGAAATGTGTTTGCAAGGTTAGAGAAGTGGTTATACTGAGGAAAGTAAATCGGCTTTCAGTAGATTTTTCTTTTCAGAAGGAAAAAGCTAAATTCACATGTCACAAAAAAGGTGGAAGAGCTGCTCAGAACACAGAATCCTTTTTCATAGGAAGATTCCTTCAAATTCCTTCAGGTACAAGGATTTGTGCATCCACAATTTATTATTGTTATTCTCTGCCCCACTCCTCCTTCAATGGCGATAAGGCTTCCTTGCTCTTGTTTATCCATTAAGCCCTTCTGCCATTTTTGCTTGTTTTCCTGCTTGTCAGTCTAGACCGTTCTCGAGCTTGGAGGAGGTGATCTTGAAAATCAGCCAGCCCTTAGGACTGCTCATCTATTCGGGGCCATGCCCCATGGGATTCTTCCAAATAAGTCTTCAAACAAGATAAAATCTGCTCTGAAGTTCAGAATTGTGATACTGATCTTGGCACTTCTCCCACCTCTCAGGACCTTGAATTCCACAGCTCATGGCCACTGAAGCCAAGCCTGCCCACAACCTTCATGCTGGTAAGTATCAGGTCTGTCATAGTGTCTCCCCTTGCTGGTTCTTCTACCAGCTGCATCAGGAAGTCACCATCCCTGTGCTCCAAAAACCTCTCAGATCACTTGTGTCCTGCTGTGTTGTGTCCAGCAGGTATCAGGGTGGTTGGAGTCCCCAATGACAACCAGGGCTTGCAAACATGAGACTTCTTCCAGCTGTCTGCAGAAGGGTTCATCTGATCTTCCCAGTCAGGCTGGCAGTAGCAGGCACCCTGCTTAAAAACACCTATATTATTACTCCCACTGGTCCTAACTTGCAAGTTCTGAGCTGTCTCATCATCCATGACAGGGCAGAGCTCAGTGCATGCCTGCTGCCTTCAGAGACCACTCTCTCCATCCCCCTGGATGGTCCTTCCTGAAGAGCCCCTGTCCATCCATGGCAGCACTCCAGCAGATGCTCTGGTTCAGCCCAGATCCTATGCTTTTGTGGACACAAACATGCTGTTAAACAACTGAGTCATTCCCAGGGTTAAGTCACCATAAATTTTTGGCTAAGCTTTATGTCCCTTCATGAATTAGGGCAATTCAGACAGCAAGGCAGCATTCTTGTTAACAGCTCATCTTCTCTTCTCTCTCAATCTCTTGTCAGGAAACAGCTTACAGGTCTTCCTGATGATCCTCTAGAAGAAATCATAGTTTCACAGAGAATTTTTCAAGCAATAAATTCCCAGGGAACAAAAGAAAAAAGGACTGAAATGCTGTTGCAGAATACCAAGTCATCAAATAGGAAATTTTATTGCTGTACATGAACCTTCATCCATTGTCTTTCCTGGTCCTGGGATAGCAGTGGTGGAGTGAAGTAAGTGCTGTTTACACACATTTTCAACCATGGCTTAGGTCAGCTCTCTGTTTCTGGAGGGTAGGTGCTCTTTGGAAGCTGTTTAATTCAGTGCTAGCTGGGTCATGGCCATTTGCCTATATGACCCCTATCTGAACATGGCATGCTCAAGAAATGCCTCCTGGCGACTTCCTACATCCACATGTGGAATGCAGACTCTGGTGACTTCATATTTCAATTCTGTACTCAAAAAACTAGAGATATTTAAGACTGAATGGCCTTTGTGGGGGGGATTAAATACACATTTTTGCACAGTTAAGCTGTTAAATACTTACTGCCCCAAGAAAATATGGATGTAGACATTCAGCCTATGCAGTGTCCTGCATCATACATCAAAGCAAGCCATAAAAGTTGACCTGCAAAACACCTATAAGTTACTATTAAAAAGCTGGATAACTGCAAATAGCCAGCTAACAAAAAAGCACTGGCTTATGGTTAGTGTTCCCAACTGCTTATCCTTTACCACAAGGTACAAGTGAAGGTCTCTCCACCTGCATGAGAGTAACCTCTTACCTTATGAAGGGATGGGCTGGGCTGCACGAACTCCACTCATGCACCCACATCAGCAAAAGAACATCTCACCGCTAAAAGCAATGACAGCCACATCTAGCCCAGCAGTCACTGCACCTGCTCCATGTGTTTACAACCTCGAGCACGTGTATTTTAGCCAGGATTATAATTGTCTTCATTACTGTACATAAAATACACTTTTCTGGACCTTTTTCTATTGAAATATATAAAATTCACCCATGATCATAAACATGGAAGTCAGCAAGGAGTTTTGCAATTATCACAGTGAAAGAGAACATGATTTCTTTGATCCCAGCATCCAGCCATCTGCTACCACCAGGATGTGGTGCTTCAGAGAGGAGAGAGACACTGTTCTTCCTTTGCCCCCTGCTGCCTATTGACTTGCAACCTAAACCTCAAGTCTGGCAATCCTTCTCTTCACAACAAAGGTTACAGCAGAAATCTTAAACTTTCCTAACTTAGCCTCAGAGAAGTGACATACATTATAAACTTCAGAAAATACTCCAGCATTGTAGTCCAACATTGGTCTGGACTCTTTGAATCTCTGCACCTCTCAGACTGGCTGAAAAGGAAACAGAAAAGCAGGATTAATAAGTGTGCAACAGGTAATTCGTACACAATGGTGGAATAAATTTATCTGGTAACATAAATTGCCTGCAGAATGATCCTCTGAAGACTGTAAAAACAAAATAAATGTTTAATATTTTCTTGTTAATGTCTACAGCTTTGTCCTGACTGACTACAAAGAAATGCCATTTAAAGTGGATGTACCCAATGAGCTCAACTCTGCAACTCTGCTGGTTCCTTGTACAGTGTGAAGTGATCCTAAACTGCAATTTTTTCTTGTTTGATCTTCAAGTTTTAAGCAATAAAAAGGATCATGAAAGCATTTTCAAGCATTTTTTGGTCTCTTAATTCAGTCACACTTTCTGCTCCCTATGGTTTCAATTATTCATTACAAATTGCACAGATTCAAATGTAAGCAAGTCATTGGCTAAATAACAAATTCAAATAGGATTCTGCAGCCATTCTCATAACATATCAGAAACATCCCATGCCCAGGCAGGACTGATCATTCATTTTCAAGTAACATCTGAAGCTGGCTTCATCTCAGTCTTTAATGACTTTAAAGCTACTTGATGTGCTAAATGAACAGGTATTAGATGGTCACATTTAAAAAATTGGTTAGATCTGACTAAATGTTATTACCAGCTGAAATCAGTTAACAAGAATGTATGGGCCTCTACCCCGACAGTGCACTGTGACAGAAGGACCCTTTACAAGGGGTGAGGGAGAGTCTTCAAATATTGTCTTTGTTGTAAGCACAAGCTCAACATGTACCACCACAGCCTCTGCACACCTCTGAGGACCAAGCTCCTTAGGACACCTCCAGCACCAGTGGTTGTCTGCAGGCTGGCTACATGGCACCTCTGGGGACAGATGATGGGCTGGCACGTGAATTCATAGCCCCTGGACACTGGTCTGGCTGAGAATTATAGGCATGAACTCAAGCACTTCCCTAGCACAGGAGAGTACACTGGACTCACAGGAGAAAACATATAAAGCAAATTCTCTTCCCCAGAGGAATTTATAATCTGAAAGCCTGGATGGTCATTGCAGAGTGTTTTATGTCCTGGGACAGGTTAGAGGGAGAAGGGAGAATGTGAAACAAATAAAGGGTGAAAAGTAATTTTCCCATTAATCAATTTAAGGGCATACAATGGCATCCATATATCATGGGTGCCTAATTCTTGCCTCTAAATAAGGTATTTGTATGGGAACATGGCCAGTTAGGCAGCTGTCTGGTCACCCGTGGATGAGAGCAACTGATTTATGTGAGCACAATGTGCATTTACACACATGAATTACACATTTACTCAGGCAGTACATGTCTGGGTTTGAAAGCCCAGGCCCCAGTTTGCTAAGAACTGGGGCAGGCCTCTGAACAAATAATTGATAAACTAGAATCCTTTTGCTCTCAGGTGGGCTGGGGATGCCCAGTGAACTGCAGGAGGTATCTCACAGGCAGCTCAGGGAGAACTTGATCCTGAGTAGCCGAGAACTGTTTCCAGTTCACAGAGAGAAGCAGAGCATCATGCTTTATGTATCAGCATTTTTCTGTATCCCACAGGTCCACGTTTTCCTCACAGTCATGTCTAGTTTTGAATAAAACACAAAATGATCTCCAAAATTAGACAAATCAATGCACAGAAAGCACTCTGCACACACAGTTTGAGCCTGACCTGTGAATGAATGCTCACCATATATTTAGCTCAACCATTTGCAAGTCTGTGATGAACAAATGCTCTACTTTCCACTAGTTTTGCAAAGTGTTCCTAAATTTCACTCTGAGTCAACACTGTACGACCGCACATTTAAGTTAACCTGCATAGTCAGCTTATAAATTTTTAAGAAGCTTTCACTTCTATAACAGTGAATATAAATGCAAGTTGTTTGAACAAAGACACTAATTTATCAGTTATAACAATGAATGCACCTCTTTGTCTGCTTCTGACTATGTGAAATATGCATTTGTCATTGACATAAATGGAGATTGATGACAAAAATTATATGTAAAATGCAGAATAAAAATCAGAAGGCCAGGACAGTCTGGTATGGATTGCCATATCTCCAGCAATATCAGCACTGTTAAGACCATTTTTTTATAGCTGAAGATCTGGCTGTTAATGTCCAACATCTCAAGATACTTTTGTGATGTGCAATGCTTATAAACTTTTCGCCTAGTGCTGACCTTCTTTTGATTTGGAACAATGATAACACATTGTTTATGCTTTCCCTCTGTCTGCAAATATCTCCTGTGCAGGCAACAAGTTTTACTTGTGCTTATTGGTAATAAAGTTATTTATGAGTCTTCACAAGTATATGTTTGTGTTAGAAAAAAGAGAAGCATCACTGTTGCTTCTAGTCTTGACCTATAATGCAGGAAAAAGAAAAAAGCTTTAATTAAGAAACATTTGGGAAAAAAAATGCAGAATGAAATAAATTAAATAATGGATATTCCACAAAAGACCTGCATGGAAAAAAAGAGAAAAAACATGGGAAAGAAAGAGATAAAGAAAGAGTTTAGAATAGTGATGCCACATTTTCATAAAATAATAGTTTACTCAAAGTCAGTTTGCTTGTGTTTTGCACAAGAACACATTCACAATCACAGAAAAATGAGCAAATACCACATTTGTGAGAGCCTTCCCTCATAGTAGCACTGTGTTCTGAGCACCTTTGTGGGATCTCTGATATGAACCAAGGCCCCATTGAACCAAATGCTGTATTAACAAAGACCTCTCATGAGCAGTTTTTAAGTGACAGAATCAGAATGCACACAATTTTGCTCTCAACACAGGGCCTATGACCAACGAATGCAAAACCCACCACAACCAATTTTCTCAACTCCTAATTGCTTCCTGCACTTCTTCCAGAATTGGTGGTTGCAACAACTGCAAAAAGTAGGCTCTGCCCTTGCTTTCAATCTTGTTTCAGATAAGTATTCCTGACAAATAAATGGAGAATTTCTTCAATCACAATTTTACTCATCAGCTGTCTCAGCCACACATATTCTTACTTAATGTGTAGGATCTTTCCACGAACTCACTAATCTATTTTAAATTTATACTCAGTAACAGAATTGAATGAAATCCTTTTTTATTATTAATTGTATTATTATTATAATGTAATTAATTATACACACAGTCCAAGACGAGAGACTCATGGACTTCAACACAGATCAAGTACTTTGACATACAAAAAAGCAGATAGAGAGAAAAGTGTAGATGCATGCAATTATTCTCCATTTAATGTCCAAATTTATGGCTAAAGAAATAAAAAGGGCCCCAGCCATCTTGAAGAGGTAGAAGGGACAAGAAGATTGACCTGTTCTACTTTTGAGAGGATCCAATGAAGTCAGGTGGATTTCACACTGGTATGCTTCCAGGGGTCTAAACCCAGATTATACTTTGTCAAGATGTACACACTGAGAGCATTTTTCCTCTGCCAAATGAGCACAGGAAGAGAAGATTTACTTGTAGAAAAACCACAGAAGTATTTTCACCTACCTTTTAACCTGTAACACAGGGAAGCCCTGGGAATCTGGTCTCACTTTAGACCAGCTGGAGCAGTACTACCCTGGGTATATCAGCAAGCAGCAAAGGCATGTTCATCAGCACCGATGGTCAGAAACGCATTTTTAAATCTCCCAACCATCTCCCCATTACATGCTGTGATTTCCACAAGACAGCTGTCTCAGAGCACACAGACTGACCCCTTTCAGATGAAAACAAACCCAAAGATGTGTTCCAGGCACTAACAAGCATTCAGCCTGCAGGACCAGGCTGTAAGTAGCACAAAGTCCCCAAAACCACACGTATCACAGAGGTCAGTGCAGGTTAGTTCACTCAGCAGATCCACTCCTAATGGAGCACACTTCTTGCTAATGTAGAAAGAGTCATGTTCAACCACTGCACAAAGGGACAATGACAAGTGGGGACAAGGCTGATTATAGTCAGCTAAAATCAACTGTCAAGCCCTAACAAGCTTGTGATGAAGTACAGCTAATGTAATTATCACCTTAGGGTCCACAGAGAAGGGCACTGATAGAGTAGAAGACAAATGGGCTAGTAAGCAAGAGTCAGAGTAAAAAGCAAGGATTCCCAAACTGAAAGCTGTGATCAAGTCAGCTGTGTGGTGATAACAAAAAAACCTGCAGTTAGTCAAAATGTAAGGTAATGCAGCCCACAGAGTGTAAGAGAGCAGTTACTTCAGCAAGGAACACAAAGCCCATTGTTTATGCTAAATAACATAAATAGAAACTGGTAGTTCCTTAATTCCTTTGACAGAAATAACCATTAGGAGACCCATCTTTCTTTAAATTCTGTTTTCTGTTTTCCCCAGTCTCATATTACATTTTCATTTCGAAGGCTACAAGTTTTTTTCTACAATTCCCAAGACAGGGATGATGGGTTTTGCTGCTGACATTACTAGTGAACCACACATGAATTCATAACAGCTCCCACATCCAAAGCAGACCACATAAGAAATTACCGTCACACAAACATCTTTTTTTTTTTTCTCCTTAATATCTGATACCATAAACCTGTTAATTCCTTCATGGATCAGAGGGGTTTGAGGAGAAAATAAAACAGACAAGAATTACTAAGGAAAGAAAAAAGCACAGTTTCTACTGGAGAACTTTTTAGAGTTTTTATTGCATTGTAGAGATGGCAAGAAAAGCAACCATAAAGCATTGCATTTGTAGGTCACCTTTAAAGAGTAAACAACAATTATATATACTTCATTATACTGAGTTCTGAATATCACGTTGATGTTCCTCAGTTCATCTGTCTTTCATACTGAGGGGACTCATCCATCATCTACTCATACACAAGCCTGTCATGTGGGGGTGATAGAAGTTATCTTCAAGGTAACTCACTGACACTTCTTAATTAAATATCTTGAAATACTGCATATTATTTTCCTGTACCACCACTGGAGACAATGGTAATTACATGGTGATTCCCAGAAACATTTTATGAATCCTCAATTACTGTGCAACTAGCTGGATTTGACATTAATGCTGCTAGTCTACAATGAATTATATGTAGTAAAATATTGGAAATATTCAGGCACCTTTTCTGAGTTATCCAAGACTGTCCGTTCTCCAAAGTTACTTAGACTGCTTTTGCAAAATGTCCAAAGACTAGGTATTTTAAAAATCATGATGATTTTGACTGGGTGATTTCCAAGGTAACAACAAGTTGCAAGAACTCCGTAAACCACAGCCACCCTAAATTAATAAATATATTCTCTTATAAACATTCCCAAAATGTGTGGACTCCAGGACACAAATTTCTCACATTTACCTTGTCTTCCTTACCAAAAAGACATAGATGTTGCAAGTGTTGCTTTATTAGGCAAATGTAGGGCCTGTTTTGCGGCACCCGGAACCTGCCGAAGGATTCATACGTTTCTAGATTTCCAAGTATGAGAATGGTTCGCATTTCAGCCTGTCCAACTCCTTCATGAATTTTGAGTGCAAATCATAACCTTCTTCCAGGGATTTGACAGCTATAAAGCATTTTTAAAAATATAAATACTCTTGTTCCACTGCAAATCTGATCATTTTATGAGCATAGTTTACTATGCTCATTCCAGTTGCCACATCCTGTTTATGTCGGTGCTATTTCTGACCATGCAATTTATTGATATTTATTATGTTCGTTATAAATGGACATTGCAATTTCTCTGCAGTTTTCTTCCTGCTGTGTCTTCTACTGCCAAGTGCATTTCATCCCAGGGTATGTCACAGACAAGATGCTTTCTGGAAAGACAAGGATTGGATGAGGGAGTTCACAAATAAATTAGCAGACAAGGACAACATAAAACTTCTTTTAAAACTTGGAAATAGTTCTGTGCTCCTAAAAATTCAAAATCTCATTTTATCCCCTCATTTTCGCTAATTATAATTGCAGGACATAAATCCATACTAGTGTCCCCCAGGGTCTCCTCCAGTATTTTGTTTCCATGTGCTGTGAGGCTATTTTCTCCTTTCAGTTTCCATCTCTCTTATTCTCTCTAACTTCTGGTATTTGCTTTACCACTTCTCAGCTAAGCTCCAGGTCCCAGCAGACTCTCCCCCTCCAGTTCTTTATTTGCTTTAATATGCTTCTTGCCTGAAAAAAAAGCTATCTGCTTTTCTCCACTTCTACTAATTTTCTTCTTCTCTTCATCCTAAACATCACTATTTCCTGAAGCACATTAAGCCAGTTGAATATTTTACTGCCACAATGCAGTCTCAGCTATGCACTTAATTTTTCTTCTCATTCTCTTTTTCAAACCTTTCAGTGTTTTCCTGCTTCATGTCTGAATTACCAGCTTAAATACATCACCATTACTGTTCACCCTGATGCCTGAGCATATTGAAACTCTTCTGCACTGCCCATGGATGCTCTGCTCTGGTCACTCAGTCATCAGTCATGAAGTCCAACCATAGTGCTCCACCAGACCCTGCACACAGCTTTGGGAGCTCTCTGACTTTTATCAATATTGCCCAGCTCTGGAAATCCTTCAAAGACAACAACCATTTTTTTGAGACATATTTTCTATGTGTTTCCTCTGCTAAACCAGGCACATTCTGTGTTCCTAATCCCAGTACCTTTGCCACAGTGTCTGCTTTTACTTTACAGAGTGCACCATGGTTTATTTCACAGAGTAGAGGCAGTGAGTACTTATCACCTGCAGAAGTGTTATGATCATTTCCTTCTGACATTTTATGCTATTAAGTGGCATAAACTATGATGAAATGTCATCATTCAAATACAGCAACAAAATGAAGCTGACTCCAAACATGATCTGACTGCAGAGTGTGTGGAAAACACCCCCACTTTATCAGCAAACAGTAGAAAAGCAGTTGATAATTTATGTCATAGCATTCAAAGTTTCTGAAGTCATACATTATTCATGGAAAAAGTCATCTACTTGTGTCTTTAAAAAAGACACATTAAAAAGTACAATGTTAAAAATAGATGGCATTTTATTGGAGATCATAATTATTTAAAAAGTTGGCAACAGGGCTTTTTAGTTCCTAAAATGACCTTTCAAGATGAAATGAGGAAAAGAAAAGCTTCTCTGAGGAAGAAGCTATGAAAAACTCAAGTGCATAAAGAAGGCATTTACCTTTAATCTGAATTTTAGCATATTCTCCAACAAGAACAGAGACCGGTAAAATCACATTCAGAAGTACTACTAAGTAGCAGTGTAGGTCTGCTGAATGACAGAATTTTTAACCTTGTTGTGACCAAAATTGTCATGATACATCTGTAATTTAGAAATGCAAACTTTGCCTGGGCAGTAAATGCGAAATGCACAAATATATTGAAGATCATAAACATGAGCAGAGAGCAATCTCTGAGTACCACTTACCTGTCTCAGTGTTGCCACATATATTATCAGTAAACAGATTTGCTTTCATTTCCCTTAATCAGTGTTCACTCTTCTGCTTACTTTCCCCCTAAGCAAAGATCATGTGAAAATACTGGTAGTGTTAAAATTTAAATCAACAGTAAAAGCATAATTAGAAGTGGACAAACAGCTGGCCAAAATCACTCAAGAAAGCAGTCAGCAATTCTGCACTGCCTTTTCAGTGACCCCTCCCTGCACTTATTTCATTGTTTTAGGGGTATGTTGTATGTGGTCAGCCTCTGGTGCACCTGCTGGAACCCCAGGTGTGACTTTCCACATTATTCACTGGGCATGGTCCAAGGGTGGGTGAGAGAGAAACCACCAGCCATGGGATGACCAGGATGGTATGCAAAGGTATGATGAGAACTGATTACTCAACCCTTTGCCTTTATCCTTTTCTTGCCTAAAGCAGAGTCAGCTCCTCAGAGGTGTTGCTGAAGAGGTAGAACTCAAAGGGCATTAGAATGCAAAAGGAATTAGAATGCAAGTTCCCTTGTTAAGGCCAACTCCAGGAAAGTATCCTTGTTCAGAGAGGATGTTAAGTGCCTTGTTAAATCCTTTTGAGGCTGGTGGGACTGGGGAAAAAATGCTTAAAGTTAAGCATATTGTTAAATGCTTTCTAGACTTAAACTATTACTCCTTTTCTGACTAGTGCCATGCTCTTGGAGGCCATTTCACTCCTTTGAGGGAGTGCAAAGAGAGGCACAGGGCTCTCATCTCTGCAAGGAAGGGATAACTCTTTGCCCTAGTACATATCTCTGCTGCATTAAGTGAGTTCTAGAGAAGAAACCAAGTATTTCACCTTTATATAAATTTATTCTCCTGTTTATATTAAACAAATCCAAACCAATGTATTAATTACATAACTACTTTCCTCTGGAGCAGTTGCCTCCTGTTTACAGTTGACTAAACAGGAGCTGGGGACTCTGTAGCAGAGCAACTTCAAAAATGAATGAGAACAGAGGTACAATGAGCAGCTCACCAGCTCCAAAGAGAGCTGACTTACAGAAAGATAAATCTGAGACACAATCAGCATGTTCACAAAATTCAGTCTCCTGCTGGAAAACTAAAAGGAACTGTATTGTCTACTGAATGTCTAATATCCCCATTAACAGCAGTGATCAGGGTAGCAAACTGCAGGCAGTAGAGACAATATGCAGGCAGTAGGCACAGCATGTGTGGCTACAAACAGATATTACAACAGCAGAATAATAACCTTAACCTCTGCCTTCAAAAAATACCACAAATTCTATAGGTCGTTATTCACAGGAAACATTCTGCATGAAAAAGTATAAACATGGCTTTAATGCAACAATATTGCATTGTCAGCTCTTGGTAATAGGTTTAATTTTAACTCAGAAAAGCCACAAAAACAAATCAAGCTTTTTGTGTCCCTTTGCATTCTTATGGTTACAAATGAGATATCCAGCAGCTTAAATTCCAGTGTATGGTGGCTGCACATTGAATCATTAATTACCTACCTTCTGGTAGAAAAAAAAATTCGTATTGAAACCCTAAGTTGTGGTTTGTATCTTTTTAAAGAAATCCCATCTGTTAGTTTCTACTCCAGAACATTCAGAAATGCTTTCCTGAGGGGAAAAAGCCCTAAAACGAAAAATATCATTGCAGTAGTAAGAGATGGGGTTACCTCCCACTGTTTTAAATTCAGTGCTGCAGTTCTGGCCCTCAAACCCATCTTGTGCAGTGACAGGTCTGAGCTGCAACATTGAACTTACACAGGTTTGGGGAGCCAGAACTTTGTGTTCCTTAGCATAGGTCAAAGCAGAGCTAAAAAAATGCCTGTAGGGAGTGGTTAGGAAAAAATGGCAGATGAAACCAAAAGGGCACTTGGGCTTTATCCAAAAACACAAGGCTTTGAAAATATAAAGAAAACATGATCATTTTAGAACAAAGAAAGTTTCTCCTGCTATTTATGTTAGTGTCTCTGCCAGGGAGCGTGCTGAACACTCAAGGGTCTCTGTGCTATGCACTGTGTACGCACACAAGTAGAGAGTCCCATCTTTGGAAAGTTTTCAGTCTAGGCCCTTTTCTTCTCTGCCTTTGGCACATATTAAATTATGCCTCCTCATTTAATGGCAAAGAAGCACTGTCAAACTAGATAAAGCAAAATGCCTGCTGTGCTTACCATCCCTTTCAGAACATAGTTTATAATCCACAACAATAAAGTATAATTTATGCATTTTTATCAAACTCTGCATTATTTCAATAACATCTGCAGAGATTGGATTGCAATGTGTTCTGGGAGATATTGTTTTGCCCTGAGTTCACAAAATGTTGTATTTTTCAGTTAAATCTCCTGCCACAGTTTCATCTGCAGTTATGAGTAATTTTTTATCTATTTTGCCAGGTCTTGTTTTGAGTAGTAAGAGTTCTCAAAGCCAGATGATTTGCAAAACTTTCTTCAGTGGTCTGTGAATATTGATTTAAAGCAAGACAGAATCAATGACCATAACTCATTTATTGGATGTCTTTCTTAAAAGGACATATGTAAAAGAGGCATCAAAAATAAAGTCTTTTCATAAGCTTTTAATTTATTTAAGTAAACCCTGCTGTGATAGAGGACTGTGCTCAAAAAAAGCTTTTCCAAATTTTCTATAGAGTGTGCTAGAAAGGATTTCCCACTGATATATAGATTATCCACTGTTCTCAAGAGCATTTTTTTCTCTCATGAGGAAAAAGCATGTACCTGGAGTAACCACTTGAGTCAGTTCAACAGTGAATAGGTGCATCCTTCATCCCTGTCCAAATTACTGCTGTATCTCAGCACTTTCTCACACTTCCAGGCACCAATTAGACTTCCAGGGACTATCCCCAGTTCCTCAGTGCTGCTGCTCCAGGGTTCTCCCTCCATGGATATGGATAATATTGTTCTGTTCCAAGCTCCTGAAGCAGACTGTGGAAAATGACCGAAGTAAATGGTTGTTAGCAAAGTGGCCAGGTCATTTCAGTGAAAAAGAGATGCTGGTAGTCTGTAGTTCTGCTCAGATGAAACCATCCAGGACTGAAAGAATGCTTGATCTTGGATCAATAATTCAGGCAAGGGGTTTTTCAGCAAAACCTGTGTGGAAGCCAAAATTGCTTTTGCAATGAAAACCTGTCCAGAGCAAATAGCCCACCTCTCATTATCTATGCAAAGTCCATTGTCCTCCAACTGATTTTCCAGGGAATGATCAGAACTGAACAGACTCGTCCTTTATTTGGGGCTATTTAGCCTGAGCTGCACAGTGAGTCTATAAGGATTTTCCTTCTGCTAAGGCAGTCAGGACCCTGCCAGAACACTAACATAAGAGGCCTGTGGCATGCTAGAGTAACAATAATGTATTAAACTTATTCACTCCTGTCTCACTTTCCCCACTCTCCATCACCAATCTGACCCTGCAACCATAAACCCTACTTGAGAGACTAGGTATTGTCCACACACTAGTCTGCATAGACAAATTTGCATTAAGGATTGATCAGGAAGGATGATCTGGTAGTTTATACTAACCACTGAGAAAATTTCAGAGAAAAAAGTTGCTTATTAAAGAGGTGGTTAACACAGCTGCTTTGCTTTATGATTCATACACAAACATGTATAGGACTTTTGATTGTACTAGAAACTGTAAGAACTGTACAGCTAATGTTATCTTCAAGGAAATAACACCAGGAATTTTTGAACCTGACTGGAAATTCAAAACCAAAACCTCTTCTTGCCCTTTAAGATATGTTCTACGTATTTCTTTCTTTCTTTTGAATAATAAAAATCCACACATAAATATGCTTATAAAGAGGTAATTCCATTCCTGAGTTCTGAGACCTATAAACCAAGGCAACTTCACTTTCCTTGTTACAAACATCTTAAGATCAAGTTATACAACTAGACATAGTTGAGCGTATATTTGTGGTTAAGTCCATTTAAAATTATTTGGGGATAGGAAAATATATTTGGAATGTACTGTTTGTATCCAAAAATGTAAAGTTGTAATATCCCAGTGGTATAAACAGAGAGTAGGAATTTATATTAGTCTGTATACTGCAACAAGGTCTCAAGCAGAGAGCAGGAATAGGTTAAAAGTGGAATAGTGCTAGGAGAGGCGAGGTAGAAGACGAGTTTATGAAGTGACAGCTCTATTTTGCCTAAGCTCGTTTGGAGGTGAATGGAGGAAAGAACTCTCTTTCAAAAGGGGCTTCAGTATTTCAGAATGTATTTGTGGTCCCAACCAGGTTTTACCTTTCCATAGGCAAGAAGGCCAGGCTGGCTCCAGGGTGACATACCAGGAGCACCAGCTGCCTCAGAGAACAGATCCTGTAGAAACACCTACCAGGAGAACATTGAAATTCAGGGGACAGGGGGAAAGCTGAACAGATACGGGTATAAATGTGCATACTGCCAACTGTAAATGGCTTCTCTTGTTCCTGATCCCACTCCTTTATTCCCTCCATAAAAAAATTATGAGACCCAACTATTCATACAGCATTTCCAGAAATTTAATAGACCGTATAGATTAAACTCTGAGGGCCAAGCACTGGTGTCAGATACACCCAATGAAACCCCATCTGAGAACAGAATTTGGCTCAGATTCAGCAGGCAAATGAAAGGGGTTTTTTTCCATTTTCAGAAGAAACCCAAGTATGTAAAGTTTATAGGCACTAGTAGGAGAATAAATCAATTTAAGTCCATGTCACACCATTCTTTACAGTTTTGTAACAAGGTGTACTTTGTTAGATTTTAATCTGCATACATTTGAGACAGCAAAGCTCTTCAAAATCATCTTTTAATGGCATCGCAATTTATAGACAGTAACTAATTTCAAACTTCATAGCACTTGGCTTTTATGATTATTTCAAATCATTTAAATGCAAATGAATTTCCAGAGAGAGAAAACATCAAATGCCCTTGAGTGGCAACATGTAATAGAACTGCGAGCAGAAATCACAGTAGGAATTTGAAGCAGTCTGATAGGGTTTGACGGGAGGTCTGTATAAAAGTGTTTGCCTAAATCCAATTTACATTTCATTTCACATTATATTCTATTTACCCATTTTGTCATTTTAATATGACTTATTTACTTAATCCTGCTCTGAAATCCAATCTACTATCAAAAGCAAATGTGGAATTCTGGTCAGGATAGGACTTACAGCAATTTTGCATTTTAGGACAATGGTAATACCATTTCTAAAAAAGAGCTAGCTAGCTTTTCCCCCACAGTTAATAATGTTATGGCACCACACAGCCAAAAACATTTGTGCATGCCTTAAATAATTACACTTCTTTCAAGCTAAGCAATTGTTTGCCTACTGACAGAGTAATATTTCCTGGGAGGCATTGCTAAGCTACAGTACATACAAAATATTTGGACACAGAGTGCTGAGAAAGATCTGAACTATTCTTAAAGTGATTGCACTCAGAAAGATAAGAACTGTCCTGGAACTCCCCATTCAGCAGCAGCAGTTCCAAGAAAGCACCAGGGGTGGGTTTTTTTACAGCCAAATGGATTTGCAGGAGGCAGCAAGAGCTGGCCTACCTTTGGTGCTTCCTGTGCTTCTGGATAAGCAGCGCAGGTAAGCATGCAGCCAGAGCTCGTATCTTGATATCATCCATCCTCTGTCAACATCCAGCCTTTAGGTTATGCAATGCACATGTCCCTTTTATTTTACCTTAGATAAAAAAGGTAACTGTCCACGATTGCCAAGTGACCAAGTGCACTCTGCCCTGCCCTATCCCAGTGCAAATTCTGCAATACAGCAGCCTGAACTGTGGCATTCAGCATTTGTAGGTGGGCAGAGAGGACGATGCAGTTTGCACAGCCTGCGAGGGGATTTGGCCATGGCATGGGCCAGACTCACATATGTCATCAAGGTATTCATGTCTCTTCTGAGGAAAGGAGAGCTCTAGGGACCAGGCAGTCCCTAATTTCTCCAAATACCTCTTTTCCAGGCCCAGTATTTGAACCAAAAGGCAAAAATACATCTCAGACTCACTAACTCCAGCACAGGCTATGCACAGTACCCTGAACACCTCCTAGTCTGCAGGAGAGGAAAATGGGGGAACATGAGTTTGTGGTGCTGCTGGTATCTGAATATTTTCTCATTTCCTAGAGATGAACTGCACTGCTTAAGACTACTGTAACAAAGTAAAAAATTAGATCTCGTGTATTTTCAAAATCTGTCTTTTTAAAGATAACAGAAGACACAAAACAGAAGACCATCAGATAGGCAGAGCTATTCATCATTCTGTGCCACACTTCCAGCACTTGGTTTGCAGAAATCCATGAATATTTTCATTTCTTATCAGATATAAATTACTGATACAGTCAGTACAATGTTTGTTGGTGAAAACTCCTACAGCCAAGTAAACTGAATGATAGATTTGAAGGAAAATAAGAATAAAATATCGTGCTTGGGATAGAGAGATTACTGAAATTGTGCTATTCCTACAGTAGCCAATTTCACAATCAAGATGTCTTTTCTATTGCAAAGGCAATTTTTATATGTCTCCTGCACATAAATGTCATTCTTTTGTTTATTATGTGTTTCTTTTTCATTTATTTTATTAATTTTGTATATATTTTCTGCGAAAATACTTCTAAGGAAGTACATTTGTCCTCTGTTTTGAGCAATTTGTCTTTTGCAAGGACAATATAACTGTGTAAAAGCAATAATACAAGGCCTTTTATCAAAAATGGATCAGCACTGTTCAAACAACAAGGCAGTTCATTAGATTTGAATAAGCTAACTCCTGGGTTAGCTTTGGACCTACAGTTTGTCGGGTTAGATGATTTTTTCATTTTTCAAACTTCATGGAAAGGGTTACTCAGATAAATATTGGTATATTGACCAGCAGTGATCAAACAGTAGCAAACCTTTAATAAAGATCTTGAGTCCTTATTACTACTAGGTACAGTTCTACCATCCACTAGTCCAGCTCCCCACTGGCTCCCAGGTCTTGGTGACTGATCCCCCCTGCTTCATCAGAAGGGGGTTGCTCAGAAGCTCTGCCTGCGAAATTCCCCTTTGGAAAAAGGCAGAATGAGGTTTAGGGAAACAGTCCATTCCGGAGGCTGCCCACATAATGATGGATGGCCAGGCTGCAGAAAGTTTTATTCCCAACTCTCTGGTCTTTCCCTAGTTCTCTCTGCCCACACTTCTTCCTTTCCATGCCCTCCAGCTGCACCCCTGGACTCAGATTGGAGTGTCTGGCCCTGAGCACAAGCCCAGGGCAGTCAATAACACTTCACCTGGCAGCAGGATCCACCACGTGGAGGGGGAGAACCAAGCACTGCAGACAAAAACATTATTTGCTGAGATCATCAAATCACAGTTTGCTGAGATCTGCAAGGTACAGTTTCCTGTAAGGAGATGTCAGTCCCTTCACTGTGAGGTTATGCTGCATAGAGGCCATAAAGGGCATGTCCTCAAAGACACCTCTGGCTCCTGACCTTAGTGTCTCTGGCTGTAAATAGTTTTAAGTTTCACTCAGACTTCAGTGGAGCTGCCCCAGGTATTTTCTGTGTGCACACAGCCAGGTCCTCCTGCCGGCAGGTGAAGTATCTCTGGGATGAGCTAAAATCCACTGCCAGAAACTTTTATAACAGTAGAAAACACTCTTAATAAACAAAATATGTGGAACTTATGTCAAAACCAAAATCTGTCAGGAAGCAACATAACTCACCTTTCCTTATTCACACCCAGTAGTAAATTCCCTTTTTAATTTCTTTCCTTTTCTACTACATTTTTTTTTTCATGTAGCAGTAGGATGCTTCTGGTAATACCCAAAAGTCCCTATTTTAACCTTTATTTCCTTTTCTGTGACAGAATTAAGATTTTTCTTCCTGGAACTCTTGGTAATATTTTCTGAATTTAGATATGGCTGTTACATGATAAAAGAAATAATAGAAAATTTTACTGTGGAATAGAAAGTGCAAAAAACCCCCTAGACTTTAGGCAATACACTTCATGTACTTACAGTACACTTCAAAGCCAGGAAGCACTAGTGTTAACATAAGAACAGTTGCTTTGCAGGCATCTGATATTGTTCTCCCAAAGCTGCTGAGTGCACTGCTTTTTTCCCTATGTTTGTTAAACACCCCTTTCCCCAGATGGCTTCGTATCAATAGGTCATTTTACCCACAACATAACCACTTTGAACAAGCTCTATATTTTTAAAGCAAATACTTCAGTGGCTTTTATACTGCAGGAAAGAAGGAAGAAAACACAACAATAATGCGATTGAACTGCAATCTTGAAAAGTAGCATGGCTGAGAGACAGATCTCTAGTTTTATGACTGGACAAAAACCAGAAGGAGAGAGGGAGATGTGGTTGTTCCATTTCTATCCACAGATTAAATATGATGTTGTAATAACAAAGATTGAAGGAAGATGTATTGTATCAGGGCCAGAACTGAGCAAATGTCCTACCTCATCACAGTGTGAAAATTAGGGACAGACTTCCATACAGGACATATACACATCCCATATGTACACTACATTATTTACAAAATATTCATTAACATTTCAAGCTGACATGAAAATTATTAGGTTGCAAAAAATATCGGTTAGCTGCTCTTCATTGCAAAGATTTCTGCAATAAAAGACTACTGAGATTATGGGGAACTCATAAAACATTTATTTGCCTAGAAAAAAAGGATATTTTAAAAAATTTAAAAATATATACAGAATCTAGCTCCATGTATATGAATGTGTTACTACACAAATCTAGGTATTTAGGATAAGAATTAATATTCAGTGTCTGGCAAAATATTCAACATATTCCTCCAGTATAATCATCTTTTTAAACATGGTAAGACCTTTTTGCAGGTCAATCACAGTTTTCAGGCAAGCTGTAATTTAAATCAGCTCTATTCTGCATCTAATGTGGATGTTTCACTGAAAAATAATTAAAACTAACCATGCTACTTTTGTCTCTTTGTCTGTCAGATACAGACCACTGTTGTGCATGCACATTGCTAATCTCAGGAAAGGAAACCTTGCAGAAAGGACAAGGAGGTGACAAAGTAATTACCCACAGTAGGTGATCTGAAGAGTTGTAATAAAGAGGTGCTCCTTGCTCATGCTACCTTCATCTCATCTGAGCTCCTATTTGGTGACTCACTTTCATTGCCTACATCACCCTTTAGGCTAATAATGGAAATAGATAGCTCTCCTGGCAAGCACAGACAGTGTATCAGAGCTATCGACTATATCTCTACTTTTTCAGTACCAAGATGGTTCAGTTTGTTCATCAAAAGGGTCTCAGCTTGTTTAATCTCCTTTATCAGGCCTGCTTCCATCTCAAGGCTTGCAAAGGCTCCTGCTCCTTAAATTGCTGCCTTCCTCTGAGCCAATGCAGTGCATATTTCCCTCTTCTACAGAATGATGTTTCAATGCCAAAGAGAAGGAGCATGAGAGAGAGAAATAATCTTGGCACTCATTCAGGTTGTTGTGAAGAAAAAGAAGGGAAAAAAACCCAGACTGCCAATGGGGATTTCCTCTGTAATAAGCCAGATGGCATCATAGGATGCTTGGGGAGAGTGTTTCTGTCTAATTCTCTTCAGTAGCAGAAACTGCCAAGGCCTGGCCTTTGTGGTAAAACCAGTGACTAGCTATTTTATATTCTTTCTCTTTGCTGTGCATGCTGTCCCCACCTGTCACTAATGCCTTTGTAATGCAGTCAGTGCCTGATGCGAGCTCCTTCCCCTCCTTTCTCTCCCTCACTTCTGGACTCCAAATAATATTTTCTTTCCACCTATACCAGCAACATGGATGCAACATTTGCTTTATATCCCAGTGACGTCAGGATAATTTCTTTCCTCAAGTGCAAAATGTTTCATATAACATGGGGAAAGCCAGCTGTGAAATTTCTAAAGGTTGCCATCCTGGCAAAAGACCAAAGCAGGGGTTGATGCAGGGAAATGGGGATCTGTTGTTCTGTAAAACACAGGCATTCAGAAGCTCAAATGTCAAGATGGACAACCTACTTGAAATGCTGGCTAGGGCTACAAGAATTTTTAAAATCTGTATTATAAATTTCATTTATATTCATATATATCTATCTGCTTCTAATTTTTTTCATATCTGCAAAATTTTGGTGTTTCAACTGTATTCTGAATTGTGAGTTCAATCTCTCTGCATACCAGATGGATAGTAGAGACTGTGTATTCCAAAAAGATGGAAAACCTTATAGAAATCTTCTATGGGATTGCTAGGGTGTTTTTGGTTCCTTAGAGACAGATCCATAAGCTTTCTGCCTGCCTTAAGGGCTTGTATTTCCACAGCAAGGACTAAATTGTTTTTCCTCTCCAGAAGCAGTCCCATCATGTATTCAGCATGGAGCAGATAGATATTTTAAACTCACTCTTTGCTGAGAGCAAAGTAGCATTTTCCCACAACTTTCTGAAGCTGCTTCTTTCTTTTTGACATTGTTCTTTGTCTCTAAGTAGTCATCATGTGCAGATATCATTGCAGCAGAGTAAAGAAATACATCCCAGAGTATCATTTCATATAGGCAATAGAGCTGCTAATGGCTGCTGTAGCAAAGGCACTTACAAAACTTTTCATGTTGTGCTGGTAAGGAAGGTGCAGAGCGAATGCAGAGATGTCAGCTGAGATACAGAGGGTGCTGGTTGGCAAAAACAGGACTGCAAGAGTCATAAAAATAGCTACATTTATAATCTGATAACGACATGTTCATTGATATAGTGTCAACTGGGAGAATCTAAAGACAATCAGAAGTTATTTTCTTTATCTAGGTATGAGATAGCAGCAAACAGGCTTACCGGATTTTTCTAAGATGAAGTATTTAATTTCTTCTCGGAAGTAAAGCCATGCAGATAGCTGTCTCATTGAGCAGCTGATGAATGTTTCAAGGTATAAATGTTGGTGTTTTTTTCCAATTAAAAAAAAGATGTACCATTTCCACTTTTTTGGATGAATAACAATAGTCTTTATCACAGTGGGTTTACTCTTTAAATGTATGAAGAGAAATCTGAGGACTGCCAACTGAAAAATCATGAGCTACCTCTTATTCCTCTCCCCAGCAGCTTTCCATGACTCCGACAGCAGAACAGAAACCAAACCCTGAACTCAAGCTCTGAACCATGGCAGGCCCGCTCTCAGCACATCCTGGGAAGACTGGAGAGAGCCTCCACCTATGCTGCAGCTGAGACTGGGGACAACATTTGGCAGAAGAGGTCTCTTGTCAGCACCCAGCAAGGGAAGGCTTGGCCATGGGGGTGCTGGATGGTGCCCAGTGCAGTGAAGCAGAGTGATGGGTTCCCCCACCAACCAGCATGTTGTCCCCTGAAGGGGAGAGCCCAAACACCCCCTCCAGTTCCCTGTGTGTCCCCCATGCCCTCAGCACTGCTTTTCCCTGCTCCAATCCTGCATCACTTGCTGGTGGAGGTGCAGCTGTGCACACCCTGCCAGTGCCTGGGCTGGCCCTCTGCCCACAGTATAGCAGATTACAGTTCCCAGAACTGCTCTCCAGGGCCAGGATGAAGAGGAAATCAAGATTTCTTGACACTGGTCTAATACTGGAAGAGAGACCAGCCAGGCAGAACTGATGAGGCCTAAAGATAGCTTAACATCAGCTCTGGCCTAGTGCCTTCCTCTGCTACAAAGCATCACAGCCAAGGCATAACCCAAAAATCCAAGCTAGTACATTTGAATAGGGCAACAACAACAAAGCCATTTTTTTCTCCTCCCATCTGTGTTTTGAGCATTGTTCCATGTTCATGACCCCGTCACTGTTCAGTACAGATTGCCCATCCCCTTGGTCAGAATTCCCTGCTGTGGTCCCAGGGGCCAGTGCAAGCTGGTGCTGCCAGCAGCCCGTGCCTGCCTCTACATTGCCTTTCTTGAGCCCCAGGTGATCCCATGTCGTGCCTTGGGAGCACATCCAAAGGCAAGAAAAAGAAATCCTTCTGCCCAACAACTTTTAAACCCGGTATAGAACAAACCAGACTGACCTTAACTTTGAGTGAGATGTTTATTTCCATTCTGGTGAGCTTTATCCTAAAAAACTCTGAATTTGCCCTAACTCAGGTTTACTCAGGTTAGAAGTTACAGATGACAGCTGGGAAGACTTCAGCAAAATTATGTGTTTGTTCATGCTCACAGAGTTTTCGTTAATTAGGCAATGAAAGAGGTAGTTTGGAATCAGGAAAATAAGAATAGCTACATCACAGTAAATTAGTGGGATACTTCTGGGACATTAATGGAATCAGATGCCAATATCTGTGTTGGTTTAGGAAGGCTCTACGTTTTGTCTCCAAAAAGACCCTTTGCCAATAGCAATAAAGTTCATATTGTCCATTCTGTAAGATAGCATCTCTTTTCTCAAGCATATATTTTCTAAATATATATATTACTAATAATGTCCCCATACATACACAGTTGAACAGCTGTGAATCCTTCCATACTCCAGGCATTTATGTGTCCTCCTCTGCAAAAAAAATGCTGGTTTGGGAGGCAGTGACCATTAAATAAGAAGTAAACTCTCTGCTGTGGGAAATTTCTGTTTTGACTGCATGATTATAAAAGTAAGTTTTCAGGAAATTCAGAAGCATATTGTCTCTGAGGCAAGAGAAATCTGTTGTGGAACACAGGATTTTTGAAAATTATATATAAATGTATAAATGGCAAAGTCTACCCTTTGACTGTATCTTTGAACTGGGCTTGCCTGTGGAGACCTTCCATGAAAGACTATTCAGTAGAGCTCTGATCTTGATAGCAACTGTCAAATACCTGGGAAATGCAAAGTGTCTCCTGGAAGGCTTAATGCAGTGAGGAGAAGGAGCTCAGGTTGAAGCCACATTATCACAATTTTTAAACTGCAGTCTCGCTGCTCTTGCAATGCACATAATTTTAATGTGGGAGCACAGTACCATGAGACCTCTTATCAATATGTTCACTATGCAAGTGGAAGCTTAGAAAACTTCAAAGCAAGTTGATAAATTTCCATAAAAGTGTTGCCAGCCCATAATCAGATAGCCAGGAATTCCCAGTTGCACCAAAGATAAAAACTGATGATATTAATTCGTCCTTGTTTGAACCAAGCACTCCTACTTTAATCAGCAGTACCCACGTGTACTAATATCAGTCCTTTGCCTGCAAAAGATATTTTTCTGCCAGTTCACAGATTTAGGCATTTTCTTTACTTCTCTTTCAAAGAGTGAAAATGAAAACAGAACATAAAACAAAATCTCAAAGGACTCAATTTCATTTAGATTGAAGTGATTTCTATTTAGCAAGCCAAAACCTGCCTTTGGCCTTTATTTGGATTTTTCAAAGTCATAGTCTACTGCTTCCTTTCCTAAATTCAAAGGCAATACCTATCGGTGAGATACCATGCTCTTACTCAGTTGCTTCTAAAGCAGCTCTGCAAAATATACTCTGTAATTTTTCCAAATCTGGAAACTGAGCATTTGTTTAATGACTTGATCCCGCCAGGAAGAGTCCAAATCAAAACTTTCCTCCCACCTCAATTTTGTGTTTTTCCTTTTCCATGACTGCCTCACAAGTGCAGGCAGCTGCAAGCCTGAGAACATGGACGTTTAATGTAACTGTATTTTTTTAAGCTGGAAAGGCTTACACCATAGGAGAGCTAATTAAAGTTACTTTGTAGTGAAAAAGAATATCATAGAAACATCCAATTTAACTGAGAAGACACAGAAACACAAAGACAAAGACAAAGCTGAAGTCTTTTTCTAAACTTCCTTTAAAGAGAAACTTACCAATAGGATTCAGAAGTTTTCTGCAGTTTCATCTAGTCTCCTTTTGATCCCCACCCCCCTGAATTATTAAATTAAAGGCCAGAAATCCTTGCTTTGCCAGCTTTGCTCATCTTAGTTGATTTACATAGTTGCCATCTAGGGGTTTGTCTTTGGTGTTTTGTTTTTGGTTTTTGTTTGTTTGTTTGTTTTTGTTTTCTTTTCTTTTTTTTTCCTGGATGGAAATGTATTTCAGAAAGCCTTTCACCTTGACAGGAGGACACCTAGAAATGAAGGATCCACCTTCATTCCCAGCAGGCTGCTGCTGACCATGCCCTGGTAGAAGTGTGTGTCCTTGTCCCAGCTCCCACATCAGGTGGGCAGAGCAGGAGCACCATGCCCAGACTCCAGAAGGGATACGGGAATAGGAGCACTGCCCAGCACCTGCTCTGCATCACTCAGGGACAGGATGGAAATAATTTGGCCTGGCACAGCACTGTGCAGGTGAAATTGCTGCTCCTTCTGCCTTAACCTGGGGGTGAAGGTAACATCACAATGTCAGACAGCTGCTACAGCAGACTCTGCAGCTCCTGTAAGCTCCATGTAGTGATTTAATTTTTACAGTTGTTTACTTAGAGGCTTCACTTTTAATAATTCTGAGAGAAAGATCAAAGCAAAGCAGTGCAGCCTCTAGCATTTTCTCCCGCCTCTTTTCTGTACTGGCACGAAGAGGAAGAAGGCATTTCCACAAAGTCCTGACTCAAGTATAAAAAAAAATTACATTTATCATATTTGAAGGCAGCCAAGGAAAACTGACCTCATGGTATGAGCGCTAAAAAAGCTCAGGAGGGAGAAATAAAAACAATTAGTAGTAATTACCGCCAAAATTATGGTACTGAATAGGACAGTGCCTAATAATGAGAGGTCACAATTACTGATGCACCCTTCTGTATGCTTATTTGTCTTCTCAGTGTTGTAGTCATTTGTGTTGTCCTTCTGCACAGCAGGATGCCCAGTGCCACACTCCTTTCCCTTTCATGAAAAGTTCACAATAAACAAGGGTTCAACATGTTCAGAGCAGCAGTTTTTGCCTTCGGAGGACTTGAAATAATATGGGCTTTACTCTCAGTTTCTTTGTAAAGAAACTTATCCGCATTTGAGCTTTACTGTCTTTCACTTTATATGTTACGAGGGAATGCAGCTAAAAGGTGAGCAAGACTGCATTAATTTATATTTTCACCCAAATAAATGGAACCAGAATCAAACTTTCCATTCTTCTTCAGGCACGTAGGCTTTGCACACAATAGGGAGGTTTATCAGTGGATTTTACTGATGGAGCTCATTCATAGAATGGTTTGGGTTGGAAGGGACTTTAAAGACCTAGTTGGACCTAGTTCCCACACCTCACCACAGGCATGGACATCTTCCACTAGACCAGGTTGCTCCAAGCCCTATCCAACCTGGCCTTGAACACTTCCAGGGATGAGGCATCCACCTCCTCTCTGGGGAGCCTGTTCCAGCACCTCATCACCCTCATTGTTAAAAATTTCTTCCTTCTATCTAATCTAAATCTGATCTCTGCTAATTTAAAGCCATCACCCCTTATCCTTGTAAAAAGTCCATCTCTGACTTTTTTGTAGACCCCCCTACTCAAGTTACTAGTGCTGTCAATAAAGCTAGGACAGAAATAAACCTTTTCAGTGACATCACTGTATAAAACTGCTTGCACAACAGTAGTATTCACACAAGCATTTTTATCAAACTAGACATCTGGATAATTTAAAGCATTCATTTTTTAAAAATTGAAACCCAGGATTTCCTAGAGAGGTCACCTGCACCATGTGCCTACTCTGAAACATTTTTAAAGATTCATAGTAATTCTGCAATTTTTAATGTTTGTCCAACAACAAATCAGCACACACGCATTTTGTTACTTAAAGCTTCTTAATCAAAATAAGGCATTTTGGGTCAACCCTTGTCTGCTTAATCAAAATGTTTTCTTTCAGCATAAATATGAAAAGCAAACTTCAAAAAGTAACATTAAAATGATAAATTGCATTATTCTATCACAGAAAATTTATAACACATTATAGCAACTCTATTTAAGCCATTTTTCACAGCTGGATCTCATTCAAATCAATACTGTCTTGAAGGACATTTTGATTTCAACATCACAGCATTTTCTAAAGGACAAGTATTGAAAAAAGTGTAGCTAAAAGTGGACATAGAATTTAAAAAACACCACAATGAGCATAGTGCATTATGTTGCTTATAATCTAGAGATAACAACAAAATTTTTTAAAAACCTAAAAGTCAGGAAAAGTTCCTGGGAATTGTTATCTGTTCTGGCATAGACAAAAAACATACTTCTTTCCTTTCCTCTTATAGATCCATAAGTGCCAGTTCAATCACCTCCCTTCTGGAGGCTGCAGCCTTCATCAGAGGGCTAGCAAAGCAGGCTGTCACAGCACTCTAATTTACTTCAGGAAAAATCAATTAAGATAGCTTAAGTGACTTTAACTGGGAAATTGCTGGGGACAGTAATCACCACTGCAGACAGTGATGAGTACACAAGACTGGCAACTTCTTCCATCAACTTATTTGTACCAACATGGGCATCTCTCCATTGGTTCAACATACAAGCCAAAGCCCTCTCAAGTCAACAAAATTTCCAGAATTAAAAAAAGTAGAATTAACAATTAATCCATATTTTATATTTGGCTAGGAAACAATATTGCTCAAAGTATTCCTTTGTCATGTTTTTATATGCACACATATATACAGATATATTTATATCTATATCTATCTATAGATACATATATATATATAGCTGCCCAGGCACTCTTGCAATCGAGTAAACTGGATTGAAGGAGAATGTCTTGATAAAGTCAACATTGCATGTCTGAATCAGTACTACAGAAAACAACAAATGTCACTCTGCTGCTTCTGCCATTTCAGCACCACTTCAAAGGTCACTGATTCCTTGAGAAGCTGCCATAAATAGCCTGCATCTTATACAGAAATGTTCTGCCAAAATATTAACTCAGAGTTGCCTTATATTTTCACCTTCAGTCATCAATACTTTTGACAATCCTTTGCTAGAACATGCTTTCCATCTTAACACCTTATTCATTCCGTGGCTACATCTTTCCCCATACTCCCAAGTAATTGCAGGTCTCCCACTCAAGTTTCACTGGCACTGAGAAGTAGAAAACATTCTTCCCAGATGGGAAACTCTCTTTGTAATGATGTAACTCCTGTTGATGGAGCTGTGCTTCTGCCCATTCCTCCCCAAAAGTTAAACTGCACCAGCAAAGCCTTTAAGCCTTTTCTTTATGTTAGTTTAAAAGGAGTCCACACTTGTGCTATCAACAGTATTAAAATGGTGGAGGGGAAAAAATTGACATCCAAACCCAGTAGTTCAATAGGAATGAGGTGTCCCCTGTGAGACATGGCCTTGGTTAAGCAGCAGCTTTGACTCTGCTTCTCTCGCCCAGGCAGCCTTGATGACAAACAAAAAAGTTTCTCCTGTGAGCATTACTGCAAATCCCTATTTGTATATCCACCTTGTAGCATGGTTTGCTACATGAAACAGCCTATGCACATGAGGAAATTAATAATCTCAGGAGAGACAAGACTGGTGCTTTTGCACATATAGCAGCTGAACTACATGTCTCAGCAGGAAGTGCACATACATGTGTGTACATGCAAGAACCAGAGAGAGAGAAAGCAGGGGAGAGAAGATATCATCTCCTCAAGCCTTACTGTATATTTACAGTGAGTACTGCAGTAAGTAGTATGCAGCAGCAGCACTGGAATCCAGCTAAACTTCCCCCAGCTGCAGAAACCTCTCCCATCTGCTGCCTGGTGGAACTGCTATACAGACAGAAGGGCTGTCTTCTGCACATCACTGCTTTCTGACCTCTCTGGGTAAAGATGACTTTACCACAGCCAGAAAAAGCTTCCAAAGATTATGGAGGGTGTTTTCAAAAAATCAAAATCCTGCAAACACTGGGAAACATTACTGGGCAGCACAGTAACCATTGAGCTGTAATAAAAGACGGGCTATGCTTCAGGAAAAATACTGTAAAAGTCAAAAGAAAGCAGCCATTCAGAAACTGTATTATTAGATACATATCTTCATAGACATCTCTTCAGAATATAATAAAACAAGTACATGGGTTCCATATCCTGCCCCTCAGTAGAGCAAATGTGAATCTTGTTGATTCAGAAATATAAAGGTTTAGAAAAAAATTAGAACTCACTGGATGAACCAAGTATACCGGACAAAATAATTACACTCAAAAAAAGCATTGAAGATGCTTTTTTGAAACATTTCATCCAGTCTTTTCATGCTTGCAAAAATTCCTAGTGCTAGAAAAAATTTAGGGGATAAAGCTCAAGACATAAACCCTAAAAAGTATGCTACCCAAGGGATGAATACTGTAATTATCTAAAACCTGTTATGGTACTTCATAATGTGTGGCCTACCTGGAATCAATAGGACTAACTCAGCAGGCAGAGAGCAAAATCTGTTCCTTAATTTCTTTTCTCACTAAAATTAAAAGGCTCACTTTCTGTAGGATTTTCAAAGTCCTTGTAATCTTCAGACTCACCCCTGAATTTTTCATTTTCTTCTGCTACTGAGCAAAGTCTTGTTTTCAAATTGGCAGCTTTGTACTATTGCCTCGATGAATGACTGCAGCAACTTGAAGCCTGAAATGAAAACACCAGCAGTTTAGGTGCAAAGCAAAATACAAGTAACAAGTAAATGTGTCATGCAATTTCCACTGTCATACAGCCCCTCCCCTATTAAAGGTCCTTTTCCACACCTTTTTTCCCACAATTAGTGACATATTTTCTTCTTGTTTTCCTTTCTTCCAGGAGTGCTGCTAAGATTCAAAGTGCAACAATATCACAGTGGAAATATGTGCGCTCATTTCTCAAAATGATCAAGCTCATATTAAAAATATCCTCACATGCATCTATTCAGCATATATTTCTATTGTTTTCTGTTCTATTTCCCCTGTTGAAGCTGGTTAAGCTACTGGAAAAATTAGTTGAACAAGTGGATAAGGTTGAAAGCATTTCTTTAAAGCTCATCCCTGTATTCAGCTTTGGTGTCTGAGTTTTGCTGACTCAATTTTGCTGAATGAGTGGCTAACTTGAAACTTTTCAGCCAGTGATTCGTCACAGGTAAGACTTTTATACAGTTGAGTCAGCTCTCACCCACCAAAAGATTCAGAAAGTTCTGAACATTGACATCTTCTCCTCAGATTAGTCTCAATATCCCTGAGCTAGGCAGCTAAGCCCTCTGTGCAATATGGTAAGCATTTTGGACCAGCATCTACAGCTCTACTGCAGATGTCAGCCAGAAGAAAAAAATAAAAGCCTTAAATCTCACTTCAAGGTGTTTCTGAGAGCACACAGAGCTTTTAATAATTTAGAGATTTTTGTGTTTCCTTGTAATAGTCAAGGATGGGAACGCTGTGCCCACATACACACAAGAAAAAAACTGGCCACAAATGACCCTAGCTAGGTGAGGAAGAGATATTGAAGACATCTGCTCCAATTTCCTAACTCAAAATTTTTCATGTGTTGCATAAAGAAGCCTTGGAGAAGGAAGCAAGCCCATGTCTCCCTTTACCCAAGCAAATGTAAGTCTTATTGGACAAGAGAATCCCATTGAGGCTTTCTCTCTTTCTGGTTCAATAACGGTTGAATTACTCCTTGAGCCAAAGGGATGGAGCTGGTGCTGCAGAGCTGCCCACAGATCTAATCCTCTTGGGGTGGTAGGAGCTGGACTCCAAGGAGGAGACCATCAAGACCCTGCAGACATTGCTGACATTTCCCCAGCTCACATAAGTGCTTCTGAGAACTCAGCACAAGGCCCTGAATATTGACTCAGAGATCATTAGGGAGCCAGCAAAGTGCCTGGTACATGGATTGATGTTTTCTGAGAACTGCTGAAAAGGAAGCAGGTGGTTGCATCTGCCAGCTGCAGTTTTTCCAGATTCTGCTTTGAAGCCAGGATGAATGTTGTTCTAATAATCGAGTATGCAGGCTGCAGAGATATATGACTGGGATGTGTCCTAACTGGAAATGATGGGCTGCATTGCTTTTGCTGCTAGCGGGTCCAGTGTCAGCTGGACTTACAGACAATCTCATCTCTTACAGGCTTCTCTGAAGTGCAATGCAGCTAATGTTGCAAATAAACTGGGATTCTGGTCGCACAGCAAGAGGAATATGTCCAACTGGCAGAGAGAATAAATACTTCTCCAAACAGGCAGTAATCAGTTAACATTACTCTAAAACAAACATCGAGAAAGCACAGCACTTTAGTAATTAAAGGTCCAAATTTGCAAAATTAATTAGTGTTTCCCACAGCATAGCACTCTACTTATGAACAGCTCTATTGTAAATGTATGATGCTCTAATATGAAAAGAGAGCATTCTTATGTTAATTATCTAATTAACTAATCTGGGCACAATTAGCAGCTGAAACAGCACAGCATTACACTCTCTCCCTTTTTCCCTTCCGGATTCAAGACTGCCTTTAAATCCCTACTTTGGAGTGGCAGGGGACTGGTGGCAGGGCTTGCTACCGTGTTAAGCAGACCTTGGTGCCAGCACAAGTTCCAGTGAGCGGGCACTGAAACAGAAGAGGCAGAAATATCTCTGGCACATAATTTAGGGGGGGTAAATCTCACCCCTACACCTAGCCAGCCCTCCAGGGAAAACCATCCTTGTCACTTCACAGACAGTCAGCATGAAATGCTCAAGAATACTGTTGTCTGTTTCTCTGTCCGTTTGGAAACCCAACACCACTTCACCAGACCCCCCTGAGAGCAGTATTTTCCAAAGGATGGATCAGTGGCTATTTTAGAGCTCTGAAAATAGAGAGTCTCTTTCATCTCTACTTTGCTCCCGGAGTAGCTATTGACTTCACTAAAGTTTACTGTGGCATGAAGAGAATTAGCTAACTGCGTGCAGATCTCTGACAAAAACTTACCAGAGAGAGGAACATTTGCTGAAAGAGTCTAAATCATCCTCAGAGGATGGCTCAGACAATGTCTCAGTCCTAAATCTGATTACATCACAATAATCCTAAACCAGGGGTAGAAATGAAAGAAGAATATGCATTTCAATATTTTCAATTACTGTTTGTACTTTTCTACATCTGTATCACATGGCCTTCTTTATGCAAGAATTTGTGTTTGTGTTCAGCAATAAAAAGGGCAGGAAAAGGAAACATCAGCTGACACTAACAAATTCTATATGGAATTTTACAAAATGTTGATCAATTCAAAATACTTAATCTTTCTTTTGGGGTGTTTTTCTTTTAGAGTTCTGTTTGTCTGCTAGTTTAGGATTTTCCCATAAGAAATTTTGTGTAAATCAACTATAATGTTCTGCCTCTTCCACTCATTCAATGCCCTCTGACAAGGCAAGGAGTGTTAGTCACACACCTTTGCCTATGCTGGTTTTGAGACAGTGCTGATTATCTACTATTACAGAATTACAAAAAAAAATTTATGTTGGAAAGAGCAGGGGTAGTTAGTCTAATCCAATACCAGCAAGATCTGCTGCACTAAATCTGCTTTCTCTGGACCTGTCCTCTTGAGTTCTGAGCATCTCCAAGGATGGTGACTCCAGCACTCCTCCAGCCAATCTGCTCCACCTTTTCCTGCTCTTCAGTGAAAAAAACCTCTTAATAGCTAACTGGAATTTCCTGTTTTCCAAGCCAGGTCTGTTGCCTTTTGCCCTTTCACTGTGAATCTCTCATAAGAATGTGGATTCATCTTCCCTACAGCTTCCCAATGGGTAGCTGCAGGCAACCAGGAGACCTCCCTTCAGCTGTTCCTTCTCCAGGCTAAATAAACCAGCTGTCTCAGCTTCTCCTTCTACATCACTTGCTCCAGCCCCCACCACCCTGGTGACCCCTCCCTTGGACTCACTCTGCTTGGTTGATACCTTTCTTGTGCTGAGAAAGACAGAACTGGACTCAGTGTTCCTACTGACGTCTGCCCAGTGCCACATCATGAGGAATGATCTGGCTGCTGATCATGTTGGCTGCTGACAGCACCTCTGCCCAGGCAGCTTCACAGAGATGCTCTGGGTTTGGAAGGTTGCAGCACTTTGGTGGACATGTTCTGAGAAACCTGAGCTAATGCTGAGGCTGGCCTGGCCTTCCCAAAGCAGGGTGTAGCAGGCTAATGCCAGATATCCCTCCCACATAGGCTGTTGTGCAGGTCTGTGCAACTCCTCAGTGGGCTGCAGTCACCTCCAGCACAGGATCCAGTCCCTGCATACAAGACCAAAAGAAGTAGATCCACATAGACCAGCAAAGACTTTGCCCAGCATCTGAGAATTACAGACTGATCTCTGCTTTATCCCAGCATAGTTCACAGCATATCCCAACTGAATACATCCCACAGGAAGAAAGAATGAATCATCTCAGCAGTAGCATTGCACTGATGAAACTCCTAAGACAAGCAGCCAAAAGCTGCCTTGCCTGCCTTCAGTCCAAGAAGAGGCACTCACATTTGTCCATACTCTGATAGACATGACCACAGCCTAGGAGCAGCCCATGTGCAATGCTGGGGGAGAGGAAAAAGGCTAAACAAGGAAATAAAATAAAAGAGAGAGATGATTCCCAAACACCATCACTAGGTCATGTATACTCCTGCATGTGTTGTGTAAGTCAGCTCTTATGTAAAACTCTCTCTTAGTTCTTATGCTAACTTGTTTATAGAGGGTAATCCTGGGAATGATGTGCTTCTGGCATAACAGCTAAGCTAGGAAACCACACTATATTTCCTTGTGGAAGGAAAGGAGACTGATTCTTCCATGACCTTAAAATATAATGCTGGGCACCTATTAATAGCTTCTGTTAAAGTGAATCATCATCCTCATCTCTTAAACAATGACTCATGAATTAGCCACACAAATAATTGCATCTACTGACCTCTATAAGCAGAAATTTTTAAAAAAAGCAAAAAAAAAACCCCAAAACCAAAACCAAACAAACAAAAAAACCACACCCAAAACCAAACAAAACAAATCAAACAAAAAAAATCCACCAAAAACTACCAAAAAAACCAAAACTACATAGTCATATTAAGTTCCATCATATCAATAATTAACCCTAACTGACTAATAGGATGACAAAAAGAACTGCCTGCCTTTGCTGTGGGATAAATTAGCATACTTAATAGATGTTACCAAATGGCACCACATTTCCATGTGTTTTATTTGAGCTGTGTGTGATTCGTATAAATCTGTAAGAACTCGTCTGAAACTCTCCAGCTGCCTCAGAAGGTACCACGAGATGCTCTGGATACCTTTACTACACTATTTCTAAAGCATGGCTTTGGGGTGGTAGAGCCTTTTCTTACAAGCTGCAATGAGGCTAGACACCTCCCAGTTCTCCAGTCAAATCGAAGCCAAAACCTCAAATCCCAACTCTTTCACAACACACTGGGGCTCCAGTGTTCATGGTGGCCTCCAAACACTATGAGAGTAATTGTGCTACCTACTCATAAGAAATTACTGTACCCAGAATCTCAGGTAGTGCTTGACAATATGTCTTCATTTCAGGAAAATTCTCTTCTCTTTTAAGAAACAGACAATCACAAGTGATTTAGGGGCACAGCCCCCAAATTTCAGTCATCTCTACAATAATTTGCCAAACCCAGTTTTCAAGCTAGAGGCACTAGAATGCAGCTGCATGACCTAGCATGGATTTTACCACTGTACAGAGCCTTTGCAGCTCCACTAAGGACACCACAGAGTCCAGTAAGGCGTCTGTCTACTGACAGGAAGCCTGGTTTTTGTCTCAAAACAGCCATTTCAGAATTTCTTCCTTATCCACACAATTATGGAAAATACGTAGAAAAACAGAACCCTGTGACTTACATTACAAATTGCTATTAAGAAACAATCTTTGAATTTTTCTATGTGAGTGCAAACCTTTTTTCATCAATCCAGAGGAAAAGTATTTGTCATATATACATACTCATGACCTGTTTATGGATATCCTACTATCTGGAAAAATAGACACCATGCAGCATTAATCAAACACACAATTTTCTGGTTTATTTCTTGAATACAAGTCTTGATGATGTTCTTTTTAGAGAAGATCTTCATGAAATAAGTTGTGAAAGTACTGAAGTTCATAATCTTTTGGGACCTCTAAGCGAGTGTTTCCAAATTCCATATGTTAACACATCCATAGAATTTGTTACAAATATTACTAGGTTGTGCCAGAAAGTTTATAACCAGATGCTGGCTGGCTACCAAACCACTGACTCTCTAGGACTGGCTTAGGGACAATTCAGTGTGTTATTTGATGAAAAGAGTACGTGGCCTATGGAAGCCTGTGAGACTCACTGCACAACATGTTTTAGTCACTCACTGATCCTGCTTGGCAGCTCTCTGCTAGCCTGGAACCCCACCCAGGCCAGCTATGCTGACCCCAGACTGTCATCTGAGCCTTTGACTCTCCTTTTTGCCTCAGATGGTCTCAAATTGCATTCAAACTCTCCATTTAGAAATAAAGGCAAATGGTGTGCACAGACATCACCCTCTATATAGGATGGAGTGCTGATGCCCTGCTCTCATTCAGCAAGCAATTATAAAGGCTGCATTTAGTGGTAAAGCTGAACTTCTTGTAATGCTCACTGATACTTCAGTTTAGGATTTGGGTTTTCCTCCTTTTTCTGAGAGGAAGATTAATACCATACTTTCCCCTTCCATACTGTCCTTCATCCCAAAATACCTCCTAGTTTAAACATATGTTTACAGAATTTTTTTCAATATGTTCCTTGAGCCATGGGAATAACAGAAGCACTGTAGTGTAATGTGCAAAGCATCACTGCTTTTAAATTGAGGTGGGGAAGCAGTGAATATTGCCTTTACCTGGAACTACAAGGGTAATTAAAATAACTGGAACATCGGGTTAATTAAAATACTCTATGACCTAGGAAGATTGTTATTGAGTCCAAATGATCAGATCCCTCTTTTAAGATTGTCCACATAAATAAATTTTTTGCATAAAAAGATTCTGGTACTTTTCTCATTTAAAAAAAAAAATAGAGTTGTGCAGATCCAAACAAAGTACTTCTGGACTCAAAGGAGATGTCCATACATGCTGATTCTTCATGTAAGCTAAGGATTTTATTTTTGTAGAATTCTGTTTCCTTGAACTATTAGCTCTCCCACCCATCCCCTAAGTGTTCTTCTTTGATTTAAGATTACAGTTGAGTTAGTTTCAGGATTATCTTACAGCACAGGGCAAAAACTGTGTCAAGGACCCAAAGAATGTAGGAGGCTATTATTGATGAGTTATCATGTAGCCACCCTAAAAAGGCTGAGCATTTTTCCTCTTCCTCCTACCTTTGAGTATTGCCTTATCTGGCTTTCCATAGGCTTCACGGAACATTCAAAACTATTCTCTTAATTTTTCTTTGACATCTGACACACTGCTTATGCCAAGTACTCCACTGAACTGAAACACCTTTAAGCCTAATGAAAATTCTCTACAAATCTTAAGATTTGAGACATTAAGTCAGGAATGCCGTGGACTGAAATAAGCAAAATAACTACCAAGACCTCAACGTTCCTATCATTCAGCATGGGAACTGTCAGCAGACAGAGGGGAGAAAATACAGCAATCCACATTCAATGCCTCTTTTGTCTCCCCTGTTAAGTCAAATTTATCGTTATTCTTGTAGTTTAGATACTACTGAAATAACAGTGACTTTAAAATACACATGTTCTCCAGAGATGTTAATCACTAAATCTTTTTTGTTTCTATTTCACTAACATTTGTACAACAGATTAAGTCATCCATGGATTTGTGTTCTGCTTTACTGGTGTTTAAGCCATATGTTGATATTGATGTTTTGGAACCAAAATGAGGCAATAAGCAAGACAGAATTTATTGCAGCTCATTTTAAAGTAGCAATTTTCAGTCCCTAACGATGCAGGGTAATACCTCTTCGGGAAGGAGAGAAACCTTGTAAATGCTGCTCCCACCTTGTTTGTCTCCGTCGCTGAATGCTTCCTCCATTCTGACAGTCCTGGGAGGAGAGTGGTGTTTATTTGATGTCAGTAGGAATATGGGGATTGGAGAGAGTAGATGGGAAAGGGTTGAAAGGCAATATCTGCTTGCATGGGGGTGATTATCTGTTTGGATTGATTTGATTAGTCCTCTTCTTTATTCCTGGGAAATGGAGAGTTGAGGCATTGCAACCAGCTGAATTTGTGCAATCATGCCAGAACTGCAGAAAAGTTTGCTCTTTCTCTTTGTGGAGTTGCCCAGGCACATCAGCTCAGGCACGACCATTTTTAGACCTAAATGTGAGAATCTGTGTTGTGAGGGAGAGAAGATTTCTGCAGTTAGAAGCAGCAAGAGATCGGGGTAATCATGCCTGGGAGAGACACAGGTCCTTAGTACAGACATCACAAGTGAGTTTGGCTCAAGGAGTGCTGCAAACTCCCAATAAGAGGTATTTGCAGGATTCAGTAGTTTGTCAGGATAACTGGAGGGACAGGAAAGCATACTGTGCTGAGCTCTGAGGGAGCCAAGGAACTGCAGACAGGGCCAGAACAACAGCACCAACATGGATGAAGAAAAACAGCAGGATGGAGTCCAAAATATTACACCAAATAAGAATGGGATGGTGGACATCATGTAAAATGAGGAAAATCCTAACTTTGAAAGTCATAGTGCATGTCTGGCAGTGGCAGGAGTGCTTCCATGGCACCAGCTTTCAGGGATGTTCTTTAAACCATTTGTACTATGCAATGGACACTAATACCCTATTCAAATATTCCTTTCCCATTGCCTTCTGAAAGCCTACTGTTTTCCCTAATAGACAGGAAGAGTTTGAAAATACCTTCTGGTGTGTCTTGTGCTTTCTCCAGCTATTTCAATAGTGAGGAAACAGCAATAGGGGCAGGCCTGTGACAGCTACTGCCTCAGGTGACATGGGGCACACAGGTTGGACAAGGCTGTGGCAACAACAGTTTTCTTCCCACTTTTTCAGTCCTGATATCTGGTAAGCTCACATCTGAGATAAATAGCAAAAGTACTGCTATAAAAACAATTCTCTGTAACAAAATGATACAGAAATCAGTGGAATATCTATTTTTCTTCATAATTCTTTTCATCTTTATTTCCAATCCAAAATAAGTAAAATTTTAAAGATACCCTTGAAATTAATGAAGCCTTTCTTATTCAGTTCAGCCTCGAAATAGTTAAATATATATTTATGCAATTCATCATGGCCCTGCAGCCTACCATCACCCAAAGAAAACTTCCCCTTACAGGAGAGGGGAAGTTTATGTAGCTGCAGTCTTGGATTACATTGATTCAGTCCTGAGGCAATACAGATGCCAATTACATGATACACATACCATACATCTTTGAATTCTCTGTAAAACAATTCCTGAGAAATAATTGTTATTATCATTCTAGTCAGGCACTGAAAATACAGCCAGCACTGTTCCTTTCCTGTTGATAAAGAACTAAACTTCTGGTGTGTTTGGTAACAGCTTCATTCTTTCTGTGTATTAGTTATGGTACAGCAATCCTGGATTAGTCTGTAAAAAGACTTTAATTTTTTTACTAAGAACCTGTCAGCCTACATGCTTCCATACCATATCACTTGAAGTGTTAAAGTAACTTCTCATCTTCCTCTTCTTTTTCTCTTTACATTATGACTTATTTTGACCCTCTGGGTTTTCACTAAATTCTTTGCGATCAGTAAGTGCCAGTTATTCTTATGCAAAGAGCTAAACAAAGAAAAATTCTAATTTCATTGTAAAGGAACAGGATTTTTTTTTTAAGTCCTGATAATTCTTACAAAGGCATAAAAATTTTTGTCTTTCAAACTGTAGAGTCTATCAGTAGAAAACTAACCAAGACAACTTCAGTTGGTTGAGGTTTCTTTTTTATAACACGACCAAAGAGGTTCTTCAAACCCTGCTACCCAACTCAAATTGACTTATCCAGTTTTAAAAAGTACCATTTTACCTCACCTACTAATTGTGTAGACAAAACTATATGATATCTCCATTAACTCACCTTCATATTAATGTCATTCTTGCCACTGTGGTTGCCGCCAGTCTGTACCTCTGTACCCCTTCTCAAGGTGGCTTCATAACCTCTCCTACTATGCCCAGAGACTAACCAGAATTTCAGCTTTTCCACCTGATTTAGGTCACAACAAACTCTAATTAAATGAAATTTTTATAGACCTGTCACTAAACCTTTAAATCTTCATATAACAATCATGATTGATAGCCTACAGACAACTTCCTGTTAGGAAAAAAAATTTAATAAAGCATTAAACCTATATGAATGAAATTAGCACACACATAAGGAAACAAAATATGTACAGCCATAATCTCAATACTCTCCAATCTCAAAGGTCCACTTTGAACTTGCCAAAACATTACTCTGAAGAGCTTACTTATCATCCTAACCTATGACCTATACCAATAACTAGATGTAAGACAATTCTATTCTAATGAAAATTTCTCAAACTCCCCGTCCTTGCAGCATGCTAACTTTGTTAAAGTAATCTCAGATGCAAACCTCTACAAACCAGGAACCTGACCATGCTTGAGGAATAAATGCAGGGCCTGACAGAACATCTCCACTATCACCAGCAGGGATCCCACAGACACACAGGCTGGGAGGTATATGATCATAGAACCTTCTTTCCTCATTGAAAACACCCTTGTGAAACCAAGCCACCACTGTTTCCCAGAGCAAAGTCAAAAATAAAATGGCACAGGACAGTAACATTCAGGTACCAGTAGGAGATCACTTTTCACTCCCCAAAATATTACACCATTGCTCTCTTAATCCTGTTACTCAAGAGAGACATCAACCTTCAACGTGAGCCTGGACATAAAAATCACTAGTTCTACTGGCTATTTGAAAACAATGGATTCACTAGAGCTGGAAGGTTTATACCACCTTATAACTTTCCCACTGACTACCACACACTTGCTTTTGCTTTTCACCATGGACAAAGCTGACTCTCTACGCCAGCCCTCAACATTTCTTCTTAGTGATTGATGAAACAATGTGAGCCTCACCTGAAAATTACACTGACTGCAAGCAGATGGACTGAGGTTTGATTTCAGCACACTTTTATGCATATGACTACCCAAAACAGAGGCAAAGGAGACTTTAACATTAGGAAGGCTTCCTGACTATGGCTCTGAATAAAAGGATGAGCATCTTATCATGAAAAAAATTGAGAACTTTAAACCAAGAAATTACTTCATTCAAAGCTTTGTAATTTTAATATTCTAGGGATTTTTATTGCATTCTAGGTAACAGAACTAGTATAGTCTTTGGAAAGAAAGAAGTTTTTCAAAGGAACACCTGACTCCATAATGTTCTTTACCAGCAGAAAATATATTGCCAAGTGTTTATGCAAAAAAGGAAGGTAGCACTAATAAAGCTGGATAAAAGGGATCATCAACATTAGTAGGCTTTCTAAAAAATGTCCCTCCCAGTGTTACACGCAGGATATCTGATCTGGGAACTACTGTAGGATAAAATTCTAAGGTTAGTGCATGACAGGCAACAGAAGAAATAACGCATAGTGACAAACACCAACCTAAAAGGATGCTTTTGGGACCCTATTTCAAAGCACTCTGTTAAAAACTACATAAGCAAATTCACACTTTGAAATCTAATCACTTGGTTCATTCCCTCTGTTCTTTTTAAGCCAGGGTATCTGTAAGATGTCTACCCACTGTTAAATTGGTAGCCTTCTCTGAGCAAAATTGATCATTGTCATGACTACTACTTTTCCTTTATCATTCAGGGAGCAAGCAATTCTGAACTGTATTATGGTAGGCTTTCTGATTTGAATTTTATTTTCTTGTTGTCTTTGCTTTTCTTCTGCTGTCATGTCTTTTCCTGGGGATATATTTTGCCACTTGGGAAATTCTGAGAAGATAAAACACAGTGCGATTCAAAATTCTGAACAGTCCAGAGCATGTGTGTTTGCATTTGTGGAGGTTCTGTATTTATTCTCTGTCTCCCTGGAAAACCTCCTAGCTTTTTATTTCTAGCTCATCTGTGGCACTTAATTCATAACATGCTACAGGCTTCGAAAGACAGACACAACACAAAAAAGGAGAGGGAAAATGCTGAGTTCATCACCATAAATTATTGATGTTTCTTCTACTTAACTTACTCATCAGGATTCATTGTTAATGAGGTGTGGATTTTAGTTTTAAATTTGCCATGAAACCAGATGATTTTTAAGGTTGCTTCCAACCCAAACCATTCTGTGATTCTGTGTAGCACTGCAGGCATTCAATTTGAAGCACTGCATTAAAGAGGATTTCTCCCAGTGTGTGTCTCTGGTTCCATTTTCTGCAGTAGGTCTCTGCAACTGTGACTTGGCACGCACTGGTGGTATTTATCCAAAGCACAGAATGCAATAGGAAACAGAAAGACAAGAGGAAGATTTTTATTATGTAACTGATAAAATGCAGAGCCAGATGCTGTGTGATTGCTCTGGAATTAGTTGATTTATTTAAAGGGTTAATTGACTCATTGTATTCCTATGGGGTAAACTGGAATTCAGATGAATTGCAGTGATCCAGTGTCTGGGAGCACCAGGAAATCTGCCAACATACACTACAGTTTCCATCTTCCAGTTTGCAGCTAGTTTAAATTAAGGTCAGATGCTGCTGCTGTTGTTGTTCCTGATGCTGGACTTGCACTGCCTTTAGCAGAAACAGAAGCTGGATTGTGGGCTGGGGTCAGTACTGGGATATTCTTGGTTAAACATCCTGAGTGAGAAATGGGAGGGAGGTGGGAGTGAGCAGGTTTGGGTTTACCCCAGAGGAAGTTTCCACCAAAGCGTGCTGAAAAAATAAAATTGAATGAAAAATTGATTTGCTTTAGGGTTTTTCCAGAGGGTTTCAGAAGTGGTACCATCTGAACCAAAACCAGTGGGAACTTCATCCGCAGCTGTGGGAGGATCAGGCACAAACCAGTGCAGCATCTTTTTGAAAGCTGCATTTGGCCCATTGTGTGAGTATCCACTGGACTGAATGCCACTGTCATGGATCCATGTGTCGCCTACATAACTCCTGATCAGCCCCAGACTACTGGGCAGGGAAAACAGTCCAAAAAATGAGAGGCTGAAGTTCAAAATCCTAGTCCATCACCCACCACCCTGGGACCTTGTGAAACCTGCATTTTCTGACTGTTCACAGTCAGAAACTGTTCACAGTTCCTTATCTGTGAGCTAATACTTGCAGGTCACTGCCTTAAAGATCTATTGCAGAAAAAAAATGCATGTTAGCTTATACAATGGATACAAGATCAAATGAGTAGCTAAGACAGATAGCCATGAACATTCTGGGATTTTTTTTCATCCTAAATCAGGCAAACTAGCAATTAAAGTGGCCGACTCTGATACACAGTAAAAAGGAGTAGGGAAAAAAAAAGAAAAAAAGAACACTTAGAGAGCTGTTCCTAAAAATATAAAATGTATTTTAATTATGAAGGGGAATTAATTTTAGATTGACTGAGGAAAATCTCATGGGGCATTCAGCCAACTCATCCATCTCCTATCACCAGAGAATTTCAGCTTTCCAAACAACCATGTAACATGCCACTTCTTGGGATCTTCTCTGAATACCGAGCTTATTGTCTTTTGACTCCTTCATTATCTGTTACTGACATAAAATGCAGCATGTACTCCTAAGGAAATTAAACACTGAAGAAAAAACATATTAGGCTATCCAATCACCCTTCCACTCCCCTTTCCAGGGTTTCTCCCTACTGTATCATCTTTGCCCTTCAGCCACACACAAAACCTTGTCAGCTTTGTCACTGCTCTTTCCCTTTCTGTTCCTCCATTTCCTGCCACTTTGTTCCTTAAATTAAAAATATGCAGCAATATCTGAATTCAGCTGTCTGGGAAAGTGTCAGGTGAGTGAGGACATGATGCTATTCAGACAATTTATGGTCACTGTTAGCCAAAAGGGCTGAGTGCTCTTCATCTTGGTCTCCAGAAGTGTGATTAAAAATCCGTCCAAGCTAACTCAAAAAATCCTCACATGTCTCCTCAGTGCTCTATCCCAGTGCTCAGGCTCAGGCTCTGTGTCTACAGCAATGGAGAATTTTTGGAGAGTGAGATGTACCCCATGTTTTGCCACTGGCCTGGAAGATACCTTTGAACAACTCTGTCTACCCCAGTACCTTGTCTTGTATAAGGAGATGCCCATCATCAGCACCCACTGCATGAAGTAGTAGATGCTGATAGCAGTGGTACCACACATAGCACAACACTCTAGTCTAGTCCCAATAGCTTCATATCTGTTAAATGCTCTAATTCACCTCAGTTTCCTCTTATTTTCTACCTATATTTGCATTGCTCATTTCAGTTCAGACATGTCCCTGTATTGTAAACCATCTCAAACTCAACTGCTGCCTTCACCTGCACACCCAGCTCCTGCTGTTTCACCAGCTGCTTCATGAGTAGCACTGCTCCAGCAGCCGGATTAATGGGCAGAAAGTTTGCTTGGTTTTGCTTTAGTAATACATCTGAGAGTTCACCTCTTCCAGTGGCACAGTCCCACAACACTCTCCTGTAGGTGCCCCCCTTCACCATATTGCACTGTCCCTAGGGACTTTTCCAGACTCCTTGGATATCACATAGTGCCCTGTGCTGAATGCCACAGTGCTGTCTAATGGAAATTGAATTGAAAACTGTAAATTGTGAGATTTCCTGAACAGCGGCCTGGAGACTTCCAACTATAAGTATGTTAAAAATTTCAGCAGCTGCAGATATCAATAGTAATAAGAAAAATGAAAGAAGTCAAAACCATTAGCATAGTTTCTAACTGAAAGCAAAGTGTCATTTTAAAATAGTGCTGTGGAGAGGATAGAGATTTTCATTTACTGGTGAAGAAGATTGGATTTTAGAATGGAAAAAAAAATTGAAAAAGACAAATAAAATATAACAAATAAAAACTAAGTAATTAGAAAAAAGTGCACTAAAAAATAGAACTTTAAATACCTTCCAAAAATTGCGCCATTGAACTTCCAAAAGTTGAGATAAAGTAGACCCACTCCAGCTGTGCCAGTGGCTACTGACTCCTGCCAGCTGAGGATCTGGAGCAGAATATCTCAGTTTTCTGATGAAATTATAATCAGAGTAGAAAAAGATAGGTTATTCAGTCCTCCTCAATAACACAAGAAATCTTTCACATGGGTCATAAGAAACTGTGTCTGAGAACATGAAAATGTACAAAATAGTGGGTGGGAACCTGTGCTTTTCTCCTTTCCAGCACAAGGGTTCTGAGATGCCTCATAGCCCATAAAGGAAAGCAGCACATTTTGCTCACCCCATGTATAGCAAACTTGTTGCCAGTGGCTGGCTCAAGGCAGGATGAGATCCATTAGCAAAGCCACTGAAAATGAGCCTCACTCACTGATGTAAGTCGAAAACCATATGGGATGTTTGGGGATAGTTTTTATGGGTATCCTCATCTTGATTAAATGCATATTTTTGTTAATATATTAATTTGTACCTATCAAATATTTAAGAACTGCAGATTTAGGGCACTGTCATGCAGTGACTGATTAGGTTAAAAAAAATTTGCTGTGGTTGGGAGGGCCTTAAGCTCTGTTTGAAGGTATTCTATTCCAAGTAGAGTAATACAACTCTGATCATGCATGGCCAATCCTAAATCCCTCTACTTTTAAATACTTTTTAATTATTTTGTGTATCAGGTCCATAGTTGTTGTCCATTCTGCTAAGATCGGTCGATTCTTTTCTGAGAGGGCTTTAATTTATTAATGTGAAGAGACCTTGTAAATTCACACTTAGTGATTATTAATTTCCCTTCTGCTCTAGACAGTTCTGTGCAGGATGTCTCATCTGGAGATTTTTTTTAATCTCTGTTCATCTCATACTATTAAACTGTTGTCTTCACCATGCAGCCAAATCTTGCTATAAGGAGCTATAAACTTGTTATAAAGGGAGCCCAGAGTTTATGCTTGAAGTAGCATTTGTGGATATGACAAGCTTAAACATAGTTCCCTGGAAAGAGAATACACAGCACAAAAAGTACATTGAGCTGTAGGATATTGGCTGATTATCCAAAATGTATAAATATTGATGTAGCATGTTGAGCAATGTGAGGGAAACTGTGATCAGAAGTTGCAGAAAGCTGCTTTAAAGCCGAAATCCTACTTAGGTAATGAATATGCTGCCATCATACCCTCCTGCTCTCACTCCCATTCAGTTATCCCTGGCTGTCAAACAAAATAAATGGCACATCTCTTGCAAAATCACATCTACATTAACTTTAATATTTTTTCATTATTTTTAAATTTTATTATATATATAGTAGCTCTTTAATTCGACATGCAGACAACATGGCTACAGATCAAACTGTTGGATAGTTTCTGAGATTCCAGCTGCTTATGTCAGTTTTATTTTCATTTCCTCAACCCCCTTTTTGCAATTTAATTTTTGAATTAACTTTCTGAGCTCCCTGCTACCAAAGCGTTCATCCTTAACACTACTCCCCAAGTGAAACAAACCTAAGGTGATATTGCAGCATCTATGCCATGCTTGCAGCCTTGAATTATGGCTGCTCCCAAAATGTAAAGTATGTTTAGAAGTTTTTTAGAAAACAGAAAAATTACTGTAAAAACATCTTACATATTCATTTTTTTTCATCAGATGTATGCATAAAGAGCCTCCTAAGTGCTCAAATTTGCCAATGATAATTAAAAATGTATTGTCTCCACTTTGCCCAAGATAACAGGGGTGAGAAAAAAGAAACTAGGAAACTAAAAATTAAAAATCACTAGCCACTAGGATTTCTATTTTAAACAACAAAGTATTTTTTAAAAATTTCTCAAAAAGATAAATTCCAAGGAAAAAAAATTAAAAAATAATCCAGTTATACACCATTCTCCTCAAGCCGGTTTTTGCCCTTTGTTCACTCTCATCTTTTACCACTCTGTGTCCACCTTAGATTGCAATATGCCAACAGTGGAGATTTGCTTTGTCCTGATTGTTCTACAGACACAATGCCAAATATAAAAATACACAACAATAGCAACTTGCTGGTCACATGTGTTCTGAAATGCCATCTCTTTGACTGAGACAGAGGGGGCCAGAATTGTAAGGTTATCATGGAAAGCAAAGTGCTGAGTAGAACAGAAGGACGAGTGTAGCTTAAAGTTATCAAACAATATGTTATGGGTTGGGTTTGAGCTTTTCAGACTTGTTTGCAAGCCAGAGATAACCACGTCTTAAAGGCCACACATTTGTTTGACGAATTCTCATGAAGGAGAGCAAAGGTTAAATCCATACAGTTTGCTTTGATGTTTTTTTGCTTTTTCTGATGACAGAACTGAAGAGTCCTGTTGAATTTAATGATTCAATGAATACATAAGTCAATGTAATATTATATTCCAGCGAAATACTATATGCAGATGAAAACAAAGTAAGTGCCAATGTCAAGTTCATCTCTTGCCTGCCTCCCCTCTGCTTCCTAAGTCATTGCCTAGTATTTATTTACAAGACTGGAGAAAAAAAAAGTATCTTGGAAAAATAAAGGCTTTGTGCTCAGATTTCAGGCATGAAATGGTGTCCCACTGTGTCATTTTGGATTTGCCATTTAAAAGCTTACAGTGTGTTTGCTTGAACAGTCCAATTTTTCAAGAAGAGGAATTTACTTCTATGGAATCTGACAGTCTCAGAAGAGCTGCTCAGATGTTTTTATTAATTAGTTAATATTTGTGCAATGCTTAAAGTATCAGGCGTTGTATAAATGTTAAGCTATGGAATTTGGTCCTACAATTAGATGGCAATTATAGACAATGAAAAATACATATTTATATATTTGCTAGGAATTTACATGAGTATGATATATTTGGTAGTTCAGCAGAGAACTCCTAATCTATCCAAAGCCATATAAAGTTTAGGGATGTGGCTAACAGCCTATTTAAATAACACAGCAAAAGTAATATTTTCCCTAGTGCTTCCATGTTAGCCTTTAAGGCTCCAATTAAAAGCAATTTAAGAACAGAACTTTCACATCGGATTTTCAGATGCAGTTGCCATTTACCTCTTACACAAGAAAAATAAAAATTTGCCCCTAAAATCACATTTTGTATGCAAATTGAGAAAAAATAGACTGCACACACTCAAGTTTGGCTTAAAACCTACAGTCTTGAAAGCTTTCAGTTCATCTGTTGACATTACAAAAGATACAAGTACCAATGAAGCAGAAGAAAATGCCGAGTACCTTTTTACTTTCCCTGGCTTTTTCTTCTACATATGAATGCCAGACTGCTAATGAAAAGACTCTTAATGAATCAACACTCTCACAACGATGTCACTAATGAACTACTCGTAACTGTAAAAGGAGACTAAAAATACTATGTGTCCCTTTTCGTGCAGAGTTATCTTATCAATATGCTGTAGCCAGAACTGTTAGGCTGAAAAATGCATTTACTTAAGAAAATAACATCATGAAGCAGAACCAGGGTAACAACAACACTTCTGTTGCCAGAACACACTTGTAGTTGGTGGGTGGCTTGTATAACTTGAGTGCTTAATTAAGTGTATTTTTCCAATAAATACATTGGACATTAATTTTTACTGATGGCTAAATATCTTCTAAGTAACTACTCTGTCTCTTAGGCAACCAGGCTAGATTTTAATAACTTGCAGGACAAAAGAGCAACAGGCCAATAGGGTCTGGTAAGGATGTCAGCGTTTCCATTATAAACCCCATTTTAGTACTGGGGAGTGTACTCTAATTTGAACATTAAAACATGCTGGGGATAGCTTTTGTCCTGGAGTTATTTTCTGGTTTCTCTTTTCTTAATAAGAGCCATTTGCATCCATTTGGAAGAATCTTAAATGTATGGAGCTTGCAGGGGGGAGGAAAAAAGCTTAAACATAGAATAATGATTTAAAAAAAAAACAAAGAAAGCACCAAAACAGAGTGGACTTCAGGGTTTAAATGTAGTATTGAGCCTCCATGTTTGACTCAGAAAGGCTGATGCCAGCAACAGTGAAGCTGAACATGGATGGCCACAAGGTCCCATGGGAACTTCAGGACACAGGTCTGTGCTGTAAAAACTGGAGGTGCTGATTTACAGTGATGCCATGAGGCACAACATGCTGCTTGTGATGGTGGGCTAAGGTGGCCCTTTGGAAGGAGAGAATTAAATCAAATCCCTGGTCAGTCTGTGAATCCTAAGGATACAGCACTCTCTCTTTGGTGGAGTTTGTCTCAAGGCACTGTTGTAGGCACCTTTGAATTCCAGCTCAACATAAATTTAAAATAGCCTTCACTTCCTTTGCTAAACATATTTTCAGAAGTTTTATATGTGTTCTGGATCAGCTATGAATCACCCATTCCATATAAGAGTATTTCAGGTATAGATGAAAATGGTTCTCATATATTCAGTAGTTTGATATATATTTAAAGATTGTAAAGTTGTTTGTAACAAAAGCTGTTTTATAACTAAACTACATTATTACTATGAACTCAACCAATAATATGTGGTTTAACGCTACCTGTGTACAAGTTTACAGCAGCAGTTCAGTCACCATCCACATCTGTAAAAAATAAAGCAATAAAAAATAAATAATGCATGTAGGAGAGGCTGTCAAAATTCATTCGGGCAGTTCCATTTTATACACATTTCATTTCCTAGATTTTAAATACTGAAATATTGATTTATATTGTCAAGGCATCCTAAATGTACATAGAAAATAGGCTTCAGAGATCTTACAGGCTTTCAAATACCTTCAAACAGTACAGATAATGTGGTTTCTACATAGACAATCTTATTTTCAGGTTTTTTCCTTTTATTTTTTTTTTTACCTGTTCTTCTAAGATTTTCTACATAGCCTTTTTCTTGCTGTCTCAGGCACCCTGTACTTCTTCAGGGTCACATCCAAAATTAGAAGGCCGGGCAGTTACTTGCCACCCAATATCCCAAGAGGGCATGGAAAAGAACTATCCACAAAAAAACCCCACAGAAGTGCTCTCCTGCAAGAGACTGTGCTTTCAGACCTTGTAGTGAAAAATAAGTCCACTGACACATATAGCAGGTTCAGTCCTTTGTCCATCACTAGAGGAAGCCAGCCATAACATAAGAGGAAGTGAAAACCAGAATTTTCTGAGTTATTCACATTTTCCTCCTGTTTCTCAAAAAGGCAGGAAAATGATTGGAAACATATGAAGTGGAAAGTTCATGCAGTCCCCAGCAAGTCCATCCCTTGCCTTCTCTACAAGTTTGCTCTTCCCAAGGGCACTGACTGCCTTCAGCAGCAGTTATAGACACACGGTGGCCTCAGCTGCAGAATGCGTGTGGTGGTTCAAAAGGCATTATTATTATTATTATCATGTCTTTATTTTCAAGTGTTGCTGTGAAACAGAGTCATCCTCATTTCAGAGGAGAGGAGTGGAGGCACTGGGATTGAGGAGCTGAATCAGACCTTGGTGGCAGCAGCCAGAAGACTGGCAATATCCAGCAGGATTGTACCTCCTCTGCCCTCTGCCAAACCTGCCAGGCTAAAAAGCAGAGAGAGCCACTGGGAGTAACATTCACCTGGTTACAGCTTTAATTTTGCCAGCTCCACCTAGAGTCACAGCAAGGAAATCTCCCCGAAACTCTGGTGCCGAGCAGAGGTTGTGGTGAAGCTTTTGCATCCATCCCAAACTTGCCATGCAGCTGTGAACCACACTGCTTTTCCCCAAAGCAGGCCTTGGTGCCTGTGTGTGCCAGCTGCAGGAGCAGTCTGACACTTCCCTGGCTATTTGCTTAGCGATGAGAACTCTCCTATCGTTTGGCCACATTTTTTGCAGAGTTTCTGCCTCCTCTATTTTACTGTCAGAGATTTGATGGCCAATTATATCCTTCATCGGTGAATGGAAACAGTGTTCACCGTGTCTACGTTCCCTATCAGCACTTAGATGTAAAATCTTATATGTGTGTAAAGAAGGAGAGAGTAAGTCCCATCAAAAATTACATGCTGGGATTTCAGTTGGATCCAACATCTCAAAATGAAACTTGAACAGCTGCTGGATGATATAACCTGAATAAAAGTAATTAAAAGAAAATGAGTTCTGCCCTCTTGTATCCTCCTGACTCATGCCTCATTTTCTACTTCAGGATTTAGGAAAGCAAATGTCTATTTCTGTGTCCATCACCAGAGCGACATCACAGCAAGTTAATTAGAGCACATGACAGAGAGGTGCTATTTTTGCCTTCAAATAAAAATCTTTCTGTTGCACATGAACATTTTTCTTTCTGAAATAGGGAGAGAAACTTCTTAGCTACCAGCTCTCTCCCAAAGGTGTATAAAAATTATGCTTTTTCTACAGCTTGCAAGCTGCACGATTAGAATTGTCAGCCGTGGTATATTAAAGAGGATACAGTCAGACTTGACTGATCAAGCTTAATTTAGCCTTATGTTTGTGTTTCTGAAACATGGTAAACAATTTTTTAGCATGTACATGCTTACACAAAAAAACATTTTTCCTTATTAGAATAAAAATGAAATCTAAAAACTCATGACCTGTGTATTAATTACGATTTTTATATTCCATACTGCATTGCTTCAAGGACAGGCCTAAACACTAAAATTTGTTTATATGCCTTGATAAAGAATATCCCAGGCATTTACCACAGATATACACTGTTGAAGCTAAAAGTCATATTTCCCCCTGAGTTTGGTGTCTGTGTTGTCATGTGGAAACAGCAATTTTTATTATGTGGGGACTTCTCTTGACTTCAGGATCCAGTGTGTCCCTCTGAAATGTGTGTTTCCCAGAGTGTGTGTCTAAAGCTGGATGCCCAAATTTGCATTTAACAGTCTGAAATCTTTGACTGAAAACATTATTCAAAAGCAGACACCACTGATCATCATTTTTCAGTATCCAAGCTCTTTTTTCCTTGGCCTTTCCTTACCTTCCACTCCATCCTCAGAAAGGAGGGCCAGCTGCACCCAAGGAAACAGACCTTCCTCACAGCTTAATGAGATGTCTTGGTCTATTAGGGGATTCACAGCAAACAAATATCATCAGTAATTTATAAAGGGAGCTGTGCATAAGCAGTCATAGGTCAGGCAGCTTGTCAATCTTTTTATGGAGATAATAGCCCACGCTACTCCATCAGTTAGCACTCAGAAGGGCTCATGTCTAGTTTTTGTCTTGTTGCTTTACCTACAACCTAGCAGAAGAACTCAAATGAGGCTTTAGATTATGGCTTCTGTCTGTCTTGATGTCTTAGGGATCCTAGACCAGGTGATGGTCGCAAGCAATGGCCCACATTTCTCTGGCCAATGATCCAAAAATCTCCAAAAAGCCATGTCCAACTGGGAAACCACATTAAAAAACAATAGGGTGAGAGATACAGTATATGGAGAAATGTTAAAGTACATGACCAGATGAGGAGAAAAAACAGAACCATTGTGATGGTTTTATGGACTTTCTGAATATATTCCTAAGTGCCATGAACTTTTAACATTTCTCTGACAGGTTAATATGTGCAACTTGTCTCCAGGGTCTATGATTAAATAGCAACAAAGCTGAAGGGAAAAGCATTGCCAATAAATGGTGAGAATTTCTTTTTATAAGCACTCTTTCTCTATGGGAACACTTTATTTAAGTAAAAGGGAAAAAATTGCAACATGCACATGATTAAAATAAGACTCACAACAGGCAAACTTTAATTATTGTTTTAACAATGTGATATAGATCCCCAGTAATTTTCTTTCCAAAAGTAACGTAGTTTTAAAAAAAAATTCCAGCACTTGGGTTTGATCTCCCTGTGGCTACCACCCAGCCCATGGAACTTGTTCTACATCATGTACAGGGATAGTCCAGGCCAACAAGGCATGGCCATGGTCAGGAGAAGAGGAGGTCAGGGAGCAAGAGATGCAGGAACATCTCAATGGAAAGCACAAGCCGTTGGTGGTATCTGAGCTCTCCTGCTGACAGAAGGACTATTTGCTCTACTAGCCCCAAGATGGGCAGTGCCAGGGCTGTTCCTGAGGGAACTGACCAATGGAAGGAGGCAGAGGCAGGAAATGAGCAATGCCAGAATTGCACTGATCATAGTGATGGCAGGGATGTTATGACCAAGGACCAGGACTGAGAGACAGGAATGCCAATAATCCACACTGCAGAGGGTGCAGGGCAGAATTGTGGCCACAGTCATTCAGGGACCACTGGGGGTGGCATCACAGGAGCCATCCAAGAACCCTGCTCCTTTAGTAACCCATCATAATTGCTGTTGAACACGTCCAGCTATTCTGAAACATTAGTGTCCTGAACAAACTGCTTTCATCAGCTGAGGAGGCATATTTTCCAGGTTCTCCCAGTCAAACCAGCTCTTCTTTATTTCAGTCTTTGATGTAAGAGCAATGTGTTTATAAGAGACATTTTTCAAAGAGGGAAGAGCAGTCATTTGGCACATGAAAGAGAGCAATGCCGTGAGAACAAGGGACAGCAGAGTACAACATGCAGCAAGAGCAGAAGGAACACAAAGGCAGCAAAACCAGAAGGCACCTGGGAGTAGAGAAACAATAAACAGCAGAATCCATAGACAAGGACCCCAATAAGACACACTCAGGGCAGTGGAGGAAGTAATAGAGGACAATAGCATCAGCCATAGGGTGGTTACACCGGCTGGTAAAAAAGCACAGCACTGCCAAAAAGAAAGCTGCCAAGTGGCCATTGGACTGTGGAGGGAAAGGTGGGCTCACAGGAGAGGAAGGGCATTGCCCTCTGGAAAGCACAGGGCAGCCCTTGTCCTTCACAGGGCTCGGGTGGTGGGTGACAAGTCTGAGCTGAACTGCTGCCAGGAGTGTATTTTTAATGTTGAATTTAGATGGGAAAGTAATGAAAAACAGAAGGAAACATTTTAGTACCATTAATTAATTGGTTTCTATATTATATTTAAAGTTCTTGGAATTTTTTTTAACAAAGACAATTAACTCAGCTTTATGTTTCTAGTAAATAAAACTCCATTTGGAAGCAGCCCCTTTTAAGCTGAGTGGAAGAGGAAATCAGACCCCTAATTCTGACCCCTACTCTGCAAATCACCAATTCTTTCCACAGCAAGATTAAATGCACCATTGTTGTTCTGCCAGCCCTTAATGCAAATTAATGACTTAAATTACCTTTCATCTCACCTTATAAATTCTACCTTGAAGCAGCAGAAAGCCCAAGGGCTCTTGCATAACCAGATGAAGACAAGTTCACTGCCTCAAATCCTTCCCTCCTTGCTCTACTTTATATCAATTCTTTATAAGAAGAGGTCTCCAGGGCTAACAAAGGAGCTGGCCATGCAGCAGAAGGTGCCGTGGGACTTCCAGAGGTAAAAGCCCGTCTCGCAGTGACTCAGTGCACTCCATTAGTCCTAGGAAACGCAGGGCACATCGAATGCAGCAGATGTGCCCTCACTTGCCAGGCTTCAGACAAATGCAATCAAATCTATTTTAATCATCTATGAAATGCAAATGTGTTCCACTTGTGCACCCACAAGATCCATTGTCTTCCTCACTGGAGCATGCGATAATGCCAATTAAACGCCGTCACTAACTTAATAGGTGTTCTGATTGCCTATGGGAAATTATCTTTACTTTTTTATTAGTAGTATTAGTAGTGGTATTATTTCACATTGCAAAGATTTTAAAATGTTTTAACAATTGCGTTGGGGTTTGTTTGTGTTCTCCCTTCCATCGGCTCAGTGGCCAGCACCTATCCAGACTGAGCAGTGAAACCTGTGCTTGCACTCGGAGAAACAACGTTGTGTGATTCCAAGTATTAAAAATACCCTTCTCAACTTCTTCTAAAGGGCCCTACACAGAAGTGACAGTTGCATTAATCTGCTGGCAATTTCGCTCACACACACAGGCTCCCATACATGCACACAGCCCCTTTGTTATTCTGCTAGAAATGGCCAGGCAGCTGTAAAGATGTTTATTCTCAGACCCACAATGAAAAATGTTTGCAGTATGTATGTAGCCTACAAAGTCAAGAATGATAAGCATTTAAATCAGACTGGCCATGCCAAGTCAATATTTCGATATCAGAGGAATTGATTCTTGATCTAGTGCCAGCACTGTGTACTCAATGTACTGCAGAAAAATCCTTGCCCAGTCCTCCTGCCAGCACACTGTTAGGGATGACAAGCATGCAGTTATCTGATAGAGCAGATATTTGTTCCAAAAGACGATTTTCATTTCAAAGACAAAACATGAAAAGACCTTACTTGTGGGGAAACCAAATACTGTATTCTCCTCTTGATAAATCAAGCTTTAGAGAAATAATGCCAAAGAGAGCAGGATTCTGAAAAGAACTTCTGTAGCTCTTTTCATGCTTTTTCAGCTACTCAGATGGCTTAACTCTGCCAACTAATAATCTTGTATTTTCCTAAGATATGTTGAGAAAGAGTTTATTTGCAAATAATAATTTAGTGATAAGGATGCACGTACGCTTGCTTTTAAACAGTTCCTACAAAGCTAATTAGGGGGTTTATCATAGAACACAGGGCTCTATATGGTTTATACCTTAAGCTGCTAATTATGGGATTTTCAATAACATCTCTTTCTTTCCTTTGCAGAGAACTAAGACAGTATTACTAGACAATAAAAGCCCTGTTTCAGTGAAAAAGGTGAAATTTCTTCATGTCACAGTCTTGTCAGCTCTCCTCATGGCTGAATTTACATAAAAGTAACCTAGTATGAGTAATAACAGACAGGAAACATCTTCATACCCTCTGAGACCAGGGACTAACACAATAGTCCTTTTATACTCTGCAAAGACATCTTTGCTATTTGGCCACAGACCTCCAGATACACTGTCTAATTACAGTTAGCAAGCAGCATGCCCTTGACACAACACAGAATAAATATAACCTGCCCTTTCAAGTGTGTCACTGTGCTCCACGCTTATTTTATGTCTTCACATTACTAACCAGACCTTATACAAAGAAACTTAGCCTGTACACACAAAAATTAAATAGTTTAACATTGAATGCTGCTTTATTTTAGCAGGACATCAACAGGGATTGACACCAAATTGCTTGCTACCATCCAGCTACATTAACTGAGGGTCTATCTCACTTACAGCTCTTCCTTGGGGCATAATTACCTGCATGCTTTATTTCACTGCTAGTCTTTTATAAAAGTGAAAATACGGAGTGTCCATCCAGTTTCAAAGAAAAGTTAAAGGTAGACTGCAGAGAAAATTAATCATAAGCATATCAGGACCTTACTGGGATGCAGCCCAATTAAATTCAATACACACATCCACTGTGGAGGCCATTAATAAGCTGCTAACAATTTCTGTATGTCCCTGCTGGGCTTTATACAAAATTTTGCCCCTATAATGAACTCTGCAGGCTTTACAGGTGGGATTTTCAGAAGTGTTCAACACTGATCCAGATCCACTCTTCTTGAAGTCAGCAGGAATTTTTACCATCGGCGTTAGGGGGGAGGCAGGAAAAGGTCAGCCTTGACTGCTTTTCAAAATCCCACCCCGCCAGTCTGCATAAGCCCCACGCAACTCTGAGGGGAGAGAAGTTCTGTATTTATAGCACAGAGTAAGGAGTCTTTGTATACAATGAACATCAGATTATGTGCTGCAGAAGCACAGAATATTTTTGCATTGTTTATCTGTCCAAGGCACCAACCTTCAAAACAATACATAAACCTACACAAATAAACAAATCATTCCTACCCAGTGAGGGTAACCATTTGCACTCACTTGTATAGCCTAGAGACCCAATACAGCTATTGATCTGGTCCCTTAAACAGAAGGACTATCAAAAACCAGAGATGTGCACAAGACTATGATGCTGAAAAAAAAAATAAAATCAAACTTAGTAGAAAAAGGCCACGAAATTTTGAAAATTGCTTGCTTGGATCAAACTCTCTGATAGACTCTGGGAATCCAGAGGAAGTAATAGCAGTTCCTCTATTAGGTTGTTGATTCAGGCTTCAAATTAATTATAAATTCATAATTAATTATGGAGTGCTATCCCTTGCTCTTCTTTCCTGTGGCCTGAGGAAGAGACAGATTCTCAAAAGCTCAGAGCCAATTTCCATTTTATTTTTAGCCAGTCAATCTCACAAAAGGTCTTACCTACAACTTGGGGACTTGCTCCTTTATATTCCATTCATGTATAGGCTAATCAGCTGGTGCAGTGATCTGTGACACTTAAATAGGAAAGATGCATATAAAAAGCAAAGGCAGAGCAGAAGAGACCCAAATACTCTGCCAGGGCCATGGCAAGGGCAAAGCAAGAAGGGTGTCCACACTCAGCAGCCCCTACTGTTGCTGTGCCCTAAGAAATGGGAGCAGTCCATGCCCATGGATGAAGGAGGATGTGGCAGGAGTCTGTGGGGTGGGAAGCCACAGATTTCCAGGGTGTCCTGCAGAGATGGGTGCTCATGACCTTGTTTCTCCCAGCAGCATCCACCTCCAGCTGGGAAGTGAAGGACTCTTTTGCTCCATGGTGCAAATCCAATGCACTAAGAGCCAGATCTCCAGAGGATGCTCACAGAATGGTTTTGGGTTGTAAGGGACCTTAAAAATCAGGGCAGGGGCACTTTCCACTAGACCATGTTGTTCAGAGCCTCACCCAGCCGTGATGGGTCTTTGCACCTAAGCAAAACACTAGAAATGGCAAAACTTTTTTTTCTCTCTGCTGAGTTTCTAGCTCTCTGACCATAAGAGGATTCCATATAATTGTTGGTTTCTTATGTTTATTTATTTTCTAGCCTTTGCATTAGTTTACATCTCACTAAGAAACAGTATCTTTGAGGAAAAGGGGTGGTATATGCAGCTCAGCAGATTGAAATAATCTTTTGTTTCAGTCATTATTGAAGGATGGAGTGGTTATAGCACAGTTTTTGCTTACAATTACAGAATCAACATATAGTATCCAAATAACCTTAAAAACTTTCAGTGTCCAGTAAATATTGATCTATAATCCATAAAGTGTATTCACTTCATGACTAAGTAGGTTGAAATAAAATACTGTCCTATGAATCAGCTGCCTTTTCATAGATGACAGGAACAAAAATTATCCAACCATTTGGTATTTCCAACTCACCTGGTATAAATTAGTAGTAATTCTGAAGAAGGATAAAGTAGTTTGGGTAAGTAACACCCTGGATGGGTGCTGAGAATGAAGGAATGGGCATTCATTTGTTAGGTCTGCCTCCACTTTCCTGTGCAATCTCAAGCAAATCACTTATCTTGTTTTAGTTTTCAAGTTTAAAAGGAATATATGGAGCTTCTCACGCTTGCCTGGTCTTCAGAGTAGAAATTGTCTTTAAACATATGTACGTACTGTGCTAAACACAACACAGTCCTGGTCCCAGTTGGAGCTGGTAGCTGTTACCATAAGAAAAATCAGTACATAAATCATGGTGTGTAAGAAACCCATGTGGTCTGAGCCCAATGGCACGTGACCAGAAGATGGCAATATTCAAACTATTGGCTTCCTTGGGGCAAGCTCCTTATGGGTCACACACATCACAGCCCCCCCAGGTTACCCCCACCTCCCTCTGACAGCGATCTGAAACCTCCACCACCGGCTGAAATCACCTTCTGAGCCACGAGTAGGAGTAGGTAATTTAGTTTCCATGGTAATGCAGTTCTGGACCATTCTTAAACAGAAGCTGCCAAGTATGACAAATGGTAGGTGCTGATTTTTTTATGTGAACAGCTATTCACTATGAATTGAAATGAGATTGCCAAATTCACTTTCCTCGGGACTGGAGCTAGGGTCAAAAGCTATTGTTATACTCAAGCCATAGTCCAAAACTAGTGCTTTAGCCACCCATCTCTAGCTGCAATATAGAAATTTTTAAGTCATAGAATAAAAAAGAATGACTCAATATCAGAGTTGTCAAATAGATGAGACAGATTTACATCAAGCAATTCTAAAATGCTCTGCAGCCATGAATTAAAGGAAACATATGACAAATGACTTATTCATTCTCTCATGGGGAAGAAATTCTGTTTTAAGCATTGCTGAATGTTGTGCAGTTGCAATTATATATATGTATATATAGAATCTGCATTAGGATAAACACATGAAATTATAAGGGTTTGAATTCAACTACTTTTCTTCCATGAGCCACCGCTGTACAATATGCCACAGTAGGTTTTGCACTCTGCTAATCTCCCCAAACAGTACATAATTGACCTTGGAAAATGCTGTAATACTGTAATTAGTAAAATGACAAATAAAAGAGGAAAAGGCCTTTTCATTTCAGTCTTGTTTTCCTTCAGAATTAAGCAGTAGGAAGACAGGTTGCCAGATCAACTGTTATTTAACACCATCTCTGCCATAAAAGCAGCCCTTGCCTGGGCTGGGGAAATGGGGGGAGGATGGTCCTGCCAGTCTCCACCCAACTGCAGTAAGGTGCTGCTGGACTGCCTGCAGTGGCTGCATGGCTGGGGCTGGGTGGATCCCCAAAACTGCCCCAGCAACCCCAGCAGCCAGATGGCACTGAAGAGCCATGAGGATTTATGTCCTGGTCCATCAAGAGCTTTCTGTGGCCTGTTTATGAACCAGCAGGCTCTGCAAGGCAAACCTAGAGAAAAATGACTCCTAGAAAGGTTCTTCTTCATATTAACAATTCATCCTGCTTGCAACAAACCTTTGAAAAATACAAATAAGGCAACAAAGCATTGTAAGCATTGGGGGAAGAAAAAAACGAGACGTTCCCAGCTCGTTCAGTGTTGAAAAGATAAGAAACACAGCTGAAAAGCATTGTGACAAAACAGTATTTTCTGCCTTTATAGCACCTTTACAAACCCTGATACTCAAAGCCTTTTGTAAGCGTTCATTAAGTTGTGCATTAAAAGAGTAGTTCTACCTGACATAACCCATCCTCTGTTTCTTTTCTGTGAAATGGCTGGAAGAGATGGTGCTCACCCACTGTTTGTATTTTAGGCATTGACACAGACACAGTTGATAGCACCTGGAATTGAGACACGGGCAGGTGAACAGGTTTGTTTGGAGTAACACTGGAAGAGGCTTTCAGAGGTAGGGACAGAAAATCTGGGCACAAAAGGGGCACAGTGGCTCTTGTGACCCACCCCAGAGCAGACATGGACTCAGGGCACCCAGGTGAGCCTGCCAACTCACCCCAGCAGTGCCTGACCCTGCACCACGATCCCCCAGCCTGCCAAGACCAGCAGCCTGCTGCCCATGGCCTGCAGTACCTGCCCTGGGGGTGCACTGGAGACACTTCTGGGCTCATTTATGATTCCCAGAAAGCAATGGTGGGTCTCACGGGAGACATGAATCCTCCTGCAGTGGAGTGATGCACTTGTTATAAGCTGCAATGAGTAGCTGTCCCCCAAAAGCTGGCAGTCAGTCTCAGCTGAGCAGTCTAGCAGATAGCTGGAGCTGAAAGGGAAGTTGTTTCATCCTTGCAGTGCTAAGGAAATGGGTGGTGGCTTTGGGTCTCAACCCAACAACTTCCCTAGGGATCACCCTGACCAGGGGTGGCCAAAATTTAAAGGTCGTAATATTATTTCAGAGAAGGTTGTTACTGTTATTTAGCAACTAATCTCCGCAAAGAATAGCAAGTTTTTGGCTGGCTGTCTCAGCACCAGACACTCATGAATTCTGCATCTAGGAGGCAAGAAAAAGTGGGGATTACAGCACTGCCAGGGAGTTTAACTAACACACGTGAATTAATAACAGATATTAAGAGACAGGACTTCCTAAATAGCACTGGGGCCACTGCTGGTCTTCACGGCTTCTGCAACGAATGACAAAACCTGTTGTCACTGGCATACCAGATTAGTATTAGGCAAGCCTTCTTCAGATAACTCACATTGATGCAAAATGTTGGACAATCTTTAATTTTTCTCTTTTCAGAAGCGGGGACTTTGTTTTCATCCTAATGTTATGGTTCAAAATTGCCCCTGCGTGCAAAAGACACCCGGGAAATGCTGAACAGGTAACTGGAGAAAGCACTTACAGCTCACCTTGTAATTCCTTTCCTGCACACAAACAGGGAATATTTGTGGCCTGCTGACACACAGCACTTCAGAAAGTCAGGAAAATTTGTAGGAAAGTGAGTAGATTCTAGACATCTCTGCCGAGGAACCTTATTGACTATTACGAGTTTCTCCTCTATGTAATGTTCTTACAACTTCATCCACTGCTTCTCCCCTGCCTCATCTAGACAGTTCTGCAAGAAAAAGGGAGCAGTAGGAAGCTGCACACTGCTTCTCTTAGTGGTCTTTCATTTAACTTAGCCACTGGGCTTTATAATGCAGCCTGCCTGGGACAATGCATTAATAGTCTCATTCTACCAGTGTGACAGAACAACAAAGAGCCCAGTATGTGCTGAAATATGCACTCCCCTTGCTAAGCCTGTAATCCCAGCTTTGATATTTTTTTTCTTTAAGCCATCAGCACAAACCTGGTGAGAATGAATTGGAAATTGCATGCTTAACTTTGCCTTCTGCTTGACTTCCATCTTTGATCAGAGACTGAAGAGAATGGGCTGAGGGAAACTCATGACTTCTTCAACAGATGATATTAAAGGACAGTTTGTCATACAGGGTAGCCTCCATTTTCTTGGTCATAACAACAAAATCCCTCCTGTCTTTCCTGTAATTACCTCAAGAAGGACATCAAAAGTGCAGATATATTTCCCAAATTTGGGCTGCTGCTGCCATTCTTCTCTAGAGCTTCTGTCACCTACTGTCACCTTTCCTCCAGCTGCAAACAAATCTCTGAGTCATGGCCCCCAAATGGGTGATCCAGAGGCAAGATGTTTCAGTGCCCTTGCTCACAGCAGCACCACCAGGGATCTCTTCTGCCACCATCCTCCAGCCTAGGAGTCAGTGTGCCCTTGCTCATTTGTCTGATATTCATTCACCTTGGGGATGCTGCCACTGCTGCAGCTGACAGCATCCATCAAGCTCTCCTATTGCTTTGATAGAGCTTCAAGGAGTTGCCAGAGCTGCCATTTCCCAATCTTTGCTGTTTAGGAGCTGTTTGCTAACTTGTTAATGAACTTCTCATGCTGAGCACGCAGTCCCCACCTTCTCTGACTCTGCAGGATGCCAGAAGATGGACAGAGGGTCACAGTCCTGGAGGTGGTTAATCGGTGCCTTTGTGAGACCCTCTGGCCAGCTCACAGCACCCTGATTGAGTGAGCTGAGCCTGAGGTGAACCAATTACTGCAAAAATGAGAGAGATCGTGTGGGAAGAAGGGTTAAAGGCTGAACAGTTCACAGCTTTACTGCAGAGGGAAGCAGAAAGGGTGGAAAACACAGACCCAGAGGACTCAGGGGCTGCAAAGTCTGATCACTCTTCTGCTTCAAGGACATTCACATTGCAAGGTAAGGAAGTGTAACCAACACCAATCTGGGCAAGCAAGCTCACCTTCAAAGTGTGTATGAGCTTATCTCCCTGCTAAGGTCAACAGAAAATTCCCATTGATCTCATGAGGGCTCGGATTTTCAATTAATGCTAGGCTACTGGACTTGATGTGCAGTTATGAAACATTTGTAATTATTAATTTATCTCTTCTCTGACTTCCAGTTGACTTCTGAAGGGAGATAATATGTCATAGCTTAAGACTGAATGTATATTTGTACTTTAAAACACCATTCTCAGTGATAAAAGCCCATGAACTGACATACCATACTCTTCTGGGACAGTTTAAGAAGCAGCATGAAAATAATCTTATTGGACACATAAAATTGAACTATGAGTCTGCATACTTGAATCTAGTTACAGTACCATTTTACTTATTCTTAACTTAAAGCCTTTTTCTGGTGTTAATACATAACTGTAACACACTTTCCAAAGACAAAACGCTAGGAGTTGTTTTCTTCCAATATTTAAAAGTTTTGTTTTGCAAACAAGATTCAAATAGTCTGCACCTGCTGTTTCTAGGACCCGGAGAATTTGCAAAACTCCCTGTGTCTCAACAAGTTGCTTTTCACAGCACTGTTGAGTATCCAGAAATTAGTTGTCTGTCTCTTCCTCCCATACTTTTAAAATCCTTTCTTAAGTATTAAACTTCTGTGAACGTTCATACTTCTGCATTCAGAGTTACACAAGTCACTGGGTACTATAGTGAAGGACCAACTGTTCTAGCACAGGAAGCTCCACACAGAGCTACAAGTGCAGCACAGTTTTCTTCCCCTTTGTAACATATCACTTGATGACAAATACAAAAGCAATAGAGGTATGGAGGCTCCCTGGAAATCAGTGTGACCCCAGAGGCAGGATTACTAGAAAATTACTGGAATATCCAATATTTTCAAGGTTGAACCATGAATATTGTCAAAGGCCAAGGAGATACCTGAGGAAGCAGCTAAGAACAAAGACATTCCAGGGTACCAGCCGTGGAGGCTGGAGGTAGCAAAGAAGGGAGGTGCAGGCTCAGGACAGGAGAAGTCAGAGGGAAAGGCAAGTGCTGGACACAGGCCAACCAATAAGCCATGCTGGCAGCACATTTGGCATTGCTCAGTTGAGCCAAGGAGAGATGGAGATCAGAAAACTCCAGGAGGTTGGGAGGTGATATTCAGATAAAAGTCTGTCATCTGTGTCACAGAGTGAACATAGGTAAGGGTTTGGCAGCAGTGTTTTGAATCGCTTCAAGGAAAAATAGTCTGCAGTCAAGTTGGAGCAGATCTTGGAGCAGAGCAGTTGTATCTTGGTCACAAGAAAGAGAAGAGGAACCACTTTCTTAGACCCAAACTCTCTGAAAGCCCCATCAGATTTAAGTAGCTGCCCAAGTACACAGGGAAGGAAGAGAAGGTGCTGGAGCATGAAAAACTGAAAAGGAGATGGTCATTTATTCAATTTCAAACCTGCTTTTTTTCTGCAGCATTCCTCACACAAGTATCAAGCACTAGAGAAATTGTGGTGGTTTGTAAAGATTTCCTGAAATTTTTGGCCAATAATAAATCCACAACATAAATATAAACCATTACCTCTTTTTTATAGGGGGGACCTTTTCACAGAGGAAGATTAAACAATTTCCCTAAAGCTATACCCAGCAGCTAAATGCTAATGCTGACCAATGAGCTCAAGGATCACAAATCCCCGTCCAGTAAAGGTTTTGAACCTTATTCTCCATCTGCAATTAGTTTAACAAAAGGAAAAAACTGTGCAAGTTGCTTGTAATTGTACTAAAATGATCCGTACAATCATCTTTAACTGATGAAGTATTTTCTAGGTTTGTTTATGTTGGTTATTCACTAGAGATCATTTGTGATGTCAGAAGTCAACCTTACAGCATTATTTTTTTGATACCCTGATTGGGTACCAATTTTCTTGAAAAGTTAGTAGCTAAAATGAATGTTCATTCCCCAAATACATCAAAGTGAAATTGGTATTCTGCACAGGTGCTTTCAACCAGTCATCAGAAAGCGCATATAGTTGTGAGTTAACACTCAAAATCCAACAAATATTTGTGATGTCTATTTTGCCATATTTAGACTATTGGGCAGAAAGATGAAGACAAAAGAAGAGGCTGTTCATGTGCTGTAATGGGGGAAATGGAAAGCAGCTGGCAATCACTAAAATACACAGAGGTTTTTCTCATATCATGCTGGAGTATGTAGGCTCTTGAGCAATGGCCCTATTCTGTAAAAATCCACTTTAAAAGGATGTATCTTGACTCTAATGCATTGCCTACGCTGTGCAAGAAAGCAGTTCTTTCTCAGGAAAGAAATAAAAGAAAACATCAGGACATCAGACAGTAAGACGAAAGGGCAAACCTGGGAGTCCATTCTGCCATCCAAATATTCTACCTCATGACATGTGAATGCCCTACAGTATCCTCCATCCCAGCCACCTCTCCAAAAAGGCATAGCTCCTCTCATGGTTCTGAGCTTTCTGTGTATGCAGTGCCTTGCATCACATCTGGGCTTTCAAAGGCCTGATTCAAATTCCATTGATTTCATCTCAATGTCCTGAATCGAGGCTGGAATAAACACATTCAAACATCCCTTCTTTGCTTCGCCTTGAATTTCATGCATGGTCTGCCCACCAGCCAGCCTAAGAATCACAAACTGCTACCTGTAACACAAATATTTTGTCCACAGAACAAATGCGCTCAGTCTTCATTGTCTCCACAGAAAAAGTTTTGATTTTTCCATTTCTTCTACAAACAAAATGAACATATAATTTATGTTTGTGAGTAAAGTGATTTTATGGTATTTCTTTTTGTTGACAGAATGATTGGAATAAAATTACATTCTGTTGACAAAAAACGTGATGAAATGTCGCTTGTGCATGTTAGGAACAAAAGAGTTCGACAAAAAACACAGTTTGCCAATGGGATATAGTAAATGTTTTAACAAAATTAATTCTGTCTGTCTCCTATTTGTCCTAGGAATGACATGAGAGGTTTTTCCAAATCCACTATGTCAAAATAAAATATAAAAATTTTACCTATAAAAAGAGTAAACACAGCTCTTATGGAAGCCATTCCTCCTACTGCTTTAAGTCATATTGCTCTAGGTCACATCTCTTTTTTTTCTGAATTCAGTAATTTCTAATAGAGATATGTGGGACCCACATGTTTTGGTACATATCCATTCCACACACCACCATTAATTAACAGTAGTAGCCTTTCACATTTTTCTGTTTTTTTTGGTAAATTAAACAATAAAGTAGAACTTTGTGATTTTCAGAAATACTAGGTATGTTTAAAGATAACAGTGTTTGTTCTTGGAAGTCGTCAGGCCTCTGACAGCACATGAGTACTCACATAATTTAATTCTTTCAGAGCCTAAGCAACAGTCTGACAGCATCTGGGAAATGTGTGCCAAGCTATTTTCTCTTTGAACTTTGATGCCTGACATCTTTACATGGACATGAGCTCATGTGAGGATGGAGAGAAAGGGAGGGCAATCTGTCTTTGGTGGGCTCAAGTGAATGAGCTTAGACAAGGCTGATTTACCTTTGGTAGCAGAGGGCCTTTAGGTTAAAAGAAATTTGGTGGCTCTACGGGAGTGGGATAGAAAAGCACAAGGCTCAGAACAAAGGGAATAGATTTAAGTCACCATCATGAAATGGTTGAGCACAAAGCAAAAAAAAGAGCTGCTATAAAAGGTTAAAGTGCAAAAGAGCAAAAGCAAAGGTCAAACAAAATTATGTAAGCATCAACACATCAAGAACAAACAAAACAAAAAAATAAAACTTGCAGCATAAACAGAGCCAGCTGCATTGATCCTTCCTTTCTTGCTGATCTTTATTAAGCCCAAAGCCTATAAATAAGCCCAGAACAAGTGACTGCTCCTGGCCAGGGTGATGATGAGGAGCATGAGCTTCTTTACAGAGCTGGTGTGTGGGACAAGCTCGAGGGACAGACTTGGCTAGTTTGGTCCCTAGGCTCTGCATAAAAGGCTGCCAGTGCTTCCAGGGCTCAGGCAGGCAGTGAAAGAAGTCGACTTTCCTTCCAGACAGATAAAAATGAAAGAAAAACATTCTAATCCCATTAGCACTGGTGGATTTCAGTCTGATATTCCATCGTGCACAGGAATACCATTCCCACTGAAAGCACTGGGATTTTGGCCATACCCCACAGCATATCAGCTAGCTGGGGCATGAAGCCCCCTTAAATCCATTAAATTCCCCTGTGGCCAAGTGAGGAGATGCAGAAAGGACACAGAAAGAGTCTGGCAAGATCCTACAGTGCAGACACACTTTCAAACATTAACAAGTTTGAGCTTTTCAAGTCACTGGGTCTTCACAGTCAGAAGGACTGCAGCCCTGAGTTCTGGACTTTAACATCATGGGCTAAAGAAGCTGTGAGCTTGGGGCCACCAAAGAACTTGTCAGACTTGCTTCTGGCACTCCAAGCTCATGGTAAGGCAAATGATGCTTAATTCAACTGTGTATGGGTTAAAGATCTGGAGGAGACCCATCCCTCTATGGATTGGCCAGTCTGTTCAAATATTAACATAAAAGCAGTGATAGACATTTATGTTTGTCAGCAAATGTCTCTTAGAGCTAAAAATGCAATTAATTGCATTGCTTGCACTAAGGCTTTTGTTCTTTTCTTCTCTCCCTCTCTCCTCCAGCTCCCCCTGACAGTGGGAAGAAGGGAGCTAATGTGGCAAATGTTTTTTCCCCTGATTTTTTCCTTACAAAAGAATAAATGATATTAAAAGCTAAGAAATGTTCAAACACAATCAACACACACATACATTCTAAAGAAAATGGCAAATTAAATGCAAAGCCTATGCTAATGCATCATCCAGGTTGAGATTTTAATTGCAAAAAGTCAGGAAATGTAAAGTTATGGTTCTCGCAGTAATCATCACTCAACCCCTCGAACACAGTTAGGATTTGTATTCCAGGCAATGTGTGGTGTTAACTCCAACACCAGCATATATCTGAGTTCTCTGCCTTCATTACAGTTGCTGGGGGAACCATAATTCTGCATTTGCTGACTTTTGCTCAATTAATTTTTTTTCCTTATTGCTGTGCTACAAGACTCTTGCATTTAATTTCGCTGTATTAAAAAAAAGCAAAAAAAAAACAACCAAAAGAAACTGGAAATTTCCATCACATACTAAAGTTAGGAGATAATCCATTCTGTCTCTGTGTCCTAAGGCTCATGTAGGAGAATGCAATCATTTTAGAGCGCAGGTACATAATTGCAATAGTAATAATAGTTAATAGTAATTACAATAAATGCACGTACATGGAGCTTCACCTCATTGTGAAGTGAGTGCCAAAAGATCAGGGAACTGGCATGCTCTGAACAATGCTTTTATTCAACCTCCTGCGGCAACTCCTCATATTGCACTTCTTCACAATGAAGGCAATGCTGAGGTCCCATGTTCCCACTAAGGTGTGTTTCATCACTAAAGCAAATTCTGTGACCCCACAACCTGCTTACTACTTCAGTACCTTTGAGGATAATTTTGTCTGCAATCCTCCAACTACATACTAGTTTTGGGATATACCTTCCTGGAAATCTGCCTCGTTGATCTGCGGGAGCAGCCATACAAATAATTAATTCTAGTGGTCTGAGAAATCAGTTGGAAAACAATGGTTAGAGTAGGTATTTTCCTATTTGTAACAAAAAAGAGTCATCAATCTCACTTCTTCTCTGATACAGATTTGAAGGCAGGCTTGCAGACACACTATGTAAGCCTCACTAACATTACTGATGTGGTCTCCTCGGACCAGCAGGAGAAACATTGTGACTTCTCCTTACCCACCTCTCATCCTCCTCTGAGCTCCAGAAATGTGCCCACAAGGCTATATTAGATGTTTCAAGGTCAGATTTCCAAAGTGGCTGAAGAATATGAAGATTAATACAAACCCACTCAGAATTTAAATAACTGAGCACTTGGGTAAATCCCACTAATCCCACCTTTCTTTTAAAGCTCATATGCATATAAAATCTATTCCTAGGAAAAGCCATCCCCCAGCAGTCACCATTCTCATGCAAACTGTCATGCCAGGGGTTCTCTTTTTCTCATAGAAGTGGGTCTGCTGGTCAGACAAATCCATTAGCCCTAGCTAAAAGAGCCCTCACTCACAAGATGTAAATATGAACATCTCCTGAGCTAATATGTCAGTATTGTCTCTCTTTGATAAATCTCGGCATTTTCTTCTAAAGTTATTCCATGTTTTACAGCTTTGTGTTAGCTAATGGGCAAATGGGAAACACAGGTGCCTCCTGTCCTCTGTAATGTTCTTCTAAACTCTCCTCTCATGATGGAAAGATTAGGATTTGTGCTGTTAGACTGGCATAACCACAGGTGAGCTCTGGGCTCTAATTTCTAAAGATCTATCAGATATCCGTGGTGTGTTCACATGCTATGTTTGTTGCTGACAAATATGGGGGTTTTAACCTTGCAGATACATGAAACATTTTCTAAATATACCTTGCAGTGGTACTTGTTAAAAATAAGAGAAGTCACAAATTTCTCACTGAAAAACTCCACTTTTCAAAAATACAAGCAAATCCTGGCAGAAACTTCATGTAGGTTTTCTTGTTATTCAAATCTTTCCCCCTTCCTCTTTAGCCTTTTGCCATTGTAAATGGAAGGGAAATAAAATTTTGAAGAAGGAAGAGAAAGAATTATGGAGAAAAATTCTCATGGACTTTTAAAAATCCAAGTTTGGGGCTTTTGGGCTTCTTCCCTGAAATATGTTAATTTGGTTGAACTGGAAGCCTCTAGGTCAGCCTGTTCTTTGGACTTTGAATGTAAAGAGCACATCCAGACAGAGGTAAGAATCCAAGGTTTCTGGCAGAAAACAGCATCAGACAGAACAGATGGCAGCTCCTGATCATGCCAGAAAGAAGAAATGGTGCCGCCAAAAGTGCAGAGAGTTCATTCAGCTCTATTTAGTGCTTTTTGCCAATTTTCCCAAATCGTAGTCAGAAGAGTCCAAATTCTCTGTGAAGTCGTGTCAAACCTATGGTTGATCCACAGCATGGTGCCACTCCTTTCACTCATTTCATATAAAAGCATGATGGTAACACAGTAAAAGAATTGACAGAGGTCCTCTGAGGTAAAAGATGTGGGAATCTTTGCTTGCAGGGGTATGCACCATGCAAATAAGACAGTGAGCCAGGGAAATAGGTCTAAAATTGGTCATGAAGAGAAACACTGGTTAGCAGTCAGGCAGACTTTAGACCTAGTGCCACAAAGGGCTGGCTCATTTCAGAGGTAAGAAACCCCCACAGAGGACCCGTGGCAGTTCCACCACAGTGAGTAACGAGTGTCATCTTCTTGCTCTCCCTACTGAGGAGAAAAGCTGAATTAGCTGAAATAGCCAACAAATAGAAAATTTGGATCAGAAGTGGAGTTGAGCAAGAAGGATTTTGGGATGTCCCTACAGGAATCAGCTCTTTTTCTTCTCCATGGTCATTTGAGAGGACCAGTAGCAGCCTTAGGACTATTAAGGAGGAGATTTTGGAAATCGGTATTAGGTTCTACCTGGAGTATGGTCCTTGCCTAGTCCTTTGCAGCTCAAAAGGAGGAAGCAAAAAAAGAAATAAAGAGTTCAGAAGTGTAAGCTGAGTGAGAAGAGGAGGCAGTAGGCAAGGTGGACACTCAGGCTGGGTGCACCCAGGAGGAGGAAGGCAAACACTAGGGAGATATGAGGAATGTGCAATAAATTGATAGGTGAGGGCAGCAAACAAGTTGTCTTTTATATTCTCAGGACTGCACAAGATTTTCACCAAAAGCAAATGAAAGTCACTACTCACTACCAGTGACACTGTAGACAACTTACCACAGCTGGTGCATAGAAAGGTTCACAGAAAGGTGATATGGGTAATACAGATTTACATGTTGAGAGGGGGAAAGATATCGAAGATGCCAGTCAGCTCCTTCAGCAACCCTCTTATGAATAAATTGTTCCTCTTACTCCTGGTTGTACCTATTTTTATTTAAAATAGACTGTCCAAGGACAGGCAGTGCATACCTGTAGCGAAGTTATTTGGAACCTTTCCTATCCAATTTCTGCTTCAGATTTCACTTTGAAAATCTTGCAATTCAAAAACAAACAAAAGCATCCCACAGAATGATACCAAAGGACAAAGTTATTTTGGGAATACAATTTTAATCAGTGCAGTACCAGCATTTAAATCTGCTGCTGTACTGACATCAGTGGGGAAAAAAAAGTAATTAAAAACAAGGAGTCCAGAGGGACTGGCAGTTTTGGAAATGAATCTACACCTGTGTCACCTTAACATGGGATTACTGCAATTCACTCTTATGCAGAAAAGCTGAGTTATGCAGCTCTTGTGGCAACAAGAGCTGCCAGTTTACTTATTAGGATGAGTTTCACTGTGAGTGGCACCTCTGCTCTGTGATGTACAATGGCTAACAACCAATTTCCATCTGACTCCCTGTGTTAGGGACTCAGCAAATTAGTCACCTCACTTTTCATTTTCACGTGAGCCCATGGTGTCCAGATTACTGTGGTGAGAAGACAAATGAAATCAATAGAATGTCTGCTCCTAAAGAGATTTCCTATCAAAACAGAATGGCAAGGGAACAGAAAGGGTACAGCAAACAAGGGTGACTGCTCACCAGACATGGGTGGCATGTGCTGAGTACACTTCCTTGTCACCCAGGGACAGGAAACCAATTCCTCTGAAGCATGCTGCTACCTTATCTATGTGTCCCAGTATTTGCCTGCCGCAGGGACAGGAAGCACCCCAGGCTATGGCTCAACATGGAGCCAGAGCCCTGGGCAGATGTTACTGGGACCACCCTCTGTCTCTCCAGGCAGGGACATATCCCTTCAAAAGCATCTCCCATCCTACACCAGCCTCCTGTTTCCCACCACCTTCCAGTGAGTGAGCAGCCACCCTTCCAGCCAGGCTAGAAGGACCCACAAGAATCACTTGGACACTGAACCTGTAAAAGTAGCACCCCACTGCAGTGTAGCAGGTCAGGGGCTGACAATCACAGCCTTTGCTACCATGCAGACTGATGCTTCTTAATTAGCTATGCAAATCAGGACAGCGTTTGGGTAAGCTTTATTTGCCTAGAACAGTGGCTTTCCAGAAGATAAAAATCCCTCTGAAAGCATGACAACAGTCACACTCGTCAGAAGAAGTTTCTCATTTCTTATTGCTGCATGTTGCGAGGAAAGGAATTTTTAATCCTTCTTCCTTTATGGTTTTTTTCCTTTATCCTCATCCCATAACTTTGAAATAAAATCCTAGTGATCTTTTCCAAACTAAATCTGCTGTTCATTGTTATTTCAAATACATTGGATTTTGAACTGAGCCCTAGAATTTCCTAAAATTTTCAAATCTTTTCTGTGACACTTCAAAATGAAACATTTCTCTATAAAATCCTTCTAAGACATCTACACAATTCTGAAAGGCTTGAACAAACCACAAGTGAAATAAAAAGTTGCATTTTAAATAACAAAAAAAAAAAAAAAAAAGAATATTTCAACAAAACAAATTTTTCCATCCAGTGTTTCAGCAGGGTCATCACTCAACCCTGGGATATGGCTATATTTTCTTTAAGGCATAAAAGAGCTGATCTGTGTCTGCTAGAAGCAAGGTGACAAAGTAACACCACCTCTGTGAGTGAAATGAGCCGTGTCACTAGAAGGGTAGTCCGAGCCTTAGAAACTTCTCCCAGAAGAGCTGTAGCACTGTGGATCCCCACAGCACAGGGCAGACTGGATGAACCCAGTGCATCCCCAGCACAGGCAGGAGATGGGATGCACTGAACACACATCACTGTGTGACCACTGCAGCTGATGGGAGCAAGGCTGTGTCCACAGGGGTTTGTTTCAGTGCTCTCCTGGCCCTGAGGGGCTCTGCTGCACAGGTAGAGAGTAGGACTCAAGCTGACCAGCAGGTTTTCTTCTTGGAGACATGCAAACATCTACAACCCAACCTCCATGGAAAAAATGCTCTTGCACAGGCCAGCTCACAGTCCCCTTTCCCTGGTGGGAGAATTGGAGGCATTTATGTGTCTGCAGGATTCTTGGAGATATAATTGTAAGAGGCCACCTTGCTGCCAAGTACAATATTGCTGCTGCCAATAATCATACTCAGGCAGTTTTTAACTGAACTTATGATCATTCTGAGCATAAACCTGTCTTCACAACCCCTCTGGATGATAAGGGAAAGGTGGAGACACAAAGCTAAAGGAGCTGGTGGAGGTCGCTGAACAACCTGCAAGCAGGGCTGTCATCAAGGAGCTGCAGGCTCCCAGCCCTGCTGCTGGCCAGGCTGCCCTGAGCCCTGGGTGAGTGGTGGGAGAGCAAAGCCTCTGAACACCTACATATTATCCATAACTTGTCACAACCACTTTTGTGAAACAAGGAAAATCTCCACTACCCTGATTCTAGGGATATGAATCAGGTTTCAGGTGGTGGACAGGCTTTTTAACTCAATTTTGTTCAAGGTAAAAGCTTCTTCAGAGGGTGTTTGAGTATACAATCATCTTTTATCTAGTGCTTTCACACAAATATATGAACCAAATATTGGCAGAAAATGGCAATTGTTTGAAGCCTTTGGCATATAGTGCATGTGGAGAAGTCAAAGAGGAAAGCCTGTGGTTTTCCATCACCTACCATCCCTCCATCCAGGCTGAACTCCCCAGTCCCTGATCCTTGGGACTGCCACAGCAGCTGCCAGGGGACAGACTGAAGCTACAAACCACAGACACATACAGACATGTGCAAACAACTGGACTGGAAAAAATCAGACAGGTATCCTTTCTGCACAAACACATGATGCAACTGAAATATGACAGAGGAGAAGTCCCAGACTCTTGCCAGCATTACTTACAATTCACAGGCACCTGGGTGGCTGCTACCAATCTGGCTGACTTTATGTGAACTTCTGCTAAATAACCCCACAGGTGCCAGCTAACACCAGAGATTTCATATGCCATTTGAACAGAAGAGGCTCAATAGTAAGCCAGCAGAGCTGATGAAAAGCAAATCACCGAGTCAGTTTACTACCAATGATCTCTATTAAGTGACTGTAATGTAGTTCATCACCCTGGAGTAGTCCCTGTCCCTCACTAATCTAATGGTAGTATTGACAAGGATCATTTACACAGCTCCCCTTAAAGGTTACCACTGTTTGTCAGGACTCTCTCTGCTCGGGATGTGCATGTGGCCCCTGTTTCCATCCCAGCCTTGCTCATCCTGGTGGCAGAGCCTCCATCCCAGGCAGCACCAGGTCATGCTGCTGCAGCCAGGCACCAGCTGTGCCATCCTCTAAACATCTGCTAGGGATTAACAGAGACAGCACAAACCTATCCTGAGGGCTGAACTAATGCAGAGAAATCGGCTGTTTGACAGCAGTACCTTGCCACCAGGTATCAGTTAATCTGTATTAAGCCTACCCAGCTGTTTCTTGTGGTCAGTGTACATACTCCCTAATGCCAGGCCATATCGCAGAGTTGTAGTTTTATGTCTTTGATCATTAACTGCAGCCGCAGCTTAGTTTTGCATCTTCTGTGTAAAAATGAAAAATAAAAATCACTAGTCCCTCAAGCATCATCTCTGAGCTTTAACTAGCAAGAACTAGCCCCAGGATTCTAAATACATGGATCTTTCTTGCCGAAATGTCTACTTTTCATTCCGTCTCTGTTTTATGATGATGATCTGAATTGTCCAAACATCGCTGCTCTATTTGGGTAAACTCTCATCTCTTCAACATCCAGCTCTGTCCAGAAAATGAAGGAAAACCAGAGCAACAAAGCCCTCCTGACGCAGGTGAGAGGAAAGACAAGAAGGGCTAATGTTGCCAATGGGCACTTTAAACCTTCTCTGTGCTTATAGTGTAAATAGATGAATCAGAGAAGCGCTGCATGAAGTATAAAATTATCCTGATCTTTTAAAAATAGCTTAAACTGCTTTAAAAAGAAAAATAAAATAAATAAATTAAATTTAAAAAAAAAAAAAAAGCTGTTGAAATTCTATTTAGCTTCCCACCTAGGTTCACAGGTACAGCCAGATGCTCCAAAGGTTCTGGAGGCCACTTTTTGAGATAGTCTCAAAAGAGACTTTGGGAGAGGATCAAAGGATCAGAGCAGTCCTTGGGATGTAATCCCTGGCAAAGAGGGACGAGATTAGGAGAGAGGCAGCAAGGGAAGTTCTCAGACCTTGGGCTCTCTCCAGCCTCTCAGCATTGTTCCATGCTCTCCAGTGGACACACTGTGTGAGACACTTGTGTCTCTGAGCAGAAACAGGCCAGATTTGCCCCATGTTTGGAGGTGTTTGCTGAAGGACCTCTAAAGCCACTGTGTCATGGAACTTGCTTATTCCTTCCCCAAGCAGCTCCTGCTCAGCTCTTGTGCCACCAGCTGCTTCTGCAGCTCCAGGTCCACAGGTGACCTCATGGTGGAGCTAAACCAGGATCCTGGTGATTGGTGTTTGTAAGCAAAAAATATAAAGCAGACATGAAGCTTCAAGCTGAGTAGAGGAACTTGCCTGCCTGCCATGGGCTGTGCATGGTGGGAATCCCTACTCACAGAAGGATCTAAACCTCTCCACATCTTCTGCACAGCCTTGGGGAAGAGACCAGGTCCTAAAGCCACACACTTGCACCAGGGCCCAGCAATCCATGATCACTCCTTCCCAATGTGTGCAGGACAGGTATTATTTTCCCATTATTTTCACTTTTTTTCTCTCCCATGCCACAGGTACCTTGCAGGGTCACACCAAGGAGATGAAGCACAGCCAGCTGAGACACTCAGACAGTGTTACTCTAGTGGGAGGCAGTCAGTGCTGATTCTGCTCCTACTGAGCAGCACATAAGAATAGTCATTAAGTTCAATAGAGCAAGGTCACACAATAGAAAGCGAAAAGATTACTTCCCTTTCCCATTTTCTTCTGTTAACACAGAAAAAGATAATAAAAATAATTTCTCACTATTAAATATGCATAAATGTGCTCTAATAATCAAAATATGGATCTCTGACCCAAAAGCTTTTAGGCCAAATCCAACAATTAACCAAATCTTCACAGCCCAGATGAGGATTCCCACCAGAAGTAGACAAAATCATCTGGTCTTAGAAAGTGGGACAGCTCATGCAATGGTATCCCAACCTCCCTCCACAGAGAAAGGTTCACTGACAGCAAAACCTCTGCTCTGTGGCAAACACCTGAGAAGCTTTGGATACCTGGCCCCTCCAGGACCAGGGAACTGCCTGTAGGTCCTTTAGTACTGAAGAGTCCAGCACAACTGGGAAAGCAGCTGTTGGCTTCCAGTCACTCTAACCCATACCCTTTCCTTCCTCTCTAAAAAGAGGGTACTTGCCTACTGACACCATGTACTGTTTGGGCTGGTAGTTTCAGGACCATAAACACATCCACGTCCCTCTCCAAATATCCTCTATCTAATCCACCAATACATTTATAAATTATTGCACAACAGAGATGTTGAGACTACCAAGGCAAAGTCTCCAAAGAGAGGAAATGCAGAATTGAAGCTGGTCACTCACATGTTGTTTTACTTTGAATACAATTGGTGCTTCAATTGGTGCCCCTGTAAAGAGCTGGGTTATGCAGTGAATTCAAGTGTTGTCCATGGCAGGCTTTCCATATTTGCTACAAAAACTGTGAGGAGAAAATACAAATTAGAAATGGAAGAAAAATACTTTAATTGCTTAAAAAAAAAAGTCACCTAGAGATAGGACTCTCTCTGAGCATATGACAGAACTCCTTCTGATACTAGAATGTTTCAGACCATGTTGCATGAGAATGGTTGGTAACTCATGTCACCTTCCTAGTTTTCCAGAGGTCAGACACAGTGGATAGTCAGCTGTGGCTATGGAGTGGATACACAGCAGTGAACAGAAATGCTCCTGGCTGTGGGTGAAAACGCCTGGACTTAATTCTGTGCTCTGTGGCCCAGGGCCTCAGTGCCTCAGAAAATACAATAAACAACAGAAGGTACTTTCAGCAAGCTTGTGCTTAGTTTCTCAGCAGCAAAATGGGAATTATAAGATCACCCAAAACTCACAGCAAAGTTGTGAAGATAGTAAATTAATGCTCATAATGTTTTTGGTGACATCAGAAAAATGTCCAAATAACAAAAAAACCCATCTCTTCACGGAGTGAAACGAGTCCTGTGGAAGCTGCAATGTGAGGTCAAGCATTCCAGCCTCAAAAGCCAAAGCATCAAGACTGGAGCCCAGGAGGCTCTGGCAGCACGGGCACAGTATGGGTGTGTACTGGCTGGATGAGCTCCCCCTGCTCCCAACTCTGCAGGGATGGCCAACCTGGCATCCAGCAGCAGTGCCTGATCTGCCCTGCCAGGCATTCCCTGGGCCTGACTCAGGCTGTGGGCCAGACCTTAGCACTACCCTGAGCCACACACACTGCTAAATCTGGAAGCAGCTCTGGATTTCAGTGAATGCAAATAGGTATTAGCACCACCAAGCCTCCAGTCCAAGGCTAATGCACCTAAACGTGTCTGCTCACTCTGTGCAAAGTGCTCTGAAGATGAAAAACATGAGGGTATTATTTTGGCAGATACTAGGATCCTAAATGCAACTCTATTTTTTCCTACTTCATGCTGAAGTTGTTAAAATTCTTTGAATATTAAATGTCCAGCCCCACTTTCAGGGTTGACTTAAGTGCGGTTTCCAAAAAATGTGCTGAATATTATTCATTTCTCAGAGAATCAAAAAGCTAGAGGCCCTTTGATGGGGTTGCTTGCATTTTTTAAATCACATGCACACGCACTAGTTAGAAGACTTTGGCAATTTTGATTATATATGCCAGTATCTCAGACAAAAATGCACAATGCAAAATTCAAGATGCTGAGAACTTTCCTCTATTATATTTTTTGTGTCTTTTATCTGAATCTCTCCCACATTACACAGCACACACAATACCAGTGTCTGAAGAAATCTAAAAATGAAGCCCAGAATAACCAAAAAGTGTGGAGAGCTGCAGTCTGCTATCTTCCAAAAACCAAATTCCTTTACAGTCACTAATGAACACAAGGAAATAATTTTCCCCCAGTGCTAAATATGGATCTTATCTTGTATCTGGTCTTAGAAAAAGGATTCTGCAACTTCTTTTGGGAATGTTTATGCTTCAATATTTATCACCTGAATTGAAGTTAGTGAACTAAACTTGTAGGAGCTGATATGGAATAAACTCTGAGTTAGAACACTTGCTCCTGGAAACAACATACTTGCAGATAAAAGACAAAATTGAACAAAATTTGTAATACAAGCTTATATATTGGAGTATTTATTCACCATTCAGAAGAGAGTCAGACTTCCCACTGACAAAGCTGGGTTGCTAGTGACCCCAGACCACAGCATCCACAGTGGGAGACTTCCCATGTTCTGCCCAATGCAGTTTCTAGACCAGCCCTCAGACCTGTCTCTCCTGGTCAATCAGAAGCTAAACATGCAAAAGTACAACACAAAACACTACAGTGCCTAATATTTTGTACCCAGACTCCTTAGAGGAAGTGGAGATTTTAGCACTAACTTAAATCAGGCTTATACGAGCAGGCATGGGCTCCTCTGGTTGGCATGGCCAAGAGCCAGGTGTGGTTCAGAAGTGTGCAATGGTGTTGTGCCTGAGTAATTCATCCTGCCTTTCAGCAGGATGTACTGATTCAAGCACAGCAGTGTACTAATGCCACATATACAGCTGTGAGATCACAGCTGGCTCTCATCTGGCCAGCTCAGGCCACAGACAGAACACATATGTCTGTCTGCACTTGTCTTTAGAGGCATCCTCCAGTTTGCATGGTGGACAAGGAGCCACCCGGATTCTCTCAGACAAGTCAAGGAAAGATGCAAAGTGTAGGTGCTAAAGAGAGTCTAGGTGATTCCATTCCAGAGGACATCATCTTCTGACAACACTGTGCTTGATCACGCATATTCTTTTGTATTTAACACCCAAGACAGGCTTTTCCCACAAAATACAGCAAGAATACAACGCTTTCTCCTCCCCCACACTGTCTTTAATCTATACTCTTGTGATTAAAGACTTTGTGTGAGAGGTAAAAGAGTATTTTTTTTTTGCAAATTCTTTTAACCCAGCTTCTAGCATTCAGCATAGCAGTCTCGTCATGAAAGTAGGCAGTGGGTTTTGGAGGGCTTGCTCTGTCCCTCCTCTTAATATTGCTCCTCTGTTCTTGAAGCAATTACATATCCACTGGGGCAAAGCAAAAGTGGTTTAGCTAGGTTAAGTGGAGTCACACTCAGCTGAGGGTAGGGACAAAATTAACAAAACAAATACTCAGCCAAAGTTGAAAAAAGTGAATTATTTTGAGAACATTTGTCCCAAAACACCCTGAGGTGGAGTAATTAGGTTTTCCTGGGAGAGAGACAAGCAAGTCTGAGTGCCAGCCAACAAGGAAGGGATTTAAATGCAAGTTTCTTGTATCTCTACAATATTGGTGTCACTAATGTGAAAGTGTCCCAGTGAAGGACAGTGTGGGCATTCTTTGCCACTCTCCTGTGCATGGGGAGAGGAAGACTCTGGGAGAGTCTTGAGAGCAGGACTCACAGGCTGGAAAGAAGCCAAGCACCTTACTTGCCATCCCAGCAAAGTCTCAGCATGCACTGGGATTCACATCTGCAAAAATTTTAATTCACCTCTGAGTTTCTGCTGCCACCCATGTGCCAGCCCTGCCACCACCCAACCAAACTCAGCAGCACAGAGCTGGCCTGAATTCTCTCCCTCAATGCTTGCTTCCTCACTGCCCTGGTACTGCCTGTCTGCTCTGAAAATAAGCAGCACCTAATCATAAACTTGGGTTCTGCCTGGCAGGGAGGGACCACAGCAGCTTCCAGATATAACCCATCCTGCTGGGATCACCTAGCTTTCAGTAGAGCAAGGAGGGCAACCTTTCTCCCGTGTCAGGGACCTGTGTATGTGTGGCTGCCTGACCCCAGGGAGATCATAATCCAGCACCCCACTTCCTCACAGCCATGTGTTTTGGGGTACAGGCAGTCTCCAGCCTTCTCTGCAATGCTGGGCACATTTGGCCTGAGCACAGATACGAGGCAGAATGTTGTTCCAGGCAGACAATCCCTCGAGGTTCAAAAGTCTGTGTGCATGTTTACATTAAACAACATCATCAGATAAAGTGTGCTGCTTTTCCTCTCTCCTGTGTTCTCTCTCTTACTCTGTGGTCCATGATTTTTGTACCCCTTCTGCTCAGTGTCTGTCTGAACAGCAACAGGAGGCACCAAGAATAGCCCTCTAATCTCTACTCACTTCTTATCGCTCTGATACCTTCAGAGGGAATGGAAGATGCCTTTGCATTCCTTTCATCCTCTGCCTGGGCACGCTTATTTGAGGCTACATCTCTATTCTGCAGCAGAAAGTGTTAATAGCTTGTTTTGTTTTCCCATAGTGACAGAGTTTTGTCATATGATGGTGTATGTCATATTCTTCATTTTTTGGTACCATCTTCTATTCAGGTCCACAGGGTCACTCACTGTGCTAGTTGTTTCAAATTTTTAAGATATTTCTTCTGCAACTTTTGGAGTTTTCATTTCAACATGCTTGATTCCAGGGATTTGAATAATTTGCCAGTGAACAAAAGAAGCAGCCAGGAACATGGAATTTGGCATTGACCCAGCCCTTCATTCATAATAAAACTTCAAAAAAAATCAGCAATGACTCAGCACTGGCATAATTCACAAACCAGAAAGACCTGCTTCCCTACCTTACAATTGCATTAGTAGGTACTTAATCACAGCAAATAACATAGTGGATATTTTATTTTTGAAACCATATGCTGTTGTGTTCATCTCCTGAAATTGCTGTAACACATGGCCTCTCATTTAAAATATCCTTGTCAGATATAATTGGCGAAAGTCATCAGATGAGGCTCACGTCATATAATTAGATGTATTATATTAGGCTGAATATTTTGCTTTAATAGTAATGCCACAACATACGCTGACAAGATGTTTTAAAATACAAACAACTTCCATGACCTTCTTGAGGCAATAACTCTGATTCTCTGTCATTTCATTTTGGCAATAATCTATTAAAAATATGCCAGGCAACTTGTCTGGGCCCTTGTAAGCCTCCTGATCCAAACACACCTGTTGTTGCAGATCCCGACACCCACACAGCTCAGCTCAGCATTCTGCTCAAGCACCTCCACTAGCATGGGATGAGGAGGGGCTGGAGATGAGGGGCTGGGGCACTGCTCCCCACCTCCAGCATCACACTGGGCAATTGAAGTATCATGTAGCCAAACCACTGCACAGACTTGCTCTTCTTACAACTCCCCAGTTCTTACAGGCCAAGGATCCAGTCCCCAATCCTTTGGATGATCATCTATGACATTAGAAAACAAGCTATTTTCCTCCTTGCTGTTATGCACGGTACTATTGCTAATAAACATAAAATTGCTTTTGCTTACCTAGTGATACTAGGTACTTCATCTAAAGGGAAGAGGAAGCCAAAGTTTTACATTCAGAAAACACCTTAACGAAATAAAGGCAATGGCCACATGGTGACTCAGTGCTTCCTGATGATATTCTGGTTTTTGAATAACAGTGTGGGTGTGGATGTCTGGGTTTTGGGTGGGTTTCTTTGAGTTAACGATCTGAAGACGCCCCTTGGTTTACCCTGTGATGCTCCTGGCTTCCTGTCTGTGCCACAATAGAGATGAGTTCATGATGCCTTACATGCCTCAGTTTCTCTAGCACCTCTGTTGCAACATCAACACTAGAAACCAAAATACTGGTAGGAAAACTATAGGCATCTATTTCCAGGGTTATTCGTTGCTGGGCTGTATCCACATACAGAATTTTAGGACTAAAACAGTGCACGCCATCTCCTTTACCAGCATAAAGCTATTATTATTCTGCTAGCTTGTTTCCCAAGAAAGACCTGCCTGTTCTCAAAGCTAATTATTAAAGCAAACAATCACAGTGACCCAGTTAGGTTGTTGGAGAAGCTGGGGACAATTTCTTACACACACAAATGGCCCTGAACATGCAGTGGCCCTGCTCTGGAGGCACCGGTCCGAGCAGGTATTGGGGGTCAACCCACAGCTGCCCTCTGCTGCAGCTGCCTGCAGGATATTTCTGGGATGCACCCACAGATGGTATCATATTATATGCACACAATAAGGTAGGGGGAGAAGTCAAAGTTCTGTCATATTCCTTTGAAACTGAATGTATTCAACAAAGATGGTGAAGGGCCTTGGAAGGAAGCTGTGTGAGGAGTGGCTGAGGTCACTTGGTCTTTTCAGCCTGGAGGGGACTGAGGGGAGACCTCACTGCAGTCACAACTTCCTTGTGAGGGGAAGAGGAGGGGCAGGCACTGATCTCTTTCCTGTAGTGACCAGGGACAGGACGTGAGGCAACGGCCTGAAGTTGTGTCAGGGGAGGTTTAGGTTGGATATCAGGAAAAGATTCTTCACCCAGAGGGTTGCTGGACACTGGCACAGGCTCCCCATGTCACAGCACCAAGCCTGACACAGCTCAAGAATTATTTGGACACTGCTCTCAGGCACAGGGTGTGACTCCTGGGGATGATGTTGTGCAGGGCCAGGAGCTGGACTCGATGATCCTTGTGGGTCCCTTCCAAATCAGCTTACTCTGTGATTTTGTGATTCTGTATTGCTAAGGTCTGTTTATCACTTAGGTCTTTACAGCTAGGCACATATTCAGGCGTCAAATCACTGCCTGCAGCTTGTATTCAGGCAAGGAATAACATCACATAGCGACAAAAATACTACACATAACCTTGTCTGACTTTGGAGAAAAAATTATTTACTTCTAAAGACAAACTTCTTCCCTAAGAAAGCACAGATTTCTTTTCAACACAGCCTGGCTCCCACATCCACACAAGTTAGACTGATTAAGGTGACAGATATAAGAATTACACAAAATTAGGATGGTTCATCCCACAGGAAATTCTAATTCATGATGATCTGATTTTATCAAGCAAACCTGAATTTCCAAAATGAAAACTCAGACACAGAAATATGGAAGTGGCAGGGCCCAGAATGGGCAAGCTGGAAGGGCCAGTGCACTGTACTGGCTGGCACCTGGCCCCTGCAGTGGCTGCTGATGCTTGCAGAGGACACACTGAACACAAGGACTCTCCATCTTCCCCTGGTCCAGCCATCTGTGACTTAGACTTCAACACCTGAGGGAAGCAATGTGTTTATTTGCTACAGAGAGACTGACCTTTCCTTCTTCATTTAATACCTTTGAGACCATTTGTATTCTTCACCTCAGTGTCATTCAGTAACAATCAATTCTACATAATTACATACAGTGTGGAACAGATTTTCCTTGTGTTTATACTGCATTCTATTTAATAATTTCTGTGGGTGCCCCTGAATCTGTTAAACTAAGAGAACAGCATGCAATCTGCATAAATTTCTCTCTAATATCTCTAAGGTTTCATAAAACAATGCATTATTCCATTCACGGTACTTTGTCTTTTCCAAGCCAAAGAGTGCCAAACTACTGTGAATGTCTTACAGTTTATTGTTTCAAGTTGGGGTTTTTTGTTTGTTTGTTTCAGATTTTTTTTCTTGATTTTTCTGTATCTTTTCTGGAGTTGGACAAACCAGAACTACTTCTAATAGATGAAATGTGTTCGTAAATTTAAATAGTGATATTATTATATGCCTGTATTGTTTTTCTCATCATATATAAGGTGATATTTACCTTTATAATTCTTCTGAAAGCTAATATGAGATGTATCTGGAAATTATCTGCAATATTTCCAAGATTTTTTTTTGTCTAAAATGTAATAACTGAAAGAGACCTCCACATTATACACTTAAAACTAAGGGTGTTTTATTAAAGTTCTATTTTTCTCTATCCTAAACAACTGTGTATTATTTGGAAAGGCCATCATCAGCTCTTTCTTGATTATTTGTGATTGTGTCTAACATAAATCCTAGCATAAGTTGTGTGAAAATTAAATGAATGATAACTTCAAAAAAGCTTCTTTTCAGGATCCTGAAACATTTCACAGTTGCATCTTTCAATGATAAGCAGCTTTGTGATTTTCTCAAATTATATTTAATGTTCGTGAAATTTAGCCAACCCAAACCCTTGCCTCATTGCTGTCAGTGCCCAACTGTATGTGTAACACAGTGCCCTGTTGCTCTGTGGCACACATCTCTCAGCAGCCTGACCCTTCCCAAACATAGCCAGATGTCCAGTGATACCAGGGGCTTTGTTAAAGGTTTGCTGTTTCATGACATTTGTGTTATGAGTCAAGTCCAGTCCTGTGGTTATCACTCTGGGGCATACTAAATACAAGAAGCTAAAACAAAACTAAAAAGATATAAAGCTATGTAAAACCAAAGCGCCCCCCCCAAAAAAAAGAAATTAAAAAAAGAAAAAAAAAAAANAAAAAAAAAAAAAGGAAAAAAAAAAGAAATAAGAAAAGAAAAGAAAAAATAAAAAAAAAAAGAAAATAGAAAAAAGAAAAAAGAAAACAAGATAAAAAGAAAAAAGAAAAAAGAAAAAAGAAAAAAAAAGGTTCCAGGGCTTTGTAAATACAGAAACTTTAAACTTTTTAATTCTCACATTCTATGAGATGTCTTACTCGTTAATCTCTGTCTCTTCTTAAACAAACTGCCTGTGTGGAAAAAAAGACACCTATTCCAACACCTTCCAAAACAGGGAAACTATTGTTTCATGTGTGCTTATTTGAAACTAGCATTGCTTCCTGAATTAATGGTGAATGGTTTTATTTTCCAGCAACATGAATGAGCACAGGTCACAAGAAAAGCCCATGACCCTGTGGCAGTGACAAGGCACTTCTGGGCCCTGCTAGCCAGGGATGTGATCAGCAGTTCCCTCACTGCCAGAAATGGAGCCTTGCCCTGTGTGCATAAAAACCCCAGAAACCCAGCCAACATCCAGCAGAGAGTTAACCATTCCCTCACCCCAGCTCTCTCCATTGCTCTCCTCCTCAGCTCTGCTCCCAGGTCAACACGTAAACCCCAAATTTCTAATACTGGCACAGATACTGGAACTGGATCTCTGCTCACACTGAGTGCAGGGCAAAAGGTATTAAATATTTACTTTTTTGATTATGATGTACTGGGGAGTTTTCTGGCCAGTTAACAGCTCAGCAACTATGGAAGGTGAACTGAAATGTAATGGGCCATAAGTACAGAGACATTTGACCATGCAGAGCCTTTCAAGACATGATATCAGCCAGTGGTTTGGATTGTTATTATTTTATTTTTCTTAAATAAAACTTAATGTTAACTTTATGTGGAAGGGATTGTTTGGCAGTGATAATAATGTATGTATCACTGTAAAAGTTAGCTAATTTATTCCCAGACACCTTTCCTCCCTGCAGTCAATGTTACTCCTTCTTCAAGAAAAGTGACATCCTGGCCTGGCTGAAATGAATGCAAAAACTCTCTGTGGTTTCAACAGGAGTGGACTTCACCTTGCTCAGGATCTGGGAAAGAGTTGGCATCAGCCTTCAGATTAAAATTCAAGAGTTCCTGGCTCTCCTTTAAAGTGCACATTATTACCATGCTCCCCTGCTCACAGCAATCCATCAGCTCTGCCTATCCCACAAGTGCTTCTTAAAAGCTTCATTTTTCAGAAGCAAACTTCTGTCTTCTCATCCAGTTTCCACGTTTGGAGTATTTGAGCACCTTTAGCAGGTTTCTGTTCAACTTTGGCTGCCTCTCTTGGAAGCCACAGAGAATTAATCACCTGCCAAGGAGAAATTAATCACTTTGTTGCTGCCTCCCTCTTGCATGGTGGCAGCAATTCAAGCCTTTGGCTCCACCAGCAGCAGCCACACGCCTGTTTCAGACTGCTTCGACTCTCCTGTGTCACCTCTCCCACCTTCTCTCTGCTTGCAGCTCAGGCTATTATTAGCTGGTTTTAGTGATGGAATATGCTTGCTTTTCCCCCTGCCCTTTCTGCCAACAAGGATGCACTGTGACTAATAGAATCTTCAGCTCCAGGCTGAATTATTGTGATTGAACTACATAGGGAGGGTCTGCCAAGGCTTGGCATCATGGCCGTGGGATAGCTCCATCTCAAGCAGAAGGGAGAGTGCCCTGGGGGTCTACTCACTTCTTCCCCACTTATTCCCAGATCATTTCCAAAACTAGGAACTTATCGACAAAGTTCAGCTGTAGCAGAGGCTGTATCTCCAGCTGCTACTCAGCTGGCAAAGGATGCTCCATTGGCAAACAGAGATAAAATATGCTTAATATGTGAGTTCAGTTGCAAAACAAGAAACTGAACAAGATTAGAAAAATCCTGAATTTTTAGGAAAAAATATTATATCTGTTTTCCAGAAAATAACTGAAAACCATAACTGTATGAGTCCTTATTTATGTTGTGTTTTTTCTGTCTGGTAGTTCATATACTCCATACACTGTTAGGATCTCTGTTGTTTTGTTGGGGTTTTTTTTATCCAAGTGGTCTATGAAAGTGTCTGGGAAAAGTTTAAGCTAAAAAGGTGCATACTTCATAATGAAAATGTATAAGATATATAAAATTTAAAGGTTTGGAACCCCTTAATATATATGTTATGTATACACAAATCAATGTAAGCACATTATATATTCAGCATTCAAAAAACATAATGTACCAGGACAGATGTTGCCTGTGTCATCTTAATTCAGTCTCCTTGTGTGCTTCATACAAATTTTAATTATATAATTACTTTATTTTCCTGCACAAACCTGGTGTTTTAAATTTATATGAAATTAATCAACTCTGAAGTTAAATTGAAGGTGCGTAAGCATGCTGGCTATCAACCACAGGACAATCCCTGATTTTTTGGTGAAGAAATCAGGAGGTACATAGTGAGTGAAATGTAACTGTGTTTATTGGACTTAATCTTTCTTTGAGGAGAAAGAAGGATTGAGAGAGTTCAGGCAGCCCCTACCCTATCTCAGTAGAAGCGACTTTCCAGGTTCCTTGCTGACTAGACTGAAGAACATGATGTTAACACAAAGGAGGAAATTGGAGGAGGAATAAAAGAATATTTTCAGCTCAAGACAAAGATGTTTGGAACAAAATTAAGTACATCACTTTGACACCTGCTCCAGTCATATGAGCATTGGCCACAGACAAAAGGGACTGAGACCCTCATAGGAGCACAAATTCACTCCAGTTTATCTTGTTGAAACCTGATAACTAAATCCTTACAGTAAGAACTTGAAATCCTGGTTAACCTCCAGTTTAGGAAGGTTTCAGTGAACACAAATTTCAGAAAGTGGTGCTCTGTCATTCTCCATTCCTTGATCACAGACAGCTGAGCAGCAGATACCTTGAATGTCCCAACTGCACCAGCACAGAAAGTCCAGCCTGGGCCATCACAGTGGGCAGGGTGCTCATTTCCTAAAGCATCTCCCCAGCTGTATGTGCTGGGTTTAGAGTTAGCTTTCTTCACAGGAGCTGCTATGGGGCTGTGTGTGGATTCGAGATGAACACAGGGTTTATAATATAGAGATGTTTTTGTTATTGCTGAGCAGGGTTTACACAGAGCCAAGGTCTTTTCTGCTTTTTGCACTGCCACACTGGTGAGGAATCTGAGGGTGCATGGGAGGGTGGGAGGAGACACAGCCAGGACAGGTGACCCAGACTGACCAAAGGGATATTCCAGACCATGTGACATCATGCTCAGTGTATAAAACTGGGGATAAGAAGGAGAAAGTGGGGACATTTGGAGTGATGGTGCTTGTCTTCCCAAGTCATTGTCATGTGTGATGCAGCCCTGCTTTTCTGGAGATGGCTGAGCACCTGCCTGCCCATGGGGAGCAGTGAATTAATTCCTTGTTTTTCTGTTTGTGTGTGTGGCTTTTGCTTTCCCTATTGAACTGTCTCTATCCCAACCCACGAGTTTTCCAGCTTTACCCTTCTGATTGTTTCCAGATCCCTCTGGTGAGGCAGCGAGTGGCTGTGGGGGGCTTGGCTGCTGCCTGGGGTGAAACCACGACACGACAAAAATCTGCACCGACAGACTGCAGAGTGAAATGTGCTGCGTGTCTCTTGGCCCCAACACACAAGTGTCCTGAAGACATTTTGTATGTCACTTTTCACGCTCAGAACAAATTGTATCCACATGAAAGGAATTCTGCCACAGAAAAACTGATCAGAGAATAGAAAGTGACTGTTGCTTAGGCCATTTAACAGATGTAATTATGTGCAAACAGAATTATACATTTAACTCTTTGGAAGTTCCAGGTTCACAAAGCTGGGAATTGTTATGTACAAAATCACCTGGAAGAGGAAATTTAAACAAAAAAAATCAATTATAGCAGAGAAATATTCAAGAAAAGAGATTAAAAAGATCATAATAAATCGATTTTATTACATATAAATATATATAGATATATACACTGTACACATATATAGATAGAGATATATACACTACATATATATAACAAACAATCCAATGAACAAAACAGTGTGATTAACATATCAATCTACCTGAAAAAAGAGAAAAAACAACCTTATAAATATGGATAATAATCTTAAAGGGCTGAAAGCTGAGACCAACAAATACTTATCAGTTAACCATTAAGAACTGTAGAAAGGTTAGCAGCAGAGGCAGAAATACTCAAGAAGTGAAATCAAGGTACAAAAAGGTTAAACATATGGAAATTAACTGGTCCAGCTAACTTGTAGTCTCAAAGTGTTAAAAGCTGGTGGAGAAGGTCATCAGACCTTTAATATTGGTTTTCAGCACAGCAGCCATTAAGTTGCAGCTACCTGGCAGAGAACTGATGCTACCCCAGTGACTGCAAGAACAAATGGGCCATCCTCCTGCTCTGACAGAAACCCCAGGAGCACCACATAAGAGCAGATAAAAGATCTGAGTCTAAGGCTAATAGTAGAGGTAATAACAAACAACAGCATTATGGAAAGCAGATAGCAAACAATATTGATAACTTTCAAAAATTGGAAATTTTCTTAATAAAGCCTCCACAACTGAAAAAAAAAAATAATCCTGAATTTTTCTAAGATATTCAGCATTGAGTCACATAAGAACCAAGAGAGAAATCAAACCCAGGTTCACATGATTAAGTGAGAAAGGATGTTAGTTCTTTGATAGTTTTGAAAGTTATACAGAAACAGAGAGACAGCAATGTTTCTAGTGAGTTTCCTCTGGGGCTAGGCCATAGCTCTGTGCAATTTAATATTGAAATGAAAAAAAACCTCAAACATTTTAAAAGAAATGACAGAAATATTAGAAGAATATTGTATAATAGAGAGTAACTGTTCCTCGGTAAAGGACTATGCAGATAAAGGTACAGATAAGTAACCATTTTTTAAAGGAAAAGGAAACATCAGTGGGATAAAAATGAGAGGAACCATAATTTCAGTGAAGAACTGATGAGAAGTAGATCAAAAGTATCTTCCCAGGACAAGGACTTCAGCTGACAGAACTGGATAAGCAGTCAGACAGCAATTCACCCTTGGGCGACTTCTCTTTCTTCCAGGCCAAAGCAGGAGTAGGTGCTAAATAGATGAAGGCAAGAGAAAAGAAACAAGCTTTCATTTGATGTCACTGCAAGAGAAACTGAATACCGGCTTCGAAGGAAATGTATAAATTTTTTAAAAGTGAATCCACCCCACCCACAGAGAGCAGCATTCTGGAGAGGTCTGATGCTCAGCACCAGTCTGTCTCATGCAGCAGAGCAGTGCCAGGGCTCTGGCAGCTGCTCCTCAGAAACCCTACTGACAACTGCACACGTTCAGCATTCTCATAGGGAGACCCTGCTTCTGCAAACTCTTACTTGGAAAACAAGTATTTCACTTGAAAAATGCAAAAAATTTGGACGGTATAAGGAGATGCATAATTTCGGGAAGGGAGGCAAGCTAAGAGAGTCTAAGCAACATTGGAAAATGCTAGGCTAAAACTAAAAAAAGGTAATTTAAAAGAAATATTATCTCTTGGAGGAAAAAAAGTGCACAGACTGACCACATCAATGACCCAGCCATCTGTAACATACCTTCTCCAACACAGATGAGACAAGTACAAGAACACCCTGAGATCCTGGCCTACAAAAAAATCACCGCCCATAACTCAATTGTCTAAACAAGAAGCTTGTGAAAAGTGTCCAGTGGACATAATAAATACCTTTCAAGAGTCTGAACAACAGAATACAGAGCTCTAAAACTGGGCAACTTGAACAGCAGGTGGAAAACACATTCATTCCCAGATGCCCTGAAGGATGGTATTGGCAGAATTGTTTTACAATCACGTGGCCAAAACTAGAAATCAGAGAGTCCTCCACTGCTCTGCAGGTGTTATTTAAAAAGAAAAAAAACAAAACCAAAAAAACACCCACCAAAAAAACCCCAAACCCGTGCACCTATCCACTCATCCAGGAAAGGCAGCTGTGCACACAGTGAGGGCACCCAAAGGTTCACAAGCCCATGTTAACTGAAACAAACCACAAAACTGCTGTCACTTCTGAAGGGGCCTGGCAAACCTCATTTTACCACAGAAATACTGAGCTTATTTTTCAGCTTCAGATGTACAATTTGCAAATTGAATGCAAACCTCGGAAAGACTCAATTGTTGCAGATATACTCTAAAGAATTAGAAATACGCTGTGAAGAATAGACCAGAGCTAGATATTAATTAGATTTAAAAAAAAAAAAAACACCAAAAAAAAAAACCAAAACAGCTGCTGCAAGTCAGGTTTCATGAGAACTCTGATTTTGAAAGCTACTGCTAAGGTACAACCCTGTAGACTTCTGGCCCTATTTTCAACTCAAAGAAATAATCTCATAATCTGAAAAGAAACAAAAAAGAATATATTTGAAGACATGAAGGTAGTTAATTCTGAGATACCATGGTATTCTAAAGTTATGAATGAAGCTTTGTTGGAGTTTAAGAAATCTAAGACAAAGAGTTATCAGGATAAAAATGGTCAGGCTTGTATTCAACAAGCAAAGCAAAAGAGCAATTTACAGATAGCGGTCTTTTTGTTGGTTTTGTTCTGGCACAGTGTCCACATCCCCAGATCCAAAGCTTGCTCTTCTTCAGTTTTCCTAAGAAGCTGCCCTCAGTCTGAGAGTCTGAATTCAGTGGAGAGGGGACATGAGGTAGGCAGGGTGGACTCTCTGGGCTCAGTTCAGGTGCCTCACCAGACATACATGGAGCATATGCAGATTTACACACTAGCCTTGCATAAATCTCCACCAGGACTGTTAGGTCTTCCAAAGTGGTGTTACTCCTAGAGTCTTCAAAAGATACATCTTCAAATACTCCATCACCTCTTCTTTTCAACAGCAGCACAATTTACTTTCTATTCTATCTTCCTTCATCCTGGGAAGAGTGTGGACTGAAGTATGTCTCCCGGAAAGCACCTGATGAGAACAGCAAGCCCAAAGCACCACCAGCAGCAAGGTCAGCCCAAACTGCTGTACCTCAGCACAGCTCCTTCCAGCCAAAACCACCCTAGAGAGTAAAATGTCCAGCCTGCTTGCAAAAAACATTTCTCTTTACAAGCATTTGCAATGCAAAATAGTGTGCCATAGAGGGAAGAAAACCTCTTATTAAAAAAATAGTGACTTCTGGAATTTATTTAGGTCGACACCAGCGGGACTTTCTCAGAGGGAAGAAAACTTTTTGTGAACTAGATGTTTGCCTCCTTTGTGGGAGCAGCAAATCAGGTGTTTACTCCTTCAAGCAGCAACAGAAGCCAATACACCTGTTCCTTCCAGATTGTCCCTGCTTTTTTTGGCATGTGATACCCTGAAAATGGCTCCAGTGATCTGCCACAGGAGGGCCAGGCGGTTTGATAAAACAGGTTGAAGCATTTGTTTCTTAAGTACTAAAAAAAACCCAAAATAGTCAGTGGTTGTGCTGGCTAAGAGAATATACTGCTTATTGCTGCATTTTATTATTTCTGGCATCAATCCCACAGAATATTGAAATTAGACTAAAATAAAAACTGATGAAATGTGGGTAAAAACAAACATGCCGCATATATTTATGAAAAAGCCTTAAACCCTGTATGGCTGTGCCTTTCCTCATGGGGTAAGGGATGGGATCAGAGAGATGTTATCCATGTCCTGATTTATTGCTGCCCTGTGAACCACCCAGCCCCAGTTGCCACCCCGGGGAAGGACAGGGTGACAGCAAAGGCATCTAAAATCCCATCCTTGATCTGCCAAGTGCAAACTTGTGCACTGCCCCCACAAAAAAACAGCAGGGAAGGTCTGAGGGGTGGAGCCAGTGTAAGTGTAAAACCCCATTCAAGCATCTGCATTTCGCTGGTGGCACCTTGCATCAGCTGTCACCAAGCCACCACAGCCTGGTAGGTGACATTCAGTATGTTTATGTATATGGAAAGCCACAGCTGGATTCAAACAAATTTTTTTACAAAAGTGATGGGCTGAGAGAAGAGAACATTAAACCTGAGGGGTTAATTCACAGTCCTGTGAAAAAAAACCCATTGTTTTTCTTAGTATCAGTACAAACATGCCTTCAGTGTCAGAAATGGTGCTGGGTTATGCAGGCAATCCAGCTCAGCCCTGGCCAACAAATCTGCAGAGTAAAGACACAGATTTAAAAAAATAAAGGGCTTATGCAAAGGAGCCAGACTGAAAGGTGTATTGAAATTCCCTTTTGACCCTACACTCATCACACACCTTCTAATCCCTTTGGTGCGTCAAATGCCCCAGCCCTGAGAGCTGGAAAAGGGTAGCTCATCCTCTGGGCACATCAGCACTTGGTGGAGGTACAGCACTGGCCCTGCCACAGCCAACACCCTGTGCAGAGAAACAGCTTATACCAGCAAAAAAAAGTTGTTTTGCTGGTAGGAATTAAACCACTTTGCTGAACAGATTACATTATAACAACAAAAAGGCCTTTTGATGGTAGGACTGAACTCACAGTAGGGATTTTACTGTTGTAATTATACTACTGCCATGCCAGCAAAACTTTTTAAGCATAGGCTGACTCCCTGCATTTTTATCTTTTCAGTTTAAAAGGTTACACAGAGGCAGAAGATATGAAATGGTTTGGTACCTGGCATGGGGAGCTGTCTTAGCCCCCTAGAAAGCAATTCATCTTGAAATGGAGAAGGCTCCCAAGAGCAATTTCCCAAAGGAGCCACAGTGATACAGCAGCTCTAGAGGTGTGTCAGGGGACTTGAAGTTGTGGTCCAAGGGGTTTGCAGGTGTGCTCAGAGTGCAAATATTTTATTTTTGGTGAAGATTTTGGTTGGTGGGTTTTTTTTAGAGTACCTCTTTTGAAATGTTTGCATCTACTGTGTTTATAAATTTGGGGGGGGGGGGCAGATATTAATGCTAGGGAAGAGATTCTGCAGTGATGAAATGGTGTGCATATGCATATCAAATCAAATTTCAATCCTTTGAGAAAATCTGACTGTTTAATCTGGATGTGCCAATTCAATAGCATACATGCTTTTTATATATAATGTAATGCAAGAATAAGAAACTTAAGACACATTTAAAGAGGAAAAAAAAGGGTGGAGCTCCTTGGCAACAGCTCTAATCCCTTTGAAGGCTCCGGCATCTGCTGAGTCAGGCACTCCCTCCCTATGTTTTAGTTTACAATCAGCCACTGAGTCACAGCAAGTTCCTGACTTCCCTGTTGGAACTACGCTGTCATGAACTACAATTGCATATTTTTAGGGATTGGATCCTTTTATTTAATATCTTTGTTTTTGTTGTGGTTGCTCAATTATAAATAAAGAAATATTGAATAAATAAATTAAAAGAAAACAAAATAAAGGAGTACTGAGGTCTCAGCTCTGACTACAGCTGCAAGAGACTTGTTCTCATAAATGCTGTCCTCGAGCCACAAAACACTTCATTCTTCATGAAGTCATTGGAGCTGGAGAAGCATTTTGCAGACCGGCCACAGGATCCCCACATGAAGCATCTGGAGGTAGGATTGCATTAGCAGAGCTCTCTGCCCTGCTGCATAGACCTTCCTCCCCAGCAGCAGACTAATTAGCCAGGGTGGAGCCCCATTCTGATATAAATCCATGCTAGCCTGGATGTCTTTCTACAGGGCTTCCCAGTGCCACGCAGACATGGGGATGTGGCCTGGAGCCAGTCACCAATCCTGCCTTATTTCCTCATCCAAAAATTGGAGATTCAGTCTGCCTGCCAGCAGAAACTCCCATTGTGAAACTGAGTTTGCTGATATTTGCAAAGCATTTAAAGGTGTGTCTTAGTGGGGAAAATTGTCCGAACTCCAGGTAGGTCATAGAAGTAAACCCGTTTCTGATTTTAACAGACAAAACATCAGTGAACAGCATTTCACATGCACAGAGTTGAGCTAGGATTCCTCTTTAATCAAGTTAAGTCAGGTCTCATTCCTCCCCCTGCCAATTATTTAAATCCCATCTACCCACAAAAGCCTCCAACCCTGCTGTGGTGGAGCTGTTGACTGACATTGTGTCTCAAACAGGCGGTTACAATACACCAACCTGCAGTCATCATCAGTGTGGATGGGGAGCAGCTCCATGGGAATGTGTCAGTGCATCCTCTGGCACATCCCTGTGCTGCCCTGGCATGTGCCAAGCCTACAGAGATCCCAGAGAAGTTTCCTGGGAAGAATTAGCATAGTGGGTTGGGCAGAAACTTCTCCAGCCATCAGTGGACGTGCCACTAGAAACCTCAGGAGAGCACGATGCAGATAAGGCCAAGAGACATCATAATGACCCTTAGGACTGTCCAGTGCAAGGAGATTAGCTCTAGGCAATTCTGCATCAAAATATGCTCTGCATCAACCCATGCCAGGGAACTGAAACCACGACCCCATCTCGGCGCTTCACGAGGACATTAGAGGGGAAATGCTGAGAAAACGCAACGTGACTTCTCATGGAAGAATGATTTCCATCTTTTCTTCAAAATGTTTCTTGAGTTTAATAGAAGCATCAACAAACTTAGCTATTAAGATCTCCTTTGCTCATCAGCAGTGTTTCTATCTCTAGGCGGAACTTGGTATCTGCTTAACAGTGCAGAGCAAATTTATAGGACAGCTTAAGGTAGGAAATAATGAATTCCACTTCAGCAACTGATATCACATAATTGTGTGTAGATACAGTTTGTCACACTGAAATGCATGATAATATGTAAGCTCTGTGGTTCAGTTCTTATTTTCCTCTTATTGTTTAAAGAAATAGAAAATATTTAGAAATATTAAAAAATTGAAATAAGTTCCATTAATTAAGTCACTTCTAGTTCAGTGAGATTCTCCATTACTTTTTAAAATGTACTCTTAACCTGTATTTTTTAAAAAGTAATCTTGAGTGCTTCTTTCCCATTTTTCTCCCACGTTCTTTCTGTAGTTTTTCTTTTATTTCCGTGTACATTACATAAAAAGCATCCATTTCTTTCATCACATTATTTTCTACAAGTTTTCAACATTTCTTCAGCTTTGGAAACATTACAGAATGTCAAAAAAAAAAAGAAAAATATGTATGTTTAAAAGTGTCTAAATTTTAAACCTGTAAGGAATGCCTTTTAATGATAGAAAAGCTTAAAGGAAGAGAGCGAAATTTATAAAAACTAATATTTTACCACCAGTTTTATATTTCAATTATAATCCCTTAAATATTAAAAAGCCCAGCATTTCATTTAAGGTTTTGAAGTATAAAAACATATTTTCATTGAAAAAATAAGCTGAAGAAAAGAATTTAACTTAGTCTGAAAACAGTGACTTTTATTGCTGAGGGCATGGAAATTATAAGCAGTCATGTTTACTGAGGAGCTGACTGTAAGGGGCAAGGTCATAATTTACACATAATTACTGGTTTGCACTATCGTTTAACCACTACTGAGATGAATACGTTTTTCTTCCTTCCCTCTTCCTGTGCAGAGGTAGTGTTCAGCACACTTCTCATGCATTAGATGTTCTTGTGCAAATCACTGCTTTCTGTGGCTTGTGATTCAATAGCAAACACTGCTGTCACAAACAAGGTCTGCATCTAGAGATAGCTCTGTATTTTTTGATAATATTTTCAGTTAGTGGGAATGTGCCATCAGCACATAATTACAGACATGTATGCTATGACAAACAAACATGAAAATATGGTTGACTACAGTAAATCAGGAATATTTAATATGGGGTGTGTCTGCCTTTGTATAGTACATACAGTCACAGCAGACTCCTTTGCATTAATTCAAACAGAAAATATCCAGCCAAGTATTCTGGGTGAACCTATAAATCATACTGTTTCTCCAGGCTGAGAAATATATGCTTCTTGGATAACTTTTGAGGAATTTGATTTTCAGAACTGGCCAAGGTTTTGGTAGTGCTGATTGCTTTGTTAGTGCCCACTTTGAAAACACAGCATCCAGAAGAGGTGAGCATCCTCACTCTAGGAACCAGCTGAGGAAGACATCAGGTGCAAAAAAACAGAGGGGCTCAAACTCACTACACATGTTAGTAATTTGACCTTTATATCAAAGCTATTTTAAAAATAGCAAGATTTTGTTTCAGCATTTGATGGTGGCAAACCAGACACTCCAGCTAGAATAAAGCCATACAACACTGGTATCAGTATTTGTGTGCCCAGTGGAGAGCTACTGCCAGCTGCTGCACCTGTGGCAGCTCTCCCTGCCACAGCCAAAACTCACCTTATCCATGATGGTCTGTTGACATTTACTTCATGTATGACCCATTGTGCTGAGAATTGCTTGAAAAATAATGACAGAATGTCTGCTCTCTCATTGATATCTTCAACCTTTGTTCCAAACTCCTGCTATCAAGGAAAGTGCAAGGTTTGAAATGGACATGGGTTCTTGCGACTGTACCTGCTCCTCCTTGGCAGTCTGTCTGGTAGTCCTCATATGACACCCAAAGTCTGAGCTTCACATTCTAAGCCAGCTATACCTCAAAATTCACAGTGAAGGTAGTTTGCCTGGGCTACCCAGTCTTCTTGGCTCAACAGTTAAGATTTTAATCACTCCTCCAACTTGCATTTACACAGAATTTCTAGAGATGGGATGAGTTCCAAGCTGGGACGAAATAAACTTCCAATTTCTCCACAAGACAGAACACTATTCTGTCACTGGCTGTGAGAGGCTGATTGTGGGTGAGCTGGTGCAACCCTCACATTCTTCCCCAGCTGCCTGTGCCAAGGGCAGAGTACTGTGGGGGGTATTCACACAGTGCACTCCAGAGCATCTCCCTGCACGCAGGCTGGTGAGATAGGAGGGTGGGTGGCTATTCACAGAATCATAGAATTATTGAGGTTGAAAAGAACCTCTAAGATCCTCGAGTCCAACTGTTAACCCAGTACTGCCAAGTCCTCCATTAAATCATGTCCCTGAGCACCACAGCTGCATCTCTTTCAAGTACCTTCAGGGATAGTGACTCCACCACTTCCCTGGGCACTCTGTTCCAAGACTTGGCAACCCTTTCGGTGGAGACATTTCCCCAAATATGTAATCAGATACTCCTGTTGTTCAGCTTGAGGACCTATCACTTTTTACCTGAGAGGAGAATCGACCCCCACCTCACTACAGCTTCCTCTCAGGTAGCTGTAGAGAACAATAAGGTCCCACACAAAACCTCCTTTTTCCTGAGGTTAAACAACCCCAGATGCCTCAGGTGTTCCTCATAGTAATTGTGCTCCAGACTCTTCACCCACTCCAGTGCCCTTCTCTGGGCTCAGTCCAGCACTGCAGTGTCTAAGTAGGCCCCCTTGTCATAGAAGGAGATCAGGTTGGTCCAGCAAGACCTGCCTTTCATTAACACATGCTGGCTGGGCCTGATCCCCTGGTTGTCCAGATCCTTGATGCTGGAAAGGCATAAGGAAAGGCTTGTGAAAACTTACTTCAGCACTCTTGTAATCTTCAATTACAAAATCACATACTGTATTTTCCATGGGACTCTGCCTCATTCAGTTCACAGAATAGCTGGTGTTCACTTAATGAGCAACTATTCAATATTTTATTTTCTTCTCACTCAGTGTGTTGCCCTAGGCATGATTTACTAGATGTAATTCAAACCTAGCTGTGAAGCCAAAATTATTAATTTCAGTGCAGCATTTTTTCCTCTGGTACTCCTCCTCACAGCACTCCTGAGTGCTACACAAACAGCGCCTTTCATTAACACATGCTGGCACAGTGAGGGTGTTTTCATAATACCCCAGTGTGATTAAATGGGGAGGAGGGGTGGAATTATCCCCTGTGTTTCACAGGTGCATAGAAAAAGCAGAGAAATGCAGAGGAGACATTACAGTCCAAATAATCAAAAATTTGTAACACTCTTGATAATTTTGAGCCCTGACTTTTGAAAATTCTCAATATAATTCCAGTCGAGTCAACCTGCATCCATCAGTGCTCAGAGATGGAGGAGACCTTCTAAGCCATAGACTGGTTCCCTCCTATCACAGGCAGCTTTTTAATAATCTTATCAAATTAGACTGAATAGGAATTGGGTTTCTTGAATTCCTATTAAAAAGCTGAGAACTCACTCTTCTGATAGTTAGAAACCCTTTTCTAATTTTCAGCCTAAATTTATTCATAGTCAGATTGCACTCATTTGTTCTTAGGCCAACACTGTCCTTCACCTTAAATAGTTCCTCTCCCTCTCTGGCATTTGCCTCTACTGATAAATTTAGAGTGAGAAATCACATCTTTTTCTCTCTCGGCATTTGTCTTAAGGAGCTAAATGAGCTACACTCCCTAAGCTGTCTCTCTCAAATTAAGCTGCCAGGTCCCCTGTTCATCCAAGGAAGTGCTTTCTATACCTTCTTCAGCTTGCACTTATCTGCTCTGGGCATGGCTGACCAGGCTTGCAGGCAGCACCAGGCCTGCCTGTATTCACCAAGAGGAGGGTCAAGAGGCAAAAGGAAAACTGCTGGTAACCAAATGAGTTAAAAGTATTTCTCTATCTGCCCTGGAAATGGTGTGTCTCAGAATCAACCTTGCATTTCCACAGCTACAGCACATCAGTGGCACCCCAATGACCAAAGTCTACCAGCACATCCTAATTGTGCTCCTTTTGACTTTCCAACAGAAAGTCTCAGCACTAGTTGAAAAAATGCTTTGTACCACTGAATTTCATCCTGCTGCTCTTGCTGCATCCAGTGCTCTGGATCATGGCTGCATACCTCTGCTCCAGTATCCCAGCCCCAGCCTGGATGGGGATGCCACCCAGGAAATGTCAGTGTCTGACTCCACTGGCAGACTAGTGAATGTACACATGTACACACAGGTGTATAGGAAGTTGCTTTTTGAATGTGTCTGCTCCTGAGCTCAATTTTAAAGAACTCACCAGAAAAACAAAAACGAAAACAGAGCAACTATTGGAAAACCACACAGGTCAGCTATGAAAACTCAGAGCATTAGACACTCTGATTTGATACCTTTTGAAAAATTCCTATACTCAGTGGCTGTCAAGTGTTGGACACCTACTTGACATGAAATAAATTATATTTTGATTTCTGAGAAGATTACACTCCATTAAATGCAACACTGCTTCAGTTATGACATATATGCACTTTTTGGGGATTCATGTGCTTTGCTTTAAGGTGTGAATTGATGTATGCAAGGCCATTTGTAGTCATTCTTTTCAGTCAAACATCTATCTTAGAATCACATACTAAAATACCTAGTAAATAATGACCAGACAAATTGAACACAACTGGAGAAATATTATACAAATTTGACAGCAAAAGAGAATATCTAGGCAAGAAACCCAAGGAGAATAAAAGCAAGGTAGTAAGCGTGTGACACCACGACTTAGCTGAAATAAATCACTTCCAGTTGCACAGACTACTTGTTTTTCTGGCCAAAAAATCTGCATATTTCAAGCAGAATACAGCAAGAAAGGAGGATGCTCCCTACCCACCAGGCCACAACCCAAACCTGGGGGAGTGGCCACAGCAGGTGATGGTGGAACTCACTGAGCAGCTGATAACAGAAGACTGACCACTGTGAGAACATGTCAGACTTTGTGTCACCATCCTCTCCACAGATAATAGCCCTGGACAACTGGAGGGGATCCAGAGGCACACACTGTCAGACTTAGGCCACTTTATGGGTGCTTTTGGGTGTATATTGCCTACAAAATGCTCAGAGACTGGTGTAAGCAAGAAAAAAATTCCAAGCCAACAAATTATGGTGATTCTAGGATAACTTAAATAACCTCTAAGGTGTAGGAGGGATCAGATTTGAGCTGTAATGATCCAACAAGGCAGTGAATAAACACTATGCCTCTCTGATCTTAGGAGGGCTCAGCCCAGATACATAGAAAAAGTTGCAAAATACCCTTTGGAGAGCCATAACCTGAATTCACGGAGACATAAAACGAGGAAGAGGTAACACATGAAGATTTCTGTGAAAAGGGTGCATTGTCACATGCACTTGGGAAAAGAGAGGAGACATTCTAGCAAGCAGGGGAAGAAAAGCAACAGCCATAAGAGAGGCTTGGGCAGAGCAGAGGGCAGGCAGAAGCCATGCAGGTGTTGGTGAGAGAAGAGGTGCAGGAAGGAGCAATGTTCGTGCAGGCACCGTAGGTAGGAGGAGGCAAGACATGCACAGGAGCAGGATATTGGAGAGGGGGGACCCTCTGCTTATGGCTCTTGCACTGCTCCCTGAGAGCAGCCCAGTCTTCATTACCCAGTGCAGTTAATTTTGGTGCCTCTGTGAACACAAAACAAGTAGATCCAACGAGTTCCTTTAAAGCAGATAGTTCACCTGCACAAAGGCTTGCAGCAGCTTCACTAGATCAGGTTTTCTAAGCTGTCTGCTGCTGCTGGGCAGATAAGGTCTGGGGAGGTAAGGAGGGAAAACGTTTGGTCCTGTGTTACTTCAGTGTGTCTGACAGAAGTGTATTTAGTCCCTTCCCAGTGAATGACACCTATTTTAGGGGCAGAAAAAAACCCAACAGTCTGACAAAGCCACACTTCGTATGCCCCTTATTCTTCCTTGAGAACTATCTTCAGCTGTGAATAGTATATATACTCTAATGACAGTCAGCTGTCACGTCTGTAAACATACACTTACCTCCCATTAAGGGTTATTTGCCCCTTTTTGTGACCTTTCACCAGCTTTCCATACCCTGGCCATGTGGCACAGATGGTATAATCCTGTCAGGCTAAGGCAGGTGACAGTGCTGCTCAGTGTTTAGTAATCAGTGACTGTAATTAGCCAGACTGGACGCAGGCTCAGATAATAGGGCAGTCAAACAGCTGCCAGTCATGAGGCTTTTCCTCTGGACTGCAGGGGATGGAGGAGAGGATGATATAAAGAACCCATGCGTTTTTTCCAATACACTTTATACAGAACCAGTGATAATGTTATACATAGTGGTTTTCATTAAAAAAAATTCCTTCCAGAGTGACCAATAAGGTGTGTTTCATACCGCGAGGAGCTTTTAGTCGGTTTTTAAATCTGATGGAGGTGTCTGGAGAGTGTTTAGCAGCACTAGAGCTTTTTCTTATTTGGAGACTGTCTTGTCATGTTTTCCTTACACAGATAAGTTCATACTCACACAAAACATGGATGGATGGAGCGCTCCAGGTTCCTGATCCTTAAAACAACTCCTTTAACATAGGAAAGTGCTGTCATCAAGCTACTACTTGTTTGCATTCAGAGATCAATATTTAGACAAATAAAATGTAACTTAGTTGTACTGAAAATAAAGAAAAAATTAATTAGAGAGATATAATTAAAAATATGGAGGGTATTGAAACTTTTTTTCTGGTTTAATTCTTTTTAGAGATCTCAGAGACTGTCCTCATTTCTGATCTTGTGTTACACTACACATTTAGATGATACATAGGCTGCACATGCTGTATTTAAGAGAAGCAAGCAGTGTGCTGACCCAACCATATTTTCACGTGAGAGATGATTCACTGTCTCCTGGATGGTAGAAAATTCTCTGTCCTAAGCAGATGCTCATGCTTACAGTCTGTGAGGCTGAAAGAGGTTTTATTACCAAAGAGGCAACCAGTCATCTCTCGCAGAGGAAAGACTAGCATTGATTGCCTAGGAGGGCTTTTTTTTCCCCCGACTTCAATATTTCTTTCCTATTTTTAAACATGTGCCTACTATTACAAAGACACAAATAATGAAATATATTTAATTTTTTCAAATGCACACATCACAATTAATTAACTTCTCCTCATCCTTTATTTCATATATTCCAACAGCTTTTCTCCCTTTTCCCCTCCAAAACTGCGCTATTTATCTATATGGAACAGATACCTTAATCTTTTGGGGGAAAAGCAGAGAATAATTTCAATTTCCATGCATTTATGAGAAGACATTCTTAAATAGGCCAGTGAAAGAGATATTGCATCTATAAATAAATTATTCCGAGGCGGGCAGTGGATGGGGTTACACATGGCCATTGTGCGGGGAGGCTGCAAAGCCTGACCCGGGAGTGCAGCTGTTGTCTTTGTGCCGGGCACTCTGCCTCTGCCATTGTTCCCCTGATTACAGCAGGCACGTCGGGGGCGCGGGGAGGGCAGGCGGGGCTCAGAGGGTGGCTGTGCATTGATAACGCCTGGCACTATCGCGGAGGGCAGCCAGAGGCTGCTCAGCTGCGGCGCTCTCGGGGTGCGGGGCTCTGGAGCGTGTGCGTGTCCCCCGCCTCCCCTCCCTGAATCAGCGATTTCGGGAGATGGGAATGTGTTCACCTCCTCCGTGTGCCAGCTGGATCCTACCCAGACACACACACGGGATTGTGTCAACAGATGGTGTGAAAGGGGACAAAAAGGACAGTATTTCCAAACTGAATATGTAATATCAAACAGGTGTGGAGGTAAGGAGATGGTAATGAACAAGGAGCGCCGAGCTGCAGGAAGGGTGTCTGTGCTGCTCGCAGCAGAGAGCTGGGGAGGGAACTCATTGCTCTTACCATGCTCTACCCAACAGGAGTGGAAAATGGCCATGGTCTCTCAATGGCTACTGCCATTGTTCCCACTCACACTCAGCTGCGGCATGGCCTGGTCCCATGGAGATGGCAGGGGTGACGTCCCTGCTGCCCTTTCATCCCCTCCCTGCATCATCTTGTTTCCAGCAGCACCTCCGAAAGCCCTACACAAAGGTGCTTGGCCTGTCAGCATCCTAAAAGCTGTTCTCACCCACTTGTCTAGCTGGGCAGAGGCAGGCCAGGAGGACAGGACCCCAATAGCAGAGGTGTTCCCAGCTCCTGTTACCAGCCTGCCTGGGGCAAAAGGGAGAAATGCCCCAGAACAGAAAAGCCCTAATCAATTGGGCTAATCTAGGATCAGGAGGTATTGTGTGGCCTATACCGTGCTACAACACTCCTGTGGATCTCCTGACACCTCGGATAGCTGCCACTCACTGCACCATCGACTTTAGGGCTGCACAGCACAGCTGGTGTCATAAGCCTGGACATGGGCAGAGATACACCTGCCCTGAGCCCTTCAGGAGAAGCTTGCCAGGTACACAGCATGCAACTGGGTTGTTCAGCCCCAAAAGATGACAAAGCATGTGTCCATGGCACCAGCCATGGAGTCTCTCACAGCCAAACTGCCTGTCCATTTCTATCCCAAATGTGTCAGAGAAAATACAGTATGGCTTTTTTCTCCCCACTTGTGAACTGGGGTGCACAACAACTCACCATTGTTTTGTAGGTTTTCTCCTTCCTAAAATCCAGAGAAAATCCTCCTATTTCTCAGCAGATGCTAGCTGGTCACTCTGAGCTCCTCCTCAACTGCTGAAAAGAAGTATTCATCTTAAACCTACTTAATTTTTATATCTCTGTCTGGTTTTTCCATTTATTTCCAATTACTGTGGGTCTTGCTATCTGTCAGGAATAGGATCACATGTCTGTCTGACTGTTAAAACTGCTAACAGAGACCAGGAGCAAGGGATTTCTGACATGAAAGCCATGGCCACCCATGACAAGCAGGGGTAGAAACTAAGATGCCTTTTACTGTAGGACTGGGACAGAGTCACTTGACGCTGCTTTGATACCTCAGTTGCTGACAGAGGTACCTACACCAACACAATCTGAAAACAACTTTACAAAGTAGTCATACATTAACTTGTATATTCCTACACTCTTTCTTTTGCTTATCCTGAAGTTATAGTGCATTGTATACAAATTCACCTTGCTGACATTAATGTATTTTACTTGCAATCTGGTACACATCTGTCATATGTAGATGAGCTTCCTGCTCTCATCCCTTTCAAATTGTTCTCCCCAGAACTGTGTTCAGCCAAAACTGAGCATAGCTATTTCCCCATCCTCTGTGATCCATCAGCTGCATTCAACACAATTAGCTTTCTTGTTCATCAGGCAATTCTGCCCTCATTTACCTGGCTTGGTCACTTCCTCTTTCCTCTTCCCTAAGTGGGTCAGTGAGAGGATCTTCCTGATTCCTCCTCCAATTTTCCATGGAGGTTTCTGCAGGTCCTCACCATGGCCCCATTCTGTTTTTCCAGATTCACAATACCCTTCTACCACAGGCACCTATATTTCAATTAGCTTTCTCCCAACTGACTCTTGTTTAACATATATCTGCAATTCAGTAAATTAATCAAATTTAAGTTACTGCAGAACCCACCTTAATCCTCTTTTCTTCTGATGTGGCTCCAAGAGATGTAAGAAGATACTGATATACACAGGCCGACACCCAGTACACTGATCGATACTGTATCAGTCTTAACTTGTATTCTCCCACACATCCCTCTCTTGTCTGACATGTGAAGGTCTCTGTTTGCACATCACAGCTGGTGCCTCTGTCCCCCATTGTCTTAATTATGGACTCAATGTGCTGCAGATATATAAATCATGGAAATTTAATCAGGCTTATTGCATCCCTCCTCTGGCAGCACAGACTGAAACGAAAGCTGTGGTGAAATAAAGGCTATTCTAAATGAGAGGGAATGCTACATTATGCTCTTGATAATTTTCCCAAGATGTAGCGTCTCTGGGGACCCTCTTCCCCCACACACAGGTGCAAGCCCAAACTCATGCTAAGTCATTTAAATAAAAGTTACAGTCTACATATAAGACACAGGACCCAGGCTGACAAGCTGCCAGTGGTTTGTTTCCACAGAACATGGAAGGGAGGAAGGCACATGAGATGGTCCTGGGGATGCTCACAATCTTTCAGAGGTAAAAAAACCCCCAGGGTGAGAACATGGAGCATGGAGAAAGTGGGCTAGGTTTCTGTCCCGCCCCACTCCCTAAGTCCCTTCCTTTACAGGAATCCTGCTGGGTTTCCTGGCTCCTTACCAGTCCCTCCATTGTGCTGCTTTGCACATCATTTGCTCTCCCACTCCTTGCTGGTGGCATGAAGATGGGAGTAGTGGAGTCTCTCTACGTTCAGACCCACCTCAATGAAAGACAAACATGAAACAGCAAACTGCCACCTCCACAGCCAGATCTACCAGTCAGGGCACAGTAAATACTACCACTGGAGTAAGTATTTAAGCAGACATGTGGGACAACTTGTTAGGTCATTTCCATTTGCTTAATCAGATACTGTAATAGGCGTTAAATTGTAACATCTCCTTACACTGATGTGAACCTGACCTACCCACAGGCTGTTCCCAAGTAGGAAATTGAGACTGCTAAAGTGAATCCACTCAGCATGGGGTACAGCTATAGGAAAACCAAACACATATCCAAACTCTGATGGAAAAAATCTTCTCATCTTGATAGGAGAATTTGGGTGAAGTGTGATACACACTTTTTGTCCAAGGGACAGGGCACACTAAAGTTTTTCATCACTGTGCATTGCCAGATTCATGATTAGCACCTATTGAAATCAATTAGTTTAATCACATTTTAATATCCTCCAGGTCTGGATGGTTTTGTAAGACGAGCTCCAAAACCTTGCCTCTATTGGGAAAATTACCCATTACTGACATTGGCTACACCCTAACAGATGCAGATGAATAAGTAAACACATTAAGCTGCTGAGGTAGACTAGGACAAACAGCATTTGGCACTGCTTAGTAACCACTCGGTGCTACTCATCTGCCAACGTGTTGACTGCTGTTTAACTTGTTATGTCCTGATTGACACTTGGAGCCAAGCAGTGCTCAGTCTTTGTTCCTTTGGTGAGCAAGGTACGAAGCCTAAGTATCCGTGGTTTTCAAAATAGCATTTAAAAACAAAGATGAAAGAGTTATTATAATACAGCAGAGTATAAAATTGATGCTGGATTATTATTTTAACTTCAAAATGCTCCTATGAGCATTGCTGTATGGGATGGAATATAACACAGACTCTAGCCAGTATTAATAAGTAAAGATGAAAGCAGATATTGTGCAAAAATTTGGAGGATAAAAAAACCCAGAATTATGTACTAAATCAGACCAGCAGAACTGTCAAATGTGTTAGACTATATTCACAGGCACTCATGTGTGACATGCAGGCACAAAACATAAACATTTGTTTAGTTTGAGTAATTTTGCTTTTTAGAGTAAAAGGCGCTTTTTTTCTTTTTTTAGGAGGAGGAGGGCTTTTATCTACAGTCTGGAATTTTAAAAGTCTTATATCCTGCAAGGACTGTTTGAAGCAGTTCCAGAAGAACTGCTTTTCATTAGTAAGTGCTGACTCAATGATCTGTAGAAATGTATTGAGTTCATCAAAAAAATTAAAGAAAATTATTTGGTTTTACTTCTAAAAAGTTACATAATTTCAGTTGGACCTCATCATTTAAATCACTATATATTATGTTTCAAATATGTTATCACTTGAAAGTCAAAATAATAAAGGCAAAACAAACTGGTTTGATTTCATTGAAGTCTTCGATAAAGAGTTCTTTTGATGACTTCAAGTAAAGCAATTCCCAAATGTCATTTCTCAGTAAATTTTGAAATTTCAAGGTTTTGTTTAAATTTGAGAAAAAGCAAAAATTAAGTGATAGCCTTTCTTAAGGAACATTAATGTTGAACTTAGGCAAATGCTGATATAATTGTGCCCAGAAGCCCAGAGGTTTATTCAAGCGGGCAAGTGTTTGTGTAGTTATATGTGATATAAGCTTGAACACATCTGATCTAAGTTTGGACATAAAGTCTCGAGGGCTGCCAGGGCAGGGTAGGTTTTCAAGCTGCTCTAATATAAACCAGAATCACAGTTATTCCTTTTCTGCAAAATAAGAGAGTCTATACTTATACTTTTCCCCACTTTTGTCGGTTGGGTAAAAGGGACTCAAAAGACACTAAAAAGGCACTCTGGTTATACCTACACTGATAAATAGCATGCTCAGGCACATTAACTGGCCTCGAGGCTCTGCTGTAGGCTGTGTTCCATGCTCTTGGCCTTTCTCACCCACCTAAAGAGGATGGTGTGAGAAACAAGCATCAATCTGCATCAGCCTTATGAGATGGCAAACAAAAAGTAGCATTTGTTTACATTTAATGGCAAGTCACCGTGGTGTAGATATTACTCTTCATGCACTCTTTAAAAGCCCATGATTATCAAGTTAGGAGCAGGGAGTTTAAACCACGTCTGCTCACCACAGGCTACAAGAGAGTTTGAAGCCAGCAGTTATCTACTTCAGAGAGGTTTATTAATGTCATTTTTTTGCCTATGCCCCCAGTCTGTTTTCTGTTCATCCAGCCTGCAGCAATAGCCCTTAGAAGCACAGATTCTTCCTTTCACCCTGTGTTCATCCTGAGTTCTTTAGATTTAGTTCATATCAAGCATCAACATCTGAACACATAAGATTATCCTACAGCCACAAACTCTTCAGATTCAAGAAGTAGTATCTGCTCTCAGTAAAACTACCTAATCAGCCCAGCTCCTCCACGTATAAATTCTTCTGATGCTGCTACACATCATAGGAACGGTCCTACTCAGACCAAAGGTCTACCTGGCCCAGGAGCCAGTTTCCAACAATAATCAACAGCAGATGCCTAGGGAAGAGCATGAAAACACACAGTGATGGCTTTCCCAGAAGATGTGTTTGGGATCTCCTGTGCCAGAAATCTTGTCTTTGTGTTTAGTTTTTCACAATGGGATCTTCCTCCATGGATTTTTTTGTGTAGTTTTTTCACCTCTGCTAGCTCACACTGAACACACACCAACATATTGCACACCTAAGTGCGCACCATGTAAGGAAAAATGTAAGGTAGCTTTGAACTGCTTACATGCTGGGCTCATAGGCACCTAGATCTAGATGCAAAGACGTAAGGAACCAGTAGTCTCCATATTATTTTCTTCAAAACTTAGAAGACCTATAAGTCACTCTTCATACGAAGGCATTTCCATACTTTTCTTGTTTCCTTTCTCTGAACTTTTTCCAGTTCTCCACTACATTTTTTTTTAAGAAGAGGGGACATGAACTCTATAGGGATTTATGCAGCTTCTTTTGTTCTCTATTTCTTTTCTAATAATTCCTAACATTCAATTTACATTTTTATTGCTGCTGAGCATTAACTTGGTGGTTTCATAAGAACTATTCATTAAAATTCTAAGATCTCATTCCTAAGTGGTAACGTTCAATTCAGAGCCCATCACTCTACAAGGAGAGTTAAGATTGCTTTTTCATGGGTATCACTTACATTAATCTACATTGAAGTGGTGATACCAAAATTTGCAACACAGTCAAAACTTCAATTTCTGCAATAAAATAAATATTGTCAAAAATATAAAAACTGGCTCTTATTAAGAAATACTCGTTTGAATCTGTCACTGAAGAATCTTCCAATAATGACATCATGACAATATAACATAAAGAGACCTCTATGCATCATTTTATACCACTCTGTTTGAGCAATATCACTGTCTCAATATTCTAATGAGTCATCACGCTATCTTAGAGCCACAATTCCCTAAGATAAAGGAATAGAAGAAAATCCTGCCTTTCATGAACAAAAATCAAGTGTATTTCAAGCTATCATGTGTATAAAAGTTAAAAATGTGATACAGTTGCATGGTCAAGAACAACAGTAAACAGACTAAAAGAACTTAAGTATTTTTTCATTTTAACATCCTATTAAAACCTATTTCATGCTTTGAGAAGCATAGTTTTTTACTAGATAACAGAATTATGATGGTGAACAAAGGACAAGTATAGCTACTGTCAATCAAATTTATTTATGATGGCAATGTATTATATATTTCCAAACTAGCCTAGAGTTAATCTAGTTGGAAGTTTTTTAAAAGAAACCTGGAAATACTATCAAATTAATCATATCATCAAGATTACACTAGTTCTTGAGGATTAAAAGATTCAGTACATTAATGAAAACACCAAACCGACCACAACAATTTAATAGCAAGAAATGTAGTGGTAAAGATTCAAATGTTGGAGATTCCTATTTAAGACCTGATGGTGATATTATCTCATTATCCAAATGAGTGTTCTGTCCCATGGGCTCTCAGCTAGTTTTGGAAGCATTGCTCACAATCTCTCTTCATGGAGCTGTTCCACAATCAGATACGGAGATCCTGATCTGAAGCACTCTGAGTTAGAAAAACAAAGCATGGAAATTACAAGAATTAGGGGAAAAAAACATTTTCTATGTTTCTATATTATGGCATGTATCTACAGATATGGACAATATTTTGTCTCTGTGACTTCTTAGTTTTCTTTTGGACCAGGAATGTAAATACTGTGATTTATAGGTGCTATTAGAAATTAGTTATCATTCAAAACATACATAGTTTTATGAATTTCAGGGCAAATCTTAGTCTCATTTAAGTATGCACAATTAGCTAAAATGAAGCCCAAAAAGAACTGTCAGTTGCTTTAGAAACTCCTAATTTTCTAAGTCAAGTTCTTTGGAAGTACCAATTTTACTGAAGAACATTCAAAATAATTAATACTTTAAACTTATCTTGAGAATAAACAGTTTGTTTTCTATATCCTCATAAGTGGTAAGCATTGTAAAATAATATATATGCACACACCCAGTGTTCACAAAACCTTTTTTTTCCATATTTTCTCTGACATGGTAAGATCTGTTTTTAAATCATGACAAAGAAAATATATTTTAGGTAATAATTACATGGCATGGCATACAATGTAAATCATCTTATTTCCATCCAACATTCACATATTACATCACCAGCATTGAATAGGATCTTATCCAGTACAAACACAAGAATTCATGTTTCAGACCTTATTTCTAGTAAAAGGAAGATTACCTCTTACCATCCTGTGCTCTTCATCTTCATTTTATAAAAGAAGCCTTTACTTAATTTTGCTGTCAGTTTAATTATGAAGTGTGAACTGTCACAGTTCTAGTACATGTTGTGGTCCCTGCTCTGATCGCTTCATGATTTGCACTTTTAATAGTGCATCACTGGAGAAAGTTTGGCATGAAGGCCATTAAACCATAGCAAAGCATGCATTCACTCCTTGCTTTGGGACCCAGTGGTTGGTAATAACTGAGCTTGATAGCCACACAAGTTAGTGAAGGCAAACACCTCCCATTGTTTTCATGCAGTAAGATCTTCCTTCTGGACACCTGTCTGTCACCTGAAAAATGAGACCCATGGCTTGCTGTATGGGGTAAGGAATAAGGACTCCTGTCCATATTATCAGGATAAAATGTTATTTTGGTGAGACTCTTTTCAGGGGCACAATCCCCCATAACTGCCCCACCCCAAGAGTCTTGTACGCTTCTGTTTGAACACCAACGGGTAGAGATACATTAAATGACTTCTGCAACTACCTTGTTTGCCAGAGATGTCTTTAGCAAGTCAACCTGAAACTTGCTGTTGTAATATTTTCATCAACTGTTTTGTTGCTAGGAGTTTACTTAGGTTGGTTAAGTGGGTAAATGTGAGAAACTTCTTGACTTTCATTTGCCCCAGCTACCTTATTAGTTCTTAGTGGGATCCTGGTCCACCCAGCTGACCACTGCTTCTGTGGTGGGCTCATAAATCCCCATCAGCACTCAGGCACATATAACATGCATAATCTGTACAGCTCTTCTCTGATTAGTATGTACCTCCTGTTCTCTTGTGTCACTTCAGCTATCCTCCAAATTACAATGCGAGGGTACATTTAAACTCATAAAACGTTCTCAGCTATTTCCTCTCAGGATGAGAGGTTATTTTGAGATCATTTGATGTTGTTTTGAAATTTCCATTGTTGGGCAGATGCAACAGCCCCATGGATTTTAGGTTTTGAATTTTATGACCCTTCCAAGTAAACTAAGCACCAAAAACTGGGAAGTGGGAGAAGCTTGGATGTGCAAAACCTCAAATATTCATTTTCCCTTTGGATTTTGACAGAAGCTTTAGTAATTTTGTATTTTGCCTGAATTGCTTCAGTGTGTATACAGTACATATGGTCAACAGGTAAAATAAACCTCTAACTTTATTTTCAAGTCCCAGCTTTGTACTGAAGGTGAAAAAGCATTGTTAGCAAGAAAGCTGGGATATAATGTCTCAGATAGAGATACAGCACCCTGTAGCTCTGGAGATGTAAAAATGATTCTGCTATAACATCCATATGTGATAGCAAATATGAACAGCACTGCTAGCTGTTGGGACTGGTGGGAAGGGTCAGTACTATTGCCTACTCCTCCCATTTCAAGAATCCTAAGAGTTTGCATAGTGGTATATGCCAAGTGGCAGAAAGACAAGGCTCTGTTCAAAGTGAATAGTCAGTTTCTACATAATAAAAATATGTTCATCTTCAGATTTTAGAGAGGGACTTCACAGTCACACAGCTCTGAGATCTAAGTGGTACCAACACTATGCTCTTTAAAAGCAAGTGAGAACACTCTTTCCTTTTTCCAGAAAATCCTGACCTTACTTGTGGAAGCAAACCTGTGTTTCTGTGAAGTGAAAGTTTACCGCATTATTTTACAGCTTGAAATGACCTACCATATGGCTGTTGGGGATTTCATGAGCGAATTCCTTGCATGGCTGTGGGAAGGTTTTACACAAGATAGGAAATTACTTGTAAAGTATTTTGACAGAGATTCCAGATTTGTGAGTGTGTCTTAAGGTCTATGTGACTTTATCTAGAATAGGCAGAAAAGTAAATTACTTTTTTCTATTATATATGCAAGTGTATAACTAAGGAATGACAAAAACTGTCTTTGCCTTTTGGGATGAAGAAAGAGAATTAATCTTTTACTTACCATGAGACTGTTACAGAGCTGAAGGGCACAGAAATATTAAATGTGTTAGGCAATAATTGCAAGCTAGAAATCACATTGAAGCATATGCATACACACGATTTTCTATCTTAAAATTTACCTTGGTGCAAGATACATCTAAATAATACAAAGATATAATATCTTTAAATCTACACATAATAAATGGAGCACTTGGGTTTTATCTATTTGGATTTAAGCACAACCCAAATACCACAATCTGGTGCTCTCTGCACCTGTTCCATAAAAACACAGTTCTTAGAACAAGGTGCCCACAATTCATCGTTTCCATATTATATGGCAAAGTTTAAAATAATAAAACAAACTTACCCAATTTTCAAATGGAGTACACATATCATGGCTCATCTCCTAGGATGCATTGTAACAGACAACTTTGTCCTGGCAATTAACTAACTCAAATTATTTTGGGCTTGGTGAAGAAAGCTTCAAAACTGTGGCACCTCTACATATCAAATTAAAAGACCTGTAGTTGAACATACTTTATATAGAGAGGGAAAAGCAGTTTCTATAGACAGCTGCTGGAAAGCCAGGGCAATAGAGATCAAACCAGTCAGCGCCAAAACATAGAGCCATTTTCTACCGAACAGCAGCTGGGTAGGAGACAGCATCTTGAGAAGCAGTGAGGCCAGAAACAATCCTGCCACAAGCACCATGGTGCCCCAAGCTTGCCCTCATTGTTCAAACACACCAGCTGTGATTGGGGTGTAGAGGGAAGAAGGACTGCATCTGTGCAAGGAAATCATTGCAGCATCTGTTTCTTTCCCTGATTTCAATCCCATTTACAGTTTGATAAGAGAACTGCCATGCTGCAATCTCATAGCATTCTGTATGTACCAATCAAAAGGAAAAAAACTCTAAAAATGAATTCTGAAAATAATTTATCAAGAAGATAAAGGCCACACAGAAGCAGCCTAATGTCACAAGCACGTATTTTTAAAGCCTTTGTTTTGAGTTTACAAGTTTGGTCTCATTAAAACAAAACACTCTCTTACTTTTTCTCCAGACAACGCAATTTCTCGATGAGATCAAGCACAAGCAAACAAAAAGTCTGCAGTGGAGTGATTGGCCAGCTCAGTCCGTGCTCCAGGAGCATTCCTGCATTGCTCAGAGCTAAGAAGCTCTTGCACAGCAGCATCTATGGACAAGGCTCTCTCCTGACTCTGGTAGCACCCAAGGCACCCTGCCAGCCAATAAACTGACTGTGGTTATTCATGTCAGCTCTCTCCTTGACCCAGCTACTGGACATACCCTGGGCAAGAGACCTCGCATCCCTTCAGCAAGTCCAGCGTGCCGAGGCACTCCTGCTCACCTCCTCTGCATGAGCAGCCACCATAAGTAAACCCTTTGGTTTCTGGATTGCTAGTCTGGATCCCCACAGAATGATGAATGCTTCAAGTCTTGCTCTGTAAGGCATTTCATGGCTGAGGATCAAGACTGATAAATTTCCAGAGAAACCACCATGGTCAACAGTCACACAATGAAGCCTACACAGTAAAATTAAAACTGACTTTGGGGTGAATAGTTTTACGGCTTTCCTGAGAGCCATTCCTGAAGATCTAATAAAAATTAGAAAAGTGCTTAACCCCCTTTTATCTCCAATGCAAAGCATATTTCTTCATTCACATACACATTTGCATATCACACTATATTTCATTATAGGAAACGAATCAGCAAAACAATCCTACATTATTCTAATATGCACATTTCTTTCTCTGTCGAGTGGATAATTTAAAAAAACAAAAGACAGATGGGAAGTCATGCTTTGTTTATCACCTTCACGATAACGTTTTCAGACGCTGTCGTGTTATTTTGAATAGCAAGCATTTACTAGATCTTATTATTTTACAATTTCTGTGGGAGATTTCTTGTCACCTTGGAAATTATGTTTGTTTCCTGAAAGAAAAATTAGCCATATTCAGAGGTCTAAGTAATTTGAATATATGGCAAGCAGCATCTAAAACAAAAGTCTAATATCAACATCCCCAAAAGTAGATTTTATGACTGTTAAATATACATGTTGAAAAAGATTAGATTTACTGGTTTGCTTATATTGTGTTAGTCATTTATAACATTTGGTGACTGAACAACATAAACTTATTTTATGGTTCTTTCATCCTTCCTCAAAAGGATTGCTGGCTCCTAGTAAGGCAAATTCAACACAAGGGTTTCTGGGACACAGACATTGCACACACAAAGGTAGTATTTCTGATGGATAACATTCTTTAAAGGTCTTTTCATGATCCATTAATTTATGAATTACACAGCAGAATAGGCATTGTTGAGGGCTTAATTTCAGTTACATGTTGATCTTCTCCCCGTTAAGCTTTTATCCAAAAAGTAAGTGGGACTAAAAATAACATGTTCCCTTCAACTGACTCTGACAGATCTTATCATAGAATTAACTGTTTTATTCTTTACATATCAAAGGTGGGCAGATGGGCCCATCCTTATCTATAAATAGGAACGTACACCAAAAAATCATGATAGAAAAGAATAGTTCTAAGGCTTGCTTCATTCACAGCACAGTTACAAAAAACAATGCAATTGCCATGGAATAAAATTTACAGTAAGGAATGAAGTACGCAAATTAATGCTGCACAAAGATTAAGATTTAAAAAAACAATTTGATAAAACTTTCTAGTGGACAAATGACTTCCTGGGAGCCAGATTTCCAGGAAAGTGGCCTACCTCCACCTTGCCAAACCTAATCCAATCCAGGTAAACCAGAAGTAAGTTACTACTACTAGGTTATGTAGAGGTTGATGAGAAATCAGTTTCAGGGTCCACCTTACTTGAAAAGAACATTTGTGCTTTTACTCATGGTTCAAAAAAGATATCAAAAAATAAACTGATGAGCATAATTATGGAAATATTCTTACTCCCTAAGTGCCGTTCTTCTCAAGGACTGAAGTACAGGTAAATTTCATAAGCCATGAAAAATCAATTTTATAGAAAATAGCTCAGTGTTTAGAGCTGTTATTTCTCTTTTCTCTCATTTCTCTTTTTTTTACAGCAACAAAAAAAACCCAACCAAACAAAAACCCAACAGTCTCCAACAGGGAGAATCTGTTAGTAAGCTAAAGAAGTGGTGATAAAATTCTGACCTCAGGAGTTTTTGACACAAGGAGCAACTGTAAGCATTGCTGCTAAACAGAATTTGGTCGGGTGCTTGCAGTACAGTATTTCAAGCAAACCAGATCAGCTGCAATTAAGAGATCTCTTTTTTACTGACAGGGTGTGGCAATATGTAAGAAACTCACGGTATCCTGAGAGGGAGTTTCTTAACTTCCTTCTCATTACATTCAATGGTTTCTGTTTCACAACGAAAAAGTGTGAAAAAGTGCTGACAATATCTACATTCAAATTTCTCTTGCAAATAATTATGGTCTTTAGCTAAAATGAAACTAATATAAACTTTAATATGACCACAATCTTTTTTAATTCTGAAAGAGCAGAACCCTCTTTTTCTTCCACACATTACCCTAGAGGCATTACCTGATAATGTGTAGTCAGATCTTGGTTTAGTGAAGTTCCCACAACATTTTCAGGCATTATAATTGATGGTAATGTTCTTGCCATAAGCATAATTGTAATCAAGAGATGAGATATCCATTGAACCATCAATTTAAGTACAGTAATTCTTTTATCATCTTTAGTAAAACTTACAAAACAAAGAGCATGATTTTGTTAAGAATCAAAGCCAAACATAGCTGTTTGTTCCATACTGTTGTGGTTTGGCTCTCCAAAAGTGTTTCTTTACATGTCAGTAAATCTGTGACAGGTTGAAAAATAAAAAAGAAGATTCATTATGAAGGTAAAATTTTCTTAAGTCTAAAAGATCATGTAATTTTCTTGAAACAAGCATAAACATGAAATTCTAGAGATAAATAGGAAAAAGCTGCCTAAGCACACCTGGAAATACTTCAAATGGAAATCATGGATTCTAAGCTACCTCTGAAAATATCCAGTCATCAGTATACAAGTGAACCAAATGCAGTCACTACAGGTGTTCTTTTATCATCATATAAGACAGATTCATTTCTAATATATATGTTTTCAGTTTTCATTCACTACTTTAAAATTATCTAATTATTTCAAAATTCTAATTTTTAGTTCAGTTACAAGATCAACTTATTACTGCTTAATAGTGCCTTAGTCTTCAGCTCAGCATAGTAACAGATTGTGTGTTCATTCTTAGACCAAAGCATACATGTGAAAAAAATCTTTAAAACCTCTGTGAAATGGAGTTGTTTGATCTAATGATTTCTGCCTTGTGTTGGCAATGGGCTACTGGACTGCACACAAATTCATCTCCACTGACATGTGGTAACCCATTAAGCCACTGTAACTCAATTTCATGTCTGACTACATAGAGAGAATTGAACTGATAGAGTTTGAGCAAAGCTTCATGTTGTCAAGGTGACTACAGTTTTCCTAAGATAATAGATACTTTTCCAAAATGGAGAACAGATTGAGCATTTCTCTGCTTAAAGGCTTTATATACACATAAATGTGAAACTGCCCATTTTAACAATACCAAGGCAGTTAAAATGGTACATCTCGTATAGTGTATTGTAGTAATGCTGATATGAACGTAGCCATTCTGGCACAGTTACTTCGCTGATATGAACGTAGCCATTCTGGCACAGTTACTTCTATACAGATGAAAAACTACTTCACTATTAGGGATCTTCAGCCCTGTATAATTATATCCAACTTTACAAACTGCAGCAGTCGTCAAACAGTTGGACTAGCACAGAAAAAACACCCCTACCTGTTAATTAAGCAAGATAATTTTTAGATCCCTCTGTGATAATTTTCAGGTAGTGTATAATCTAGCTTTCTCAGCCACAGCCTGACACACTTAGAAGCCTCTTTGTGTGTAAGGAAAGTATAGATGAGAAGCTGTTTCATTTGCAGATAGCAGGCAGACTGTGCTGTTACAAATGCAGGAAAAACATGTGGAAGGTAACAGAGAAAAGTCAGCTAGTAGGCTTTGTCTGAACTCCAACATACACAAATGAGTCACCTCCATGGAGCACACTATGACGACATGAACTAACTCTACAAGAAAGTGCTGACCTAGTGTGGGAAACAAGAATTGCCTCAGACTTGATTGCTGAAATTCTTGTTGTTTCAAGAATTGCATATTGACAGCTTAAGTTTTTGTCTGCATTGAAAGAGCCAGCATGTTTTTGGTGCTCTAAAACTAAGTCCAAATATTTATTTTGAATAAAAAAATAGTCCACAATTTCCTGAAATATGGGGAAAAGCACATTTACACTGCTGCTCTTATCTTCTAGAATAACAGCTAGTGTTTGTGTGGTTTGAAAGCATGCATCTGTTTGAAGGCTGAATACTGGCACATTGCTGACATAACATGTAGGACTTTTAAAGCAGGGCAGTAGTGTATCACCTGTCATTGGCTCTAGTGCCACTGCTAATCGCTTTTGAAATAATCCAATGCAATAGACATTGAGGCCATGAATATTTTTCCCATTACCACAATGTAGAGACCATTTGGATAATGATCACTGCCCCTGAAGAGCAATGACAGATTTCTGTGCCATCACACTTCGTCTAGAAGCACTGCGTGTACATCATTTGGGGTTCTGAATGGAAGCAGGATAAAGATTACCAGCCCTCTGCTCACCTAGCAACCACTGGCAAGCAGTGTGGTTGAAGGACTGGGTCTTTTCCAGCCACTAAGTCTTCCTCTTCTCTACATGGAGCAGAGACAAAATTCAGATGGAGGAAACAACAGAAAATCCACCAAGTGCTTTGGAGAAAAGAGAAGAAGCAGCTGGGGTTTCAGTCAAGCAAATATAAAGGGCTAGGGTGGTCACCACCAGCTGTAGACTGCATTTATGTCAACATTAAGCTGCATGCAATATTCCCCTTAAAAAACACTTCCCTTCCAGGTCATCTACTACTGCAAGATGTCTCATATTAGCGTGGGAAAACTAGGAGAGATAACTTGGTTGTACCTACAGGTCTGATGATTTTCTGGCAGCCTAAGAGTGAACAGGTAGCAGAAACAGCATCAGGGTCATGATAAGCAAAGGCCAATGTAGATTAACTTTATTCTCTTGAGGAGGTGTATGAAGTTTAGATTGGAGGTTGGAGATGTAGAAGCACCTCTTTGGACATCATGAGGAATTCTGCCGAAGTTCTTCCCGTCAGGAAGGAATTGCCCAAGAGTAGCCAAGACCCATAACAGACTAAAACACAGTTTCACTCAACTCACACTCAGGAACTGTCCTTCAACAGGATTTTATACTCTAAGTTTCAAATCAGATGCAACATGGGAGCTGGACCTATCAGCCACTTAAAACTCACCTTTGTAACTTCCATCAAACAGTGGAAAAAAGGGAGAGCTGGGGAGAGCTGGCTGTTCTTCTAGTCTGGGTGGATCATCAAAGGGGATAATTTAGTCTCTGTGATATCTAAATCATGCCCTATTTATTTTAAATTCCAATAAAGGGCTAATAGTGCCAATTACAGTAGCAGGGATAGTGATGTGGCTATTCACACACAAAGAACTTGGCAGAGACCAAACTCCACTTTCACAGAGGTCAGCAAAAAAAAAAGAGTGTGCTGCACTTTGTCACATCTCATTTGGATTGCCTTCAAAATGCTGAGCTAGAGGCAAAAGATACCACAGTTCATTTCCAATTCCACATCTAATCCTCTCACCTTTAATTTATTTTAAAAGTTTAATCATAAGTTCATAAAGCTCAGATATCAATTTTTTAATAAAAAAAAATTAAGCACCTGCAGGTAAGGTTTTTAGGAACTCGTGGTTGGCCCAAGCTTCATTATAAACAGGACTCTCACAGTCCACCTTTCTGCAAATGCTACTGTGATAAAATGTAACTTTCATTCCCTCCCTGTTGCTCCAGGGAAGTGTCATTTACAGAAAATAAATAGAAGACTTCTATCGCAAAGAAACCATACTCCACTTGGGGTCAGTTAAAAGCTGCACCTTCCTCTGGAGTTTCTGGCAGCATAGAAAATAACTTTTCTGCAGAAATTGTCACTAACTGCTAGAAACCTTAGCATTAATAGTAAAAATACTTGATGTATTCTTAGTATACAAATAATGTAATATTTGCAAATCGAGAAACCTTACCAAATTTGGGGGTTTCAATTTACTGTTAGTTGATTAAAATCATGATATTAATAGTTCTTTAAAGATGTCAGCCAGCTTTGGAATGCCAGTTGCTGCAGTGTTCTTGAATTTCCAGAAGCCAAAAGTTTTGACAAGACCTCTCTCTAAATGCACTTAAAGAAACTAAATTATCAGAAGAATGAAAATTCTTTAGTAGACAAATGATGTGTTGGAACATAATAATAAATTGTTTCCACCATGGGAGAGAAGTGATCAGATATCTGCACTAGAACTTGCTCTCTTCAATATGCTCATAAATGATCTGGAAAACTGAATTAATAATGAGATGGTAAAATTAGCTGATGATACAAATTACTCAAAACAGTCAATACCTCAAAAGGTGTCATTATACTGAACACTGAGTGATTCAGCAACAAAAAATGTAGACATTATTTAATATCAATAGATGCAAAGTAATATACTTGGGGGGAAGCCTAACTGTAAATACACAGAGACATATAACAAATAAATAATTTAGTATCACTTCAGCAAGAATCTTTGACTCCTTGTTGAGAACTCTCTGAAAACATTTGTTCAGTGCTCACTGGCAGACAGAAAATGTAAACTGAATTAAAAATCATAATGTAAGAATGAAAAGACAAAATATTATACCATTGTATAAACCCAGACTGCATTCACATCCCAAACACTTCACCTAAGTCTGAATGATCCATGTCCAAAGGTTTATTAGAAGTAGGAATGATGTATGCTAGACAACATAGATGAACAGCAGTATACTGTTTTAACTGTATGAGGGTTGATGAAAGTACTTTTCAACTTGAAAAGGAGATAGAAAAAAGAAATAATTGTATATAAAAATGAATCTAACACAGCTAGTAAGTAAGAAACATTTGTTCACTATTCATTTTACCACAAAACTTAACAAGCACCAAGTATCACAGTGTAAATCAAACATTTTTCCATACAATTCACAGCCACACAGTATAGTCTATTGTTACAAGAAGGTTGTGGCTTGTGGTAGCAGTCAACAGTGGCTAACAAAAATATAAATGGGTTTAATCAATAATTGGAACAATCTATAGAGAAAGGGTTCAGCAAGGGATAATAAATATATGATGCACGTTATTTACAGTTTAAGTAGAGTGTATATTGTGCACAACTGGAAAATGGGAAAAGCATCACTCTGTGCTTGTCCTACTCTCACTCCTAAGAAACAGTTAAGAGACTGCACTCTATTCTGATTTAGGGTGGTCATTCTTGTCCTATTATTTAGACCCAAAAGCCACAAGTTTCACAATCTAATTATATCTGCCTTCAAGAAACAACTTAAATTTGACTTCTATTTTCAGCAGCAGGCAGGAAAACCATTAATTCTCTTTTGCAATAAATAGGGGCTGAGCATTGCTGGCACAATGATTAACTCCTTCCTACAGCAATTCTGCATATTCTGTACTGCTGCACCAATCTCTTCTGACTGCAGATCGAACTTCACTCCCTTACTTACTCTTCTTCACCTGACTGTGTATCCTATTGATCTCTCATCTTTCTCGTTATTGTATTTATAATTTTGTACTTCCCTGATTCCTGCTATAAAGGAAACTTCTGTGTTATCTTAGACATGTCACAGAATATTATGTGTAACACTTAGTCATATTGCATTGTATTTAAAAGCAACATATCCAAATATTTTACATTCTGTGATACAATTTTATTTTCTGCACTGGTTTTAATTCAGCTTTGTCTCCCTGAAAATTTCAGAGTGTGAAAAAGTACAATAGTACAAATGTCATAGATAGATAGATATACAGACACATATATATGGGTAAATAATTTTCAACATCATATTCACCTATTTATATCAACAGTTTTATTGATCAAATACTTACATTCATTTTTATGGCTAGGAAAATGAGGTTTTAATTATAAAATAAGTACCTGTGTGGGTACATGAAGCCACAGTTCAAAATGGAAGAGCTCAGTGAGCCGCAGCATGCTCAAGCTCTAACAGGCCCTAAGGCAGGGCTGTTCCTCAACACCAAGGAGAAGGAAAGGTGAACAAAATCAGCCCTGTCCACTTCTTTCCCCAAAGCAGGCTTTTGCACAAATTAAATTGGAGAAAAAAACCCAAGAGCTATAGATAATGGCTGAGCTTTTTAATAGAGCTTATATGCTTCACTTCCACAACATTTTAATGAAATTTGAATGCCTAAGTCTTCTGGGTTCTTTTAAAAACTCAGTCCACATCACCAGATGCATAAACTATGACTGAATGCTGTTTTTTAACGTTTCCAAGTCACAGGGCAGAAGAACCACATTCTGTATTAATTATAAGCTGCATTTACAACAACCAAGTGAAGTGCAGGAAGGCCTGAATTAATGCAAAATACACAAGATGATTTGTAAGAGCCATAGTTCCCAACTGGCCTTCAGAACACAGACAGCAAGTGAATAAGCACCAGAAGGCTGTTATCAGAATAAATCAAAAATCCATCTCCAGAAACTTTAAAGCCTTTAAAATACTGACTTTACAGCAATAGAAACAGTGATAAAATAAATGCATATTTAGTGTTTACATCTTCTTGCACCAATGAATCCAAACCTGCTCTGCAAAGCCTGCATGGATGTTTTGTCACAGCACAGGTCTGTGAGCAGCAATGGCCAAGAGGAAGGGCTGGTGGCAGACACCTTGCAGAGTAGCAGTCCTCCAGAGACGCTCCAGGAACACAGGCAAGATGTTCTCTGAAGAACATCAAATAATTCAGGCTGACCTAGTTCAATTTACTCACTTTAAATAAACAACCTTAAAAGACAAAGGTTCTCTGACACCTATGGAAGAAAATGGTTCTTATAAATTCTGTTTATCCTCTAGAGTTTGGTGGAAGCAAGGTGATTTTTAGGGTTGAAGGCTGTTATAACAAGGCCAAATGCAGAAACTAAATAGGGATCCTAGGCAGTGTATAAGTCTAATGTGTTTTATGTATTATTTTCAGCACATCTATTTTTTGAGAAATTGATTCTGATGGTTTGAATCAATGCTATGTTAGCACACTCTGCTTCTTCATTTTGACAATTAATGGCAAGCTTCTCAAATGCTGGCTGAAATTTTTCCTAGGCATATTTGGGCTTTTTTTTTTTTAGCTTGGCTTCGTGAGAAAATGAAGCTTGCGTGCATCACACCGTCCCTCTGTCATGTTTGTTCAGCTTCAAGTGAACTGAGCAGAGTAGTAATTTTTTAAGTAGGAAAATCTTACAACAGACCTGTATAAAATCCAGCACATCATGGAAGTCAGCTCCCAAAGTCATTAATTTTGCTGTCAGTAAAGATGAGGAGCAGTCGATTAAGTTCATCTGGTAGCAGCTGCTGACCATGCTGGACATGTCCAGGTTGGTCACCTTGTATGAATGCACCTCCAGAACAGTATCTGCTGGATCACTCCCAGTTGTTAGGCCAAGAAACAGCAGCTAAAAGCCATGGAATCAAGGGGAGATGGAGCTAAGTGAGACATCAAACTATGAGGACACAGAGACTGCCAACTACCATGGAAGAGGGCACTTCAGTGGGATAAACACAAATATCTTGCATCCTAAAGAGACAAAGCCAGAGCAAAACAGTTCTCTTTAGTTCTGCCATTCAAGGGAATGATCTGCATCTGTTGGGTTTTCCCTTCATCTCTCTCAATCCATCTATCTCCAGTTTTCCAGCTGGACTCACCTTTGCTTGCAGCTCCTATGTACAAACCCCTACGGAGGTGCAAAGTGCTATAGATAGGTACTCAGCCACCTGGAAGACAATGGGTACAGGATAAGCCCACAATTAAACATATACATATCATAAGCTAATGTTACAAGTGATGCAAAATGACATATGATAAATCATAGAATAGCTGGTTTATCACAAGTAAGGTGACATGCAATAAGCCATATATTTACCTAAGCAAGTGCCAGTTCCACTTGCACACAACAGCAGCACCTGAAAAGGTGTCCCTCAACTGGACACACAAAAAGAATACATAAGGGCTCATATTAGAGAGAGGCTGCCTTTTCTTCACATGCTTAAGAAGAAAACATGCTGATGTTGATGAAACAGCAGGTCTCTTTTCACAGCTTTGCAGGATGATAATAGGTGCCTGTTGACAGCTTGCTGAATGCAAAGGAGGATCTTTTTGAAGCACATGAGTACTTTCACATGCACGTAACAGAGCAGTTTAAAAGCAGAGACACCTGCCAGCACAGCCACCAGGCAGAAAACTGGCAGACCTGTTTGCCTCTTATGAGATGATGATATACAGCTTGGCTTCCAGAATCTCCTGACATCCCCTTTCCACCCACTGCCCTTTGCAATTCAACACAACCAAAACAATAAGTAAATCTGTTGCATCCTCCCTCACTAACAGTGCAATGTTAGTAAAGTTTCTTATTTTTGCTTTGGAGGAGCAGGTTTTTTAAACAAAAGCAGTGGTGCAGAAGGAAAGCCAGACTCGGTAGCAACGCTGCTGCAAGCACAACACACCCTTTGTTAGCTGCTGCACACAGCAAAAGCAGCACTCGGGAAGCCTGCGTGGCAATGCTGCAACTCCGTCAAGCATCCTGACTGGCAGCAGCCCTTTTTGAAAAAAGAAACAGTATTTGTATCCTATAACTCTTACTGCAGCAAGAGTAAGCTGTAATTCAGGATTTAAACCAGAACAGAAAACCTGCTGTTTTGTGTGTGGCATAATGGTTGACCTGTTTACCGTTGCTTACCACAGTGAGCTGGGTTATGCAAAAGAAAAACAAACAAACAAAGAAACAAACAAACAAATACAAAACCACCCCAAAATTCTATCTTGAAGAAATTAAGCTACTAAGAACGCCAAAAAAGAGACTCTGCTGCCTCTCCCCCAGGCCCCAGTAATGATATTGAGTTGTTTATATCAGATATCCCCAAATGATCATAATTATGATCTCAGATATGCCTAGACGTTGTAATGAACAGGAAAGAAAAAAGAGCTCAAAGTCCTTGCTACCCTGAAACTGTCTTATGCCCCAGCCAGACAGAAGATAGCAGCTATATTAAAGAGAGGACTTCCCTCAGAGAAGCAGCCCAGTCTCCCCAAGGTCTCTGAGCCTTGTCTGCCCCTGAGGCTTCAGAGAAAAATGAAATTTAAAAAATCCAGAATTAACCAAGAGAATCAACCTCTCACCTTCTGCAGGCAGTCAGCTGTAGCCCTGAAGCATAAGATTGAGATTTTTCAGTCATTAGCTTAAAGCAGAGCTGGGTGTGTGAACATGTCATGGTCAATGAGAGCTCTCTGTTCTCTTCAACAGTTTATAAAAAAAGGGAGTGACAAAACACAAATACAAATTCACAGATGTAAAGATTGCACAGAACAAATGACCTCCGCTGCCATCCACAGAGATGGTGCCAAGCCTGTTCCCAAACTCAGATTAAAGTGTATCCAATTGGATCAAATTCCCAGCAATGGCAAACTTACCACCTACCTACACTGGGAAATTATTTCTACGTATAATCAGCCTCACTGTATCTTTATAGTGATTGAATTTTTCAAGCTTTGATTTCCAGCCATTGGTTCTTTTCTTGTTTGTTTCTGCAAGACTGAAATTCATACTTGATTTAGTTGTTCTTTTGTTCCTAATACCTTGGCAATGTCTTCTTATTGTCTTAAGCTCTACCAGCCAGTAAGAATTCCTTATTACCTTTATCTTCTCCAAGAAGTCATCTACGTCATGTAGATTCAATTTTCATTCTCAGTTATGCCCCTCTTTTCCATACTTAACATTGATTTCTTGTTTAATTATCACCTTTGTGCCTTCTTTACTAGGCTAGCTTTCCTCTCCAAGGTAACTTACTCATCTGCTCGTTAAAGCATACCCTTTAGAATACTCAGCAGGATTTCCTTGAGAAGTTCCACTTTCTATTAAAGCTCCCCCTTTTAGCACTTGGTTAGGGAAACAAATTGCTCTGATGAACTGGTCGATTTTATGTTTCACATAATTCTGCCTGGTGCAAAATCTTTGTTTCCACAAAGCAGAGATACTGCAGTATCTAAGAGCTTTTGGCGATCAACAGCCAACACTGCTTGGTGCATCACAAAGTCCAACACAGATTTATTTCATGCTTGGTCCAGGCATTTCCATATTACAATATCCTTGAGAATTTCCTGAGATTAGATTATTCCTAATGTTGCTTAGAAGTAGTTCTCATTCTAGATTTACTGATGGCAATACATTTTTTCCTCAGACATTGTGAACAAATCCTAGAAAGAGGTGGTCTCCACTGCATCAGAATTTGTCCATGTACTTGTTCTAAATGCCCACCAGTCTACAGTCTGCTTTGCTGTTCGTGTCATGGACACAAAATGTGTGCCATTTTCATGGTACACTAAAATTCCAAATTAATTACCCTCATTTAAAATTTCTGGGGGGTTGAAAATATCTTTAAAAGGTAATATGGAAATTTTTACATTAATTAAAGTTATCACTGTTTTTCATCCTGTGAAATCTGCAAGTAAAATATATTGTGGAGAACTCAACTGCACAATTCATATTGTGCAAGTAAAATGTCAGTGGTTTTGTTTATTGGTTGGTACAATTTTCAGGTTTTTTTTGTTTGTTTGTTTTTGGTTTTGTTGTTGTTTTTGTTGTTTTTGTTTTTGTTTGTTTTTTTATTATTTTTTTTTTATTATTCTGGTACTTGGACTGCAAAATCAAATAAGAGTAGCAATGAATATTGATCCAGGTTTTATTACCCAGTACATCAAACATTATACCCAAGCTGCTTTTGTTAAAAACACTGTGGTACTTGAAAATATTTTTAGATATTTCCTGGCTCCTCTAAAACAAAACAAATAGATTCCTTGTCCCATCACAAGTTACTACATTGCATAGAGGAATTTATATGAGGTACAAAAAAGAATATAAAGGCCCAAGTTCCATTTTAATGCTGAAAGCATTAAGGTAAGTACCTTTTTTAGAAAAAAATTAAATTTACGTAGCTACACTTACTCACCAACACCACCAAACGGAGCCATTCAGGTCATGACTAATCACTTAACTCCAGGCAAGTTCATTCACATCAAAGGAAAGAAACCAAACATAAAGACCTTGCATGTCATAAGGATCACACTGGAGCTGGGCAAGCACATTTTCTTTTCAAATTTTGGGGAATTTCTCTTGCCTNGATCACACCTGTAGTCCCTAGTCTAAGAAACATCAGAAGTATATTAAAGAAAAATATCATTATGGCAAGATGAGAGTTTGAAGGAACTCCAGAATATGCTGTGGCTTGTTACAGCCTCCTCCCGAGGGCACAGCTCAGGGTTGGGAGCAACACAAGCCCAGCTCTCTAAAAGAAGGAAAGAACTAAAACCAAGTCTCCCATAATGGGGGTGAAGGCTGAAGTCATTGGGCTTTAGGGTAAAACCCTTCTCTTCCAGAAGCTTTGTGAATTTCTGTTCCTTGCTTTCATTATTTGTAGTCAAAAAGTAAATAGTATTATTGAGGGTAAAGGGATCACAAGCCAGCCTGGTGCCCTTGCAGGAACGTAAGCAGACAGTGTTGCGGGCTTCCTCAGTATGTCTGCAGCCAGCAAACATAAAAGGCACAGCAATTCCATTCTCCTCAGCACTTACTAGGCCAAACCTGGAATATTGTGTCCATTCTTGGTCCTCTTAGCTAAAAAGACATACTAAAAAAATGGATATAATGTAGCAGAGGGCCATCAAACTGAGCAGAGGACTGGAAAACTTGACAAATGAAGAAAGCTTGAAATAATTGTGTGGGTTCAGCATGAAGAAGAGACAATTGAGGGTTGAACACCATTTTCTAACACTTAAATTGGTGTTACCAAGATGACAGAGATTCTTTTCAGCAAGATGCCCATTGCCACAAGGCAATAGACTGATTCAGAGGAAACCCATTTCTGTTTAAGAAGAAATTCTTCACTGTGAGAGCAACTGAACTTTGAGCAGGTTACCCAGAGAGGTGGGGAGCTCATTGGCCTTGACAGGCCCCTGATTATTTCATCTAGGGTCCTGCTTTTAACAAGAGCCTGGGGCAGATTATCTCCAGAGCTCCCTTCCACCCAGTTTTTTCTATATGATTCCATAGCTATCAAGGTTTTGTTCTGACTAGAAAACACAAAGCAAACAAAAATAGTCAGTGCTGCTAGAAATATATAATTTTCAGTTAGAACTCCAGACAGAAAAACAGACTTGCTGTGTAGTTTTAGTTAAATTTCACCACTGTCTTCTGTCTCCATTCACCTTCACTGAGGGCTTTCTAAGATACTGCTATAAACTTTGTCAGTAAATACACAAACAATTTGCTGATTTTTGGTATCTTGTATGTTGCAACTTGAACTGTTGATAGGCATTTATTCAATGCAGTCCTATTTATGTACAAACCATATATATTATATGCTGTTTCATTGAACACAGTAGGAAGCAAACTGCTGGAAACAGTTTTCTTACTCACAGTTTCAATCACCTTTCTCAGGGTCACATTGCAAGCAGACCTCAGGCTGACTGGCTTCCTTTCTCCCTTTTCTAAGCACATCTCTGTCCCTTGCACAAATCCACACAACCACAATACAATTGATCCCACTATTTTCAGAACACCAAAGAAGTTCCTCAGATAGTCTAGCTAAGGCTTTACTATGACTAGCACACTGCCTGCTCTGGAGAGAACAGTTCAGGACTGGAAACTATTGCAACTAAAAAGAAATTTAAATATTATGTTTCAGTGTGCTTGCACAGCACGCCTGAAACAGCTGCAGAGTGATGGGGTACAAATGCAAAACCACATACTTGTACCCTCCTAAAACATTACCTAACCCTTTCATGACACCATGCAAAGACCTCTATTCTACATTAATTAAAAATAAATAACAGAGTTCTACTGGTAACCAAAACCAGAGTCATCTTCCATTTGCAATGTTTCAACAGTTAGCTCACAGGAAAGATTTTTTTGGACTATTTCTACTCATTTACCTCAGGTGAATATATTGGATGAACATACAGGGATATGCTTTGACGAAAACAAAGAATCAGTACCTGGAATATTGACAACACTGAAGGCTGTATTTTCAACTCTAAAAGAAATCATAGCAGATAAAAAGAATAAAAGGCAGGAGAGAAGCACTACCATTGCGTGCAACACTACCCCCACAAACCCAAATATTCTGGTTATCGCAGCAAGGTATCACCTTGCTGTCTCCTTCTAATAAGCTTGTCTTGAAAAACATATTATCCAATGGAGGCCCTTGCAAAGTATCTCTCATAAAAGGCTTGTGACAAGAAATATGAAAAACAAAAACTTCTCCACACTTCAAAAACAGTAAGGAGAGAGCACGCTTTTGTTCAGCTCCTGCTGTAATTCTCTCATTACTAATACCACTGCTGACAATGCTGATGTCCTTACTTAAGAAAGATGTTTGAAAACTTGAAAGAAACTACAAGAAAAACTGGTGATACAGAAATCTTGCCTTACAGTTAGAAACTAAAGTGCCTCAATGAGATTTGCTTAACAACTAAAGAGGGCTGAGATGCCTTCATCCCAGCCTTTAAGTATTTTCATTGAATACTCTCCAGCACTAAAGGCTTTTTTAACCCAGCAAAGATTGAACAAGTTAAGTCAAAGCTAAATTCAGACCACAAATAAAACACTTCACATGAACAGTGAGTGTTGGTATACAAGTGGTGGACTCCTTGCTCTCTGAACTCTTTAAATGTGAAGGAGACATCTTTCAAATGAAGTTCACCTTGGTCTTCAAACAAGACGTACAGTGCAATGCTCTGTGGTCAGTGCTAAGGCTGGACTGGATTACATCACCAAAATGATTGAGCTCTTCTTCTCTTAAAGTCTACGCAGCAATTACACTGAGACATGCTTGTAATTTACTCTAAGCACATTTTGTAAATAATTATTAGTGTTACTACACCCTTACTGACCTACTGAAAGTTATTTTCATGTAAATGGGCCACTTTCGTAAAGAACAGTTTGACTACTGTCCTAGGACTCACATATTTAGGAATTAAAATTAACTGGGACATAAGAAAATTCACATATAGCAACTCAATGGCTGATTTGATCAGTGTTAACTGCTGAAGTCCTACAGAGACTACAACGTATTCAACTAATTCTCCAGTGTCCTATCTGCCTGAAGCCCCAGCTGCTTTTTATAGGAGCTAAGAATCTCTAATATTCTACCAGTGTTTAGCTATTACATATATTAGTTTATGAGGCTCAGCAAAGAACAAGCCTTGTTTATTAACCGCTCACTAAACCCTTCACAAACTCAAACACTGGCGAGAGAGCAAGAACAAAAATGCACATGAGTGTTATCACTCATAAAAATATATATATTTATTACTTTCCAATTTCTCCAGGCCTTGGTAACCATTGAATTTTCATTATTTTCATTGATTTGATCACCTCCTTTTCGTTCAGAACATGAATAAGCTGAAAAGAGCCAAAATAAAATTCCTTTTCATAAAATATTTGTCTCAATACAGAATTCACCAGCATAATTACGCCCCTATAGTTCTGATGGTATAACTCCCCATGTGGACACTAGAATTCTACAGGCATTCATGCAAGATTAAAAAGCATCCACAAGGCATAATTATACCACTCTAGTCTCTGGTAAATTTCCTCTAATAAAGATGACCTTTCAATGTTGAAAAAAAGAAAGGTTATTTGGGAGGAAAAACAGAAAGGAAAAGCCCTTCGATTTCCTAACATAGAAATTCTATGAGGTTTTCTGCTCTTTTAGCTACAACCTGCTATATAAGCATGCACACACAAAAAAGAAAAAAAAAAAAAGATTACAACTGTGAAAACAAAGGTTCCTTGGATGATTCGTTTTGACAGACCAGTAGCCAAAGCACACTGACCCAAAATGATATCACAGTTACTCAAGGTCATATGCCAAGGTTTCGGAATTTATGAAGATCTATGTAATCTTCACTCCTAATATCATGGCTACAATTGATTTGCAGCATACAAGTTCCTCAGATTCTGTAAGATATACTTAAGCAGCAAACTGTTTTGTGCCATTGCGCAAAAATAGATCTGAGCTGTCAGTGCCATAATGAGAGAAGAAATTACAAAATTACAGTAGGTTTTGTACTCCCTATGTAAAAGATGAAGGCAACAATTCTGCATTTTCCTTCACCTTGTAGCTATGTGGTTAGAAAGCATGACTTCCAGTATTCAGTTAGATAAAACTTACCAAAAAACTAAACATATGAAAATAGAGGAGTTGATGGTTAATGCATCCAAACAATCATAATTCCTTTATATAAGACTGGGCATAAAAGGTTAAAAAAAATAGAATCTACTGAAATAAACTAAATTTAACTCCATATTTCCCTCAGGTTCTCATTATAGAAGTAAATTAAGTTTGTCTGGACGGCATTTAACTGTGTTTTCTTTTTTAATATATTTCATTTTATTGAAGTGAAATATCTTCCCTACATTTTCTAGGTTTCAATTATTATTTTTTATAGCTACTGGACTTCTAAATTATTTCAACATTAATAGTCTAAATATTTAGCTTTTGCACAGTTTCTTGGCAAAGATTTTTCTTGGATTTCTTTTCTTTACAATTATTAAGAACGTTATACATGAGCATTAAGAAATAATCATGTGGATAATATGATTTAGTAACCAAAATATATGGGGCAAAATTAACATATTGCTTTTCCAATGTCTTTGTATCATCATAATTGCATGAATGTTCAAAAATCATGAAGCTTAACATTGATTTACAATCCATCATCAGATCAGAGATGTAAATTATTATGGGAAAACTCAAGATTTCTTGTTTCTGAGTCTCAGCTAGAGCTAGGTATATTTAGAAGGAGGAGGGAGACCCATAGGAAAATAAATGAAAGCTTCAGTAGAGTCACTCTGCACTGTTCAGAAATATAACTTATTAGGTTAAAAAACAAACAGAGCCAGGGATGGGGAAGGCAGCTGGGACATGACTAAAACCAGCCAAGTGTTGAGAGAGCCTTCGTTTGCTGTATAGCAGAGCTGAGTTCAAGTCTGCACTGTGTCCAGGCCTGCCCCTTTTCCCTCCCAGAGGGACAGCCTCATCACCAGACAAGTCTCATCATTCCAGCCATGGATGATGGAGCATTTCCTAAAAGATGCTGCACGTCCTCAGCAAATGGGAAGGAGAGCATCCTACCCTCAAGCAGGCTGGCTGCTCCTGACTAGCTAAACTCTGATATCCCAGTGGCCACCCCAGAGCTGCTGACCCACCTTGACTACTGGATATATCATCATAATTACTCACAATTATATGGTTAATGTATTTTTAAATTTTAATCTGTGCTTCTCCGGCTCTAGACTGATTAATTTTAGTTCTATGGTAAATCTGAAGAGTCTGCAATGGCAATTTCTGAGATAATTCCATATTAATTAAAGCAGCAAATTTCTTGCAGAATCTGTTGAAAATAACTTTACTGAAACAGTAGGTGGTGGTGTAAAATTAGTGAGCATCCATCTTACACTCAAAGAGAAAATAAGGTCAAGTACAAGAGAATGTATCTTCACATATACATCAGATAGGTTGCCTTTGGTTTTCATACAACACAGATACTATGGCTCAGAAGGAGAACCTGTTACTCTACTAACTTTTTGAGTTTAACAAGTAAACGTCAATACATTTTCTAGTAGCAATTGAAAGCACTTTTTAAATAGCCTGCTAAGGTACAAACATATACTCCTTCTATTTAAGTTGCTACATGATCTGTACACTCCTCCAGAGGGGCAGACCTAACTACAGACACATACTTGCTTCTTCCTGTTGCATCTGCCATCAGGGCTACCTACTCAGGACTCAATGAATGCTACTGCAAAGCCTCCTTGCCCAAAAATTTCCAGGGTTTCCTTGGGTCTCCTACCTCGTCTCCTACATGCAGTCACACTAGAGTATTTGACCCTTCAGAACAGATTATTCTATCACTGGAAGCACCACACAGTTATCTAGCACAATTCAGTTCCATGACCTTCTGGAGACCTAGCCAGTGATCACTGAAATAATTCCTCAGAATTTCAGTTTGCCTCCTACACCACAATATCCAGGTACATTAATATAGGTTGAACATTTGTGCAATTAGTAGAGATGTCTCATGCATTCTGTAAAGCAGAACCCAAATTTACTCACAGAGCTGTGAACAACACCTTCATGTTTGGTAAATAGCAGCAGCTGCATCTGCACAGTGCATAGAAAAGGAGATGAGAAAATACTGTGTTCTGGCTATAGTAGCACACACTGCTGCACAAACCGCTCTTCTGATCACAGCACACACGAAAAACCAGCAGAAAAATCTTAGCATTCACAGAATTTTGATTTATGTTCTAGTAATGTGACCAAATTAACCAGCCATATTATAAGGGCTGTCAAAAACATTATCTGATATGCAAGTGCACCAGCAACAACACAAGCTTTAAAAGCTTAAAAGCCATTTTGAGAATTAAACAAAGATTGACAGTATCTCTACTTTGTAATGCCAACTTTTTGAACACTTTGCATTTGTCAAGAAACATATGATGGTGTTGGCAGCAGTTCCCAGTCAGCACTGGTTCCCTTTGTGAAAGCTACTGCCTAAACAAAGAACTAGATATGGTCTCATCGTCAACAAATTTGAAGTGTCTCTGCTCCACTGGTGAATTATTGCTGTCCTGTAGAGAAGGTGGAAAAAGTGCAGAATTCTGCAGCACACACAAAATAAGCTCTTTGCAGGTTTTTTTGGCTGTTCACGTTAACTATTCTATCACTTTTCAGCAACTCCAGCTTACATTATATCTACAGGCTTACAGTAAGCTGAGATAGTTACAGTATTTAAACCTTCAAACAATCTATGCTGCAAATCTTCCAGCCTCCTGTTCCTCAGAACATTTCATCTCAGCTAAAAATTATCAGTTCAGAGGGGTAAGAGCACAGAGGTATACAGATGACTGTAATGCATTCCACCAGATAGCCTCTATGAATTTTTTAGCTGAACTTTCCTCTCTCCTTGTTGTTCTTGCCAACCACACGCAGAACATTTTAGAGACAACAGCAATTCCTTGGAGGTTTACATGCAGTATTCAATTCCCAACAATAAAAAAATAAAAAATAAAAGAAAATCTTTTTTCTAAACTGAGTTTCATCCCATATTTTCCTTCATCCTAAATTATAACTAGCATCCAGTACTTGTACTGCATAGCTGAGAAGCAAGCAGAAATTGCCACATTCAATTAGCACAGCAAAAGTAGCAAACTAGAAACAGGATTTCATTCACTTTAATTCACTAGTTGGTTGCCACAAATACTCGTCTGTAAAACATGGAATTCTGAATACTCTAGACATTATTTTCCTTTCATGAAGATGTTTGTTTACTTTGGCAGTGATTCTCTTGGGAGGAAGTCTAATGACTTCCACTACCAAAAAAAGCAAAACAAAAAAGAAACAGAAACTGTCACTAGCAAGCAAGAGAATATTAGTCTAGTGTACTGGTTAAACTCCAGGGCACAAAGGAGAAAAAACAGAATAGATCACTGTTTTGCACTCTTGTGACCAGAACCTATATCCTTCAAATTTAGCAGGCTTTAATGATGGAAGTCAGGCTTTGAATAAAGCAAGAAAGCTGCCCATCTCCTGTGAATTTTAAGATTTTCAACCTTAAAAACAAACAAAAACATAACATGCAGATGGGAATAAGAGAACAAAGCAAACTATTTCAATTGCTGGTATTAATTTTTCCCACTGCTTTTAAATTAATTTTAACACACAGTGATCTAAGAAAGGGTTTTTTACCCAGTTTTGTTATATCTGGGTAATTAATATTTTTTAAATGAGAAAAACTACCAGGAGAAAAGGTAAGGTACTGTGACTCAATAGGCTGCTCACTGCTGAAAAAGACTGACTTCCCTACCTCCTTCCTAAGGGTGCATGACTATTATTTTCAGGGTTTAAAAACAGAAAAACGGTGAATGAAGCACATTGTTATAAATCTTCAGACCTCTTTTTCCTGTGAAATGTCAAAACTCATCATCTGCTTTTCTACATGAATAACCTGCAGTCCCAGACTGTTTACCATGTTTCCATGGGAGGAAAATGTCATTAAAAAAATCAACTTTAGGGTTAAGAGGAAGCAGCTCTAGCAAAAGTATGTGAATTGTGTATTTTGTTACCAGTTAGAACAATGTGCTGTTCCTGGAATGCATATGCAAGCCCATGTCACAGTTTAGGCTGAGCAACAAAGCAGACACATGTCACAGACCACAGGACAGCAGTACTTCCCTAAACAGCCTGATCCCAGGGAAGATCGAGCAGATCTTTAGCAGAACCCCTGCAAGCACTGCAGGACAAACACAGCTACCTAAATAGAGAGGGCTAACAAAGACCCTAGGAAAAGGAGTAGATATGCAAAACAAGAAGGAGTGGTAAAACAGCAAGAGAAAACAAGAAACAGATTTTAAAATTTTATTTGGTGGTTGTAGAGCTTTGGAAAAGAGGTCAGATGGAGTAGTAAATCGTTGCAAATGGTGAAAGGCCTATAAATATTGTGGGCTGTGGAAAGAACAACCTGTTGCATTGTAAGCAGGCAATGAGTCTCTACTATGCTGAGCCAATCCACAAAAGGTTTTTTAAGTCAATACTATCTGTAACACTTACTTTTAACTGCAACATGCAAAAAAAATCATCAAAAAAGCTGTGTTTAGTATTGGAATGAAAGCAAAGATACTTCTAATGTGTACATCTAATTGCAGCCCATATTCAAAATCACAGGCATGGTGATTTTCCAACTAGCTATTAGGAGGGATTCTACCACTAGTCAGAGCTATTTTGTTTTGTATACATTAGGCTCCTGAGAGTCTCATGTTCGTGTTCATTTACAAAATGAGGAAGCACTGAAGTAGCTTTGTATACATATCAAGTCTACACACTATATCTAAGTTCCACGACTTATTGTGTGTTCACAAAAACTGTAACACTTGTTAAGTGGTATCTGATCATTAAGAAGTATGGATCCTACCCCACAAAAGAAGATAGAAAGTTAAAGGAGCTAAACCCACAGACCACTCTGAAGTGCACAGCAATGGGATTGTGCACAGTACAATCCCATTCAGTTCTTATAAGTGCTAAAGGTTTTATTGTTCAAGCAAAAAAGAGAACAGTGGGCCAAAATCCTTTATCATCTAATATTCTGTTCCTAACACTTGCCAATAGAAGATGTTATTCTCCTGGGTTTATAAAAGGAAAGAATTTAAGCTGTGCATGGCAATTTCTAGAAGAGATGATAACCACTCGGGCAAAACTCAGAAGCCACTACCTTGATGATGCCTTTCATTCACTCATGGCAGCCAGAGGAACTGCTCTGTAACTCTTACAGTTTATTTTGTCTTTATACAGTTATAGCTATTTTATATAGTTTAATGTGATTTGTCCTTATACTTTCTATTCTATAGCACTGCTGGTTAAACTTACCACACAAAATTTAACACGCACTGCATGATGCAGAACTGCAGACAAGATGATCATTGTCTTTCAGGCACAAACAAATTCAGGAGAGCTGTCAGCCCCAGCTCTACCACAGGCCTCCCAAGTGAAGTCAATGTCTGGCACATTTGTTGGAATGAATATACAGAAGCAGGTTGATTAATGGCTGCAAAACCCATAACTTATGTATATTTGGTTCTACCGTACTGACAGCTTGCTTTGCAACATCTGTTTTTAACAATTTACATATTATGTATAATAATATTGCATATAGCTTGGCATTTGTAATGTTTGTTGTCTAGTCTTAAGGAACTCATCCCAGCTTCATGACTCTCTGGCTTCTTCAAGTCACTCAGGTGAGGGGTGGCTCTGCCAGCATGCTCTCCTCTTCAGGCAGTCTCACTTTGGTAACAATCAGGGAACATGGACTCCAAGCCTCTCAGTACACCCTAAGGTCTGGAAAGGCAAATTTAGGGAGTTCCTGTGTCGCAAATAGGTGAGATACCTGAAGGAAGCATAACACATGCTTATTGTTCTTACACATTGGTTTAGGCATTTCTTTTCAGACACCTTCCAACCAGTATAATCCAAAAAAGCTCTCTAATCAAAAAAGCTCTCTTTCCCTAGAAAGGGACAGCTAAGATAAAATAAAGCAGGAAGGGATCAAGGGATTATAAGGGAGAGAAAAATATTAACACAAGAAGGTATGAAGGCCAAATGGTCAACAATCAAGAAATTGGAGACTAAAGAAACAAACTGCCAAGGACAGGCCTCAGCACTTCTTGATGGCACCAAGGTGCTGGTTAAGAGACTTGACTTGGTGGAGGAGAAGCCAGAACTCGTGGCCTCAGCACACAACAAGGGGTCTTGTATCTGAGGCAGAACAGCCTGCAGGATGCTTGGTTTGATTCGGTACAACTGTTCTTGCTTGCATTAGAGTCAAGTAGCGTGTGCCGCAAGACCAGGGACCACAAAGATCTACTGGATTCTGCAGCAAGAGAACCAGAACCTTTCCTCATAATCAACAGAGAGAGAGATGAGGTTTCTCTCTCTAAAAGTACCTTTATTAGGAGATGAATCATCCTTTGGTAGCACCTGTCTTGTGTTTGTAGAACATTAGGCAGCTAATGCAGAATGGACATTTTCTTTTTACATGGCTAAAAATAGATTATCTTCACTTGATTTAACAAACACATGCAATTGGGGTGGTGGCTACCATGCCAGAGATAAGCTGTCGTGAAGGATGTGAGCACTCGTCTTTCAACCAATTTTAAAAACGCTCGCGTGTACTGAGAGAGCTGTTTTGAAAGAAGAATTGCTAGAATTTGGGCTTGATTTAAAGGTGAGGGACAGAGAAGCTGACTGCTTACAAAAAAAAACGCCTCAACTGAAATAGTTCCTACACACTTTGTAGAAATAGGCAGCTGGTTATAGAAGAGTGCAATGCAGCACTGCTTCCACCCTTGCCAGACATTGCCTGAGAACGCCCCAGCTACAGGACAACTTCTGTTCAGGCTTGCACACAACTCAATGTCAGGTGTATGACAGGAACACAAAGGGAAGCCAGATGCTACCAGTTCTGCAGCTCACCAAACTAATGTTTATGAGGACTGTGCTGTGAAGCAATTCACTCTTCTGAGAGGAACCAGTACTCGGCCTGCAGCATTTACTCAGCATGTGACCATCTGTAAGGCCTTGGTCTGCATTCTGGATTTTTTAGCCCTGGTGAGACTGCCAAGTTCTTGAAACAAATGCCAATATAATGAATAATTCTGGACTGCTAAGCCATAATACAGTGAAGATAAATACGTATCAATTATTCTTTGATGCTACAAGTGCATTTTCATATTAACCCTGCAAGATAGGACAGATTCCCCAACATATACCCACACAGGTTCAAAACATTAGAGATCACTAGAAATGCTGAAACAATTTTTTTCTCCTCTATGTTTTATATGCATATAGAAAATACAGACAGATTTAAGAAATAACAATTATTACACTGGGTCAGACCAAAGGTCCCTGGGGCAGCAGGAATGCAGCTATCCAGTCACTGATAGTGGGCATGGACAGATGCCTAGAGAAAAGTTCAAGAGGTCAAACACATGACACTTTCCCCAAGTACTCACACATTCAACAGCCCTGTATGAATTCTTTCACTGCTACAGCCTTGCCAGAGCACAAAGAGAGGCCGCTTGTCTTAGTCTTTTCAGGGACATATACATTGACATCAACGTTACATCTGTACGTGCCAAAGTATTAATTTGTTTGCACTGAACAGCTGCCAAGAACTGTGCTTCCACTGTACGGAAAGAGTAAAACCCCACCTTTGATACTGGAATACCTCAGAAAGCACCACCCCGTATCACCACACCTCAGCACGGGTTCCGCCCGAGCTTCCGTGGGTCTCTCAAGTTCCCAACCAACAAGGTTTGCTGGCAGGCCCTGGGTGTGTGGTGAGGAAGGGGTGACGAGCCCATATTCCGCCGGAGCTCTGGATGCTGCAGTGCCCCACGAGACAGGGACACACCCGCACCCCGACGCCAGAGGGAACACGGGCACACAGCAGGCCCCGGGGCCGCGCTCGGGGGGCGGGGCCGGCCCGGGGCTGGGCGGGGCCTTGACACCCGGCCCGTCTCGTGCCGCCGAGCTCGCGCTCCACCCGCCCGCCCCGCCTGTGGCGCGCGGTCGTGCGTCAATGCAAATAAGCGGCGCGCGAGGCGAAGGGGCGGGGCGAGCCCCTCTCCCCCGCCCCGAGTGAGCGCCTGAAGGGATCACGGGCGGCCAGAGAAACCGGCGTCAGGGCTGCCCCTGCCCAGTCTGCTGGGATAAAAGCCGATCGCAGCCGATGCCGCAAAACGAAATAAAGTCGCTTTATATCTGCTGTTTCTCGCTTGACGATAGAAAGGTCGTCGCAGCCCAATGAGAGCCTAGTTTGCCCAAGCGGCCCACAGAGCTGGCACCTCCCCTTGGCTGAAGTGGTAGCACCCACCCGGCTCGTCGGCGGCAGGGGGCGGGCCCCCGGCTCCATGCATTATTCATGTCGGGGCAGGCCCACAGGCTCATTACCGGGGTCTGCCGGCCTGGGGCGGTGCCTGTGACGCCACTGTGACGGATGTTCCGGCTCTCTTAAGGGCGCCGCGGCAGCTCCGAGTCGGCAACGGGGCGGGGGTGGCTGGGAGGCGGCAGGAGCCTTGCTGAGGAGACCGGGTCGCCTGCCCCGTGGAGGTACCGGCGGCCTCCCCTCCCTCCCTCCCTCCCCGCCAGTGCCAGGCCTGGGAATGTCCCGCTGTCCCCCTACGTTGCGGTGTGGCGGCTGGGGGGTCGGAAGGAGGAGTATCTGTCCGGGGCAGTGACCTGTCCGGGCGAATTCCTGATCTAGTGGATCCCTGTGGGTGCGACTGCAGGCGGGAAGGGCCGCCTTACTGGGGGTCCCAGTAAACGAAAAAGAAATCACCGATAAAATGGGCTTGTATCAAAAAGCTGCGATATTTATAAAGCAGTACAGTGGCGTTGATGGGAAAGAAAAGCGCTTTATTCTATAAATAAGCTATTTTGGGACTTACATTGTGGTTTGCGATAGGTGGGTGTTTAAACTCTTCCCCTCGCCCCCCAACACTTCGCCACAAAGGTTATTAATTATCTTTGTCTCTTCAGTGTGCTGGAGTGGGGGTTCACCTCTGCGCCGAGCCGGTGTCAGGGGAGCTCCCGCGGAAGGCCACCCCAGCCCCTGCCCATCGGGTCCTTCCCATCCCCGCAGCGGCCGCAGCCGCCTCGCCTCATTCCTCCTGCCCCTTGCCGCCCGCTGTAGCCGGCTCGTCCGGCAGCCGGGTCGCCGCTGCCCTCCCTGTTTCCCCTCAGCGGTCGCTGCTGCGCATCATCAAAACATGCAGGATGAGCTGCTCCTGGGGGTGACACAGCAGCATCAGCCAAGCAGCGAGAGGCTGGGCAGCAGCCCCGCGTCGGGACACCCCCCTCTCGGCCACCCCTCCTCTGACTTTAAACCCTGTCTCAGCCCCCACCAGGATTTAAACAAGCAGCAAGCGCAGCAACCACAGCCGCCGCCTCCTCAGCTGAGCCAGAAGAGGAAAGAGTTTAAGCAGCAGCTCAGCAGCCCAGCCCAGCTCGGCAGCAGCCACCCCCTGAATAACCACCCCCCCCCAGACTATCATCACCACCCCCCGCAGCAGCAGCAGCAGCAGTTCAGCCACCCCACTGACAAGTACCAGCAGCAGGAGCACAGGCAACAGCAGCAGCTCCTCAGCGCTCACCCCCCGGAGCCGCCGCGGACGGGGGATCACTCGCACCACCAGCCCGTCGGCCCCGCCGAGCACCAGGGCGGCGCGGACAGGGGGGGTTTGGAGAGGCTCGCCCCTTCCTGGCCGGAGGGATCGGCGTCCGCGGACCCCAATGTGGGGGTGGCCGCCGCCTCCTGCGTGAATCCGCCTTCGTCTCCTCATCTGCAGGCGAGAGCCAAGCTGCCCCCCATGGAGTCCCCCCCGAATAGCCACTTACTGGGCAGCCCCGGGAACCTCCTGCCCGGCGGGCTCGGCTCTGGCTTCAGCAGCCTGCAGAGCCCGGAGATCCCCAGCCCCCATCACCAGAGCGGGGGCGGCTCCTCCTCGGCGGCTTCCCCTCCTCCTCCGCCGCTGCCCGGCTTCGGCACCCCCTGGTCGGTGCAGACCTCGTCGCCGCCTCCGCAGCAGACGCAGCAGCCTCCAGTCTCCAGCGGCGGCGGCGGGCAGATCAGCGCGATGCCACCCCCGAGCCCGGAGTCCGAGACCAGCTTCTACCCGGGGATCCCGTCATCGATCAACCCCGCTTTCTTCCAGAGCTTCTCGCCGATGTCTCCTCACAACCCCTGCGCCGGNGCCGGAGGGGTCGGGCCGGAGGGGTCTGTGGGCGGCAGCCGCCCCGCGCCCGGCCACTCTCCGCGCCGGTTCCGGGTGGCAGGTGCCGGGGTAGCTCTTCTGGCCCTCCTTGGTGCGCCGTGGCCTCCCGAGGGACGCAGGGGTTTTACTCGGGACGAGAAGAGAGGGTTTGTGCTTAAAATAGGAGCTCAACCGCTCCTGTTGGTGTCTGGAAGTTCCGCCGTGAAAACACCCCCCCCTTGTCCCCCCGAGTCGCCCGCGGCGGGCGCGTTGTCCCCGGAACAATGAGGCTGACAGCTCCGGCCGGCACCGCCCCCCCGGGCAGCCCCTTCCCCAGCCGCGGGCCGCCCTCGGGCGGGCTCGGTCAGACGGGCACAGGTCGCAGAGAGGAGGGTCAGATGGGAAAGTTGATACCGTGCTGCCTTTTCAGGGCTTTTGACTGACATTGCTTGAATGTGTATCCGAGGACAGCGCAGCGTTTCGAGTTACTGTAGTTCTGTGGCCGGTTTTAATCCGATTTTAATCGAGGGGTTTAAAGATCCTGTATTACAATAGAAGTTTACGTTTCTTCCTGGAATAGAATATTATAAGAAACCAATGAAAAGCAAATCTGCGTTAGTATTACCAGCTGTTGCATTATAAGCCCAATTTGCTCCAATAATTTGCTCAGTTATGAAAAGCTGACATTACGTAGGCCTTATATTATTTTTTTATTTCATTCTGGTGTTAAATCCAGTCAGATTTAATTCGTGGAGGTTCGTTTGTATCAGAACTGGAATCTCATATTGTGTGCCTGTTGAAGAACTGATTACGATGCATTATGATTAGGTGCTAGTTGTCCTTAACATTTATAATAACCTTCTTCAAACAAATTCCAAACAGTTTTCCAACAGTGAGGTGTACAGGAATTTTCTCTCACTTACAGGTTGTAGGTACACTTAAACAGTGCCATGACAGCATAGCTAGCAATATTAGAGGCTTGTTAACATTTGGCATTATCTTTTAAGGTTTGTTTCACAATAGAGTGCCTGCCTCTCCCAAAATTCCAACGCAAGTATTCAAGTTTTACAACGTAATTATCTATAATTATATAGAATAGGATGTTTTCCTGATTACTTGACCAGGAATGGCTTTAGTGTTTTTTTTGGTTTGTTTTCTGAGGGTGAGGGTGGTGGGGGTGTTCTTACAATTTTATCTTTCTGTCTTCAGAAAGTTCTCTTTTACCTGATACATAGCATATTGACATGCTTTAAATTTTTAAGTTATTAGAATTGGCAGGTTGAGGGTTGCTTGCAGCTAAGCTTAAAGGACTGTGTTTTCACAGAACCGAATTTAGAATCATCACACACCCCCACTCCATTTCTGTGTTTGAGAAAAAGCATTTCCAAGACCAGTCAGATTTGAGACTACTAAAGATAAATACAGTTCTTCACTGTCAGTCATGCTCAGTGGGTCCACCTCTTGGTAACGTGACAGCCACTATAGGTCCCTTTCTAGCAGAAGTTGTGGCTTATAAGTAAAATCTTAATCCTTTAAAAAAATCTGCTTTCTAAAAACTGCTTCCACTTTCATATTAGGGAATATTTGTAAGTGTGCACTTACAAGTGTATTTAGGTAGGTGTAAGGTACAACATACTTGGATAGGAAAAAAATAATAAAAAAAAATTCTAGAGTACGCTCTGCAGAATCCTACAGATTCATTACTCCAGAAATTACTTTATTCATTACTCCAGAAATATTTGAGCAGTGGCTTCAGAATAATGCATTTTAATGTGGAAATGTTAAGATAGCTCCTTCAAACAGATTCTCTCTACAATAGTCAGTGCTCTTTTTGCTCTTATATGGTAATACTGAGACAATGATATTCAAAATACTGGAGGTGGGGGGAATTCAATCTGCCATTTTAATTTTTTAATTTCTATTCACTGTAGTGAAATGCTGTTACTCACTGAGTAGAAATAATTATTAGTAGAAATATAAATATTATTTTAATAATATTTTTAATTGATCTCTTCGAAATTCTTCTGTTACTTTGGCAGAGATCTCAACAAACAATAGCAAGTAATGTGTGTTAAAAACTGGTTTCAGGGTTTTTGGAACTTGGTTTACACCCTGGGATTTTTCTTCTGCATAGTTTTAAAAATGCTGTCATTTTAATAAAATGACAATCAAATCTGACTGCACAATTGCTGTAGCGTTTACTGGGGAGACATATGGAGGAGTAGGAATGACTTTTTTTTTAATGAAGCTGTATTTTCTTCCTTGCCTCAGTAACTAATTTACATGTTGTCGGCAGAGAGTGGTTTATAGAAATCTGTGCATTGCTTACTTGGTGGTTGGTTGTTTTGGGGTTTGGGCTTTTTTTAAGTAGAAAAGCATTTCAATTATTTTCCGAGTAATATAAATTAATCTTTATTTTTTAGCCTCTTCTGAAGCAGTCACCCTGGAGCAATCAGAGCAGTGGCTGGAGCACAGGAAATATATCCTGGGGAGGAATGCATGGTAGAGACCATCGTAGAACTGGAACCATGGGAATTCCAGGAACTATGAACCAGATCTCTCCTTTGAAGAAGCCCTTTTCTGGTAATGTCATAGCTCCTCCTAAATTTACTCGCTCTACTCCATCACTGACACCAAAATCGTGGATTGAAGATAATGTTTTCCGAACTGACACCAACAGTAATACTCTCCTTCCTTTGCAGGTAAGGATGGTATACCTGGTGTGTTCGTAGTCTTCCATAGCATTTTTACTTCATTCATTTTTAATGAGAATTAAACAGTGGTTGCAGCCCTGATACTTGGTTTGAAAATTGTGTTTGTGTTATTTTTAGTCTTAAATTGCAATTAATCCCCATGTGTTGAGTGCATTCAGCAATATATGATTCTCACAGTTGTATAAGAGTATTGATTGTCAGGAAAGCTACAAACTGTAGGCACTGATGAGGCAATAAAACATAGTATGTTTAATCCAGCAAGTATTTTCTGCGTATGGTAATGCTTATATTCTTATAAATCCCTTCAAACCTCAGGGTATTTTTTTGTTTGCTTGTCCTTCTACTTAGGCTTTCTTACTTTTGTAGATGATTCTCAAGTCCTTGTCATGTTCGTGTTTTACTGGTATTCTAGGCTGATGTTTGTGTGTCAGCTTTTTCCTCCACATATTTATGTTTTGTTTTGTCTGGAAGTCCTGTGATTTAGTAGTGTTAAGTGGAAGGATGTGTCTTAGAACTAAAGATCTGGATTCACCTCCTGAATTTTGCCAGTGACATCTTAGGTGGCTTTAAGTAAGTCGCTTAACTCCAGCCTCAGTAATCTCTTGGTAAAATGTTATTTTTCCCATTCTTACCTATATTAATTTAGTCATTCCTTGTCAGCAGAGACCTTTCATTTGTTGTAATTGTGACCACATTTGAGCTGTATTTGCATAAATGGCAATCTAATGCTTATGTAGCTGAAGTAGTGCCAAAAGGGTGCTCCTTGGGACCAGATTTCCCACTAGAGTTCTGGTTTTTCATACCGTTTTTCTGGTGAATTTGGCACAGGAGGCCATGTCCTGAGTATCCAGGTGCACTCTGATATTTGCAGTGTTTTTGAAGCTTACCTGATTTTTGGATGTGCCAAAATTGGCTGAAGTGTATACATTTGGACCTGAAAACTTATTGTCCACACTGTCAAGACAGGCTGTCTTAAGTAGCCTTGCTAGCTGGAATGTAGTAGTTGAATAATCTTTGTGTAGGTAGAAAGATGGGGGGAAGAAATGCAGTATTGTTCAGGTATTGTGTTTTATTAAGGAAAATAGATTACAGATAGGTGCAGTACAGGGCAGCAAAAATAGTTGAAAGTAAATACTGAAATCGGTCCCAAAGATGTTAATGTAGGGAATAGATTTTAAAATATTAATGCTATCATACGTTGAAACTGCTGTGACATATACACGGAATTCGTATGCGGATAAGCACAGGCTGTGAATGTATTTGCTCGTCCAGTATGCCTTGCTCCATATGACCAACACTTTGAACTTTCAGAAGTTTCTACAGTGCTTGTTGAACGTAGATGAACTTGTTTTATGTCTAAACAAGTGTCTTGTGCATTTAGGCTATCGTCTAAACAATTTTTATGTAATAAGCTAGGAAAGAAATCCTTGCAATTTAACTTTATAATACCTTAATGTTTCTGTGATTTTCTTAAGGGATAATGTCAAAGTGAGAAGTTGGGCATTCTTGATTGTTGGTCACACCTATGAGCACCAGACCCACCAATTAAATAGGCATGTTTGGCTATATTTATGCTGCTGATCTGTCTATGCTTAAATCTCCCTGGCATGTATAAAGTCATAGTTGCAGAACACAGTAAAAATAAACCTCTTTGAAGGGTTGCAATGTTATCTACTGCTATTGTGGAAACACTGTATGTTTCCATAAATACTTTGCTACACTGAAATTGTGTTCTTATTTTTCAGTTAGTACACTATTGTTACACAATTAATTCCTTGTGATGACTGTTACGTTTTGCAAGTCATAATGAAAAAGTTAAATAGAGCTTGGAGCTCTTGCTTCTTTTCATCAGGACTTGTTGGCAATTGCAATGTTGTCAAACACCCGTCTTGCTGATTTGTACTGTGCTTGTCTCCTTCCATAAAAGGCTGTGGTATTTAGATTGAGGATTCTTAAAGATACAGTAGCAATTCCAGAAAATACTAAAAAGATAGTACTAAATAAATTTTGTGCTGTTTGGAAAGTCAAGCACAAAAGCATTTATATGTGTGTGTAGAAGTTATCTATCTCTTCCAGGCTTCCACAGAGCAAGCACATCTTAGCATGTGTGTTGGGTACATACTACATCATTCACAGTTTTGCAGAATACGTTTTCCTTTGGGTTAACTGCAGTAATGATTTTGTAGGGGAGGGGACAAAGCACTTCTCTTCCAAACTTTAGCTAGCTCAAAATTAGCAATTTAGAAACAGCTTAGAAAAGCCAGTGCACTCAGGGACTTCGTGTAGATCCTTAACTTTCAGCTACCATTTTTAAAAAATGCTGTATATTTTTGCAAAGTCCAGATAGCATTCAGCATGTCAGCTGCTCATCCATTTTCTGAAAAAATATGTACCTCATGCAAGCAAGATAAACCACAGGGGAATTGTATGCAAATTCGAAGCTTTGCCCTTCCATCAAATGTCTTTATTCTTTGATGTTTGCATTGCTGGGTGGGCCCAGAATAGAACTGGCATCAGTTCTGATGCAAAAAACATTTCTTGCCATTAAATTAATATACCAATGACAATGAATGTCATTACTGATAACTGAGTAAACTATTATGAGTATTGCTTGTGGGATAAAAACTGATTTTCTGTACTTAGTTAAAAATGAAACGTGTCCCATATGAAGTTGAATTCATGATGGCCACATTAGTTGCAACAAAGCTGCTTTTACTTACAGAAGTTATGAAAGACGTCTCAGGATTTTTTAAAAAGTTCAGCAGTTTGTTTTGGTTTTATGTAAAAATAATTAAACATAATGGCAACACTGATTTGAATGTGAGCAAATTAAGCATATATTCTTCTTACATTCTTCACTGTCAGAAGCTTTTCTGCCTTTTTCAGGATTTTAAGATAATACAAACTGCATCAAATACAGTTTTTTCGCAGACATAAAACCTGTAGATGTAATTTTGTCTAAGTTCAGCCATACTGCTTCCACCATGGTAGGTACTTCATATAGGGAAGGGTTGTTGCCTTGCACTTGAATCGTTAAAGGAACAGTTAGAAATCTTGTCAGGTATTGACACCATACAACTTAAGCATTTAATTGAGGGACCTATTTCTCTCTCCTTAGAGAGAATCTAGGTTCCTTATTTAGATAATCTAATTCTCTAGAAGAACATACCTGGCACCACTGACCTTACACAGCCCCTGGGATTCCACTTTAGGCACTTACGTTGCATTTCAGGAAGTCAGATAATACGAGTATTCTTTTATTCCCTGACCTAAAGTACCAAAAAACCCCGATTATAGAGTACAAAGCTGAAAATACATTTCTAAACTTTTATTCAAGTGTTTTTCCACAAAAAACATGCTACAGGCATATCTGTGGACAAAACCCAAGGACTGAGATCAGGGTTTTGTATATCCACTTTTTTGATTTACACTCCCTGTTTGAAGAAAATAATTAGTTATTTCTGAATTTGTACTTTTTTTTTAGAATTGCAGTTTCTGCTAACTCTTTTAATTGCAAGCTTAGTTTTTCTTACCATCTTGCAAATAATCTTACTAAAACCTGTTAAAAGTGTTTAATACTGCATATCAGTGTTCAGCTATTTTCATTCTAGTAAAAGCATTGCATTCTATGAACATGAATTTAATTTCTGTCCCTTTTGAATTAAGGAAATACACCATGTGTCTGGGTGGTTTTCACCTTGATTTGTCCTTCCTGTTTGTTCAGACAGAGTGTGTCGTGTTTATGGTCCTAAAAGCTGAGAGTTCTTATTCTGTGTTTAAACATAGCTCTCCAGCTGGGGATTGGTATGGTAAGGCAACATCTTGCACAAATGCAGATTTTTCTTTTTATATTTCTTTTTGAAATGTGCTCAAGTTTTCAGAGAAAGCAAATCACATGAAAAACAAAATGAGGTTTAAGATTGCATATCCCACAAGAGGTGTTAGTTTTAGATATCTGATTTAAGCTGTTGCCATGTTCTTCTGCCTTAGAATCACTTCCATTTGGAGAATTTAAAATTTTGTCTGACAGTTTTAGTATGATTTAATACAGTTTAACATTTTCAGTGGCTAATCTAGATGATATATGTACCAGTGAATATTAGGTGAAGAGCCAGTTGTTGAAGTTGGGCTCTTAATGCCATTTTTAGACTCCTAAATGTTGCCTGTTTTTTCAAAAGTGCTGAGTGTTTGGCAACTGGTGTTAAACTTGAAGCCATTGAGATTATCTAGCTGCAAAGTTTTCTTACTCTTCAGAGTAATATAATTGTCCAATCACTGATCTATAAGCCAGGCTTTACCAGTTTGTTTTTGTGGCTATGCTGGAACAGAACCGTTTTCAGGGTTTTTAATGCAGTGGATTGATTGCCTGGGACTGATTAAAATAACACACACAACCTGATATTTGTGTTTGAGGATCACCCTGGGGATATCTCTAATTGGGGAAAGAGGTCTGTGGCCATGCTTTTAACTTCAGGATCGCAACTTTTGAATAAATAGTATTAGGACCTGCATAGATTAACCATTCAAAGAGATCAGTTAGTGGGAAGTTTGTAGATATTACCATGCAAATGTTTTTATGACTTCATATGACATAAGAATTTTCTCCTATGATTTAAATTTGCTTCAGTTATAAAGCTCATTTTGTCAATGCAATACAAAATCAGTTAGGAAAATTCAACAAAGTATATAATAGCCATGGTAGTATAGTAGTGATGTATGTGTTGAGCAGCTTATCTCACCTTGTTCTCTGAGTTAAAATGAATGTGCTCTCACCTAAGATCCATCCAAAGGTACATTTTCTATACGTGCTGATACATTTGCATTTAGCATACTCAAGACTGTATAGATATTTCTCGATGTGGGGCAGGGGTGTGAGAAACCCAAAACTTGAATAACCACATCACTTTCAAATGTCTACGTGTCCCTTCAGTTATTTCATTGAAACTATTAATATACAAATTTTCTAGATTTACCTTGTAAGTCAAGATTGCCAAGACTTTAATAATTTCCATAGTCTGGTGTCTGGTTGTTTCCAGGTTATGAATACATATTCTTGAGCTGAAATTCTCCAGTATTGGGATTTTTTGTTCATTTTTAAATGCTTATGTGTCTGGGAAGTGGGTGTGTCTTTGCCACAGAACCTGTTCTTGGTGCATTTTAGGCTCAATTTAGTTAGCTTATGTAGCTGATTGGGTCATTTTAACTTTAAACACTTTGTTGTCAGGTTGACTGTTCACAGATGTCTACCAGACATCTTTAGTTCATCTTTACCACTAATTGCACTGTGAAAAGTAACCAAGCAATTATGTGTGTGCCAACTTTAAGCCTTCCGTCTTCTTTTTTTGTAGAGCTAAAATTGTAGTTTCAATAGGTTTTCATATTTAGTTTCTCATTTACACTAGTTATGGTTTCAACAGGGGGCTTATGATTATAGTATATCCTCAATAAAATGAGAATAACTTCAAATTTAGATGTTAGCAGAGATATTTTAGAATATGTATGTGGGAATTGTTATTACTGCTAACATTAACACTGAATACTATACTCAGGTACTTCTTAAAGTGTGGATACTTTATTACTAAATCAGCTTTCAGTCACTTTCTAGTCTTAAAGCACATTTTTATTCGGGGTCAGGTTTAAGGTAAAAAAATGGAATTTGTTAACTTTTTAGTTGGGGAAGCAGTTTTAAAAAGCTTTCTTTAATTTAGATTTTAACAAACTCAGTTAATTCGTCAAGGTCAAGGTTGGAGTCCTTTTTGCAGCCAAGACTATAAGCTCTCTGACAGCTCTCATCTCATGGGGCTGCATTTCTTTATAATATGAAGAAGGCATGTAAAGATCATTTCTTAAAGATACTACTATTTACAGATTTTAATACCTATGTTAGCGTTCTAATTTTTTACTTCAAGTAGTCCCACAAATCAGTAGTTTAAAGCATGTGTCTGAAATTCAAAGGTGTCAAGCTTCTTAACTGTGAAATAGTGTTTGTGGTTAAAAATTAGCAAAACTATTCACCACTCAATAGCTTTGGTCCTTGTATTTGCTTTGATTAAGTGACAATATGTAAGCTTAGAGATGTGACTGCAGTTTCTGCAAATGCTCAAACAGGATAATCTTTCCATAAATTGCACAAGTGTATATATAGAAGTCCTGAATAGAATGTGCCATGAAAAACTATTTGTTCATGAGTTTGGTACTGAAACTTGCTCTTGAGAGAAAGCTGCTCTCCTCTCATTTGTGCGTATTCAGATGCATGGCTTGGGGACTACTTCTCAAATGCATACTATTTAGGTGTACTTTGACGTCAAAAGCTCCTTCTAGCACTTGTGTTCTGTGGGAAGAATACTTTGTGCTTCTCCTATTCCTAAAATAGCTGCCACTTTTCTGTAAACTTTCTTACACAGACAGTTTTTTATTTAACCAGATTGTTCACTCTGTAGTTGTGATTCTGATACTGGAAAAGTAGGTCAAGCAGGATTCAAACATTTAGACAGTTAAAAGTAAAAAACTAGTCTGAGAATTTGTAGTTCTTGGGAGAAGTTAACCATCAGTTCTGAAGGAAAAAAGCTAGCATTATGTTGTGACATTCCACTGAGATACAGACCTTCTGTCATAACAAGAATTCACTTGCTTCTTAGCGCAGGACTGAGCCACAGAGCTGAAAGAGCTGAAGGAAATGAAAAATACTTAATAGGAATTCAACCTTGACAGTTCGGGAGTCAGGATGATAGGAAATGTATATTAACATACATGCTTAGATATCAGTGCCTTTGCACTACTGATTATTTTCAGTTTCATTATTTCAACATGGTTGATAAGCAGTTATCTTTCTAAACAATCTGGAACTATCTTTAAGACAACATGGAAATAGTTCTAATTTTTGGGACTACTTCCATGTTGTTTTAAAAGTAGGCCCAGGTTGTTCTAGAAGACAACTGCTTATCAGTTGTGTTGAAATAATGAAACTGAAGCTAATCCTGGTTCTTGGGACTGTTTCCACGTGCATGGAGATTTGGAGCAATCGTGTTCTGTGGTAGTGCTTTTTGTTCTTGTCCCAAAAATTGACCAAAACCAAAATGGAAGTTTTCTTATTTAGTAGTGCCTGCTGTAGTGGAATTGTCCTGTTTCAACAGACCTTTCTAGAACATACTGGCTGGTGTGTGACCTACATTACTGAAATACTTTAAAGTTCTGTTTTGAAGTTAAAGCTTTCTGTTAGCATAGATAACTGTTCTCTTGAAAGATATGATATACATATTTGGGGAGCTCAAAGCAATGTTGTAACGTTATAAAGCCGAGCTGCACCAAGGTTTTAAATGAACCTTGTACCCAAGGAATTACTTACTCCTTTAGAGAGAGTTAAATTTCAGATGATGTTGCTTTATAGCATGCAATTCATCAGTGTCATTTGGAATACAGATTAAAGTTCTGAAGCACTGATTACGAAGATACTACCCAAACTCACAAGTGGATAGTGTGATGTGTGGGTAGTGGGATAGGAGAATGCAATTCCTGTATTTAAATCTTGCTGTACACCAGTGTATTGTTTTGATATTGTGTGGTGTCTGCCCATTGTATATTTCCACTGCCCAAAACTAAGTAATGCAATTCAAGGAAACAAACCACAAACTTTCTAAAAAGGATGTGAAAAGGATGGGAAAAGCTTATTAATCCTTTTGCTTCTAGCAGGGCAAGACCTCTTGACACACAACTTTCAAAATAGAATGATGCAAGGATGAAGTTAGAATCATTGCACCATGTCACCCAGCCAGAGCTGTGTACAAACAAATTGCAAGCACATGTTCCATGTTTTACTTTTCCATTTCTCTGTAAGATCTAGGACCTGGTAGCCCAGTTTCAGGAGTTAACCACTGCTGAGCCTTTTCTTACAGGCTCATGCTCTGCAGAGTGTCGTTAAGTCTGTAATAATGTCCATTTCCCAGACAGTCATGTGTTACCTCAGTAGGTATGTATGTAGCAGTGTTCAGAAAAAGACATAAAAGAATATGTAATGAGCCTATTACAGAGATAAAACACCATATACAGTTCAGTCTGGTTTTTACCAATATTAGTTCTTTTCCCTTATCAGCTACAAAGGTAGCAAAGCATGTTTTGTCTTTACTCAGCATTGGTTTTTGCAAGAGCACTGACTGACTACCAACTAGTGCTGTAGACTGAATTTAAGACTTCATTAACAATCCTAATGAGATACCTTCTGAGTGCTAGGAGACAGTAGGGAACAGATCCATCTTGGTCACTGCTCATACCTTTTATAGAAAGCAAGTTTGCTGTGGTAAGCAGGTTCTTTGCATTGTGCTATTGAGAAACAAACTTGTAAGGGCATGGAAGCAGATTAGTCACTTCAGTTTCATTTGGTGGTTCTCAGGGCAACTAAACTGAATAAAAGCCAACCAGTCCCAAAATAAAGGTTACTGTGAACTAAAATATTGCTGGTAACTTGTTGGCGCTCAAACCAGGTTGAAGATTGCCTCATGAACTGTCAGTGGCATTTGGTCTAGGATGTGGCAGGAGACAACAATAACCTACTTCTTGATTTTATCATTAAAATCATCCGAGGGCTTCCAGAAATATTAATTTGATCAGATCCTTTATTTTCTACCAGATTGCTTACCCAAGAGCCCATTACTCTTAATAGTTGTTTGAGCTAAAGAGAGGTGGGAAAAAAGGCTTCTCCCTCTTCATCCTGACATTGACTAAACTTTTTAAGAGATGAAAGTAAAACCCTCGTTTCATCATGGCAAAGCTGATCATAAGTCGTAGTGTGTGATTCATAGAAAACTTCGTTCCAAAGCTTGCTTTTTTACTCCTCCAATGTGAAGAATACCTGTTTGCTGAGGGATGTACTTTGAAATGAATATATGGTTCTGCTGAACTGTCATGGAAAATCAGAGTGAGTGTGGGTCATATACCTTCTGTCCGTATTATATACATACTAAGTGGGTGGCTGCATCTTTAGGGAATTTCAGCAGTCCTGGGATGTATATGATGCATTTCATCTTGCTCTGCTGAATTACTATAGTGAAGACAGAATACAACAATAAAATGAAGGCATGATTATAGTATAGTCTAGGCAGAAGCCTTAGAAGTAAAAGAGATTACAGTTTTATGCAAACTGTTTCCAGGTTCTGAAAGGTATCCCAGAAAGACCAAAGAATTTAGAAGTCATCTTTTTTTCTGCGTGTGTAACTAGTGTGTATTGGAAAACATGGGGGGAAATGGCTTGGGTGAAAGAAAATCATTGAAAACATTTTTAATTCATTGCAATAACTTTTATTACTGTCAGTGAAAATATTTATTAAGACAGTACAGTAGCTTCTTAATAAGCATGTGTAAAATAAATTGTGCTCTATAAGGCTGATAATCTATTAGTAAGATTTATGACATTTCCTTTGCATGGTTTGGCTTTAATTTGCCACCCTTTAACCATTAAGTGCTGACGATTTTTAACTCAAGTCTTTGTATGCAAAGGCCCTGAAGCCAGCAAGTGCAGCCTCGGCAGGGGCTGCTGGCCCATGCCAGGCACTTGGCCAAGCACCAAGAAAGTGCTCTCTTTTATTTGAAGTGACTGCCTTGTCCTGTAGTTCTTCACCTTCCTCACTATTTTACTTGTGCATGAAATGAAATTGAACTCTTACAGACATTAGTCTCCTTCATTAATCAGCCTAATGCATAATTCTGCTGTGGATCACTAGAACTGATTCAAGCAGTTCTGAAGGAAACAGGCAATGACAGGCTGTCAAATGCATACACAGCATTTGTTCACACTGCATCACACAGAGTTCTTCACACTGCATCTCTAGTTTATATTTGGATGCTGTTAAAATTACAGTTAATAAAATCAGATCTTACTTTGTATCATTGTCCATCTCCAGAGTGTCTGGGTGGGCAGCTGTTAGAAGGAACCTGTGTTTTCCTTTCAAGTATTTTGTTGAAAACTACAGAATTTATATTCCAATACTAAGGCTTTTGTTCTCTTTTAGGATCGAAATAGAATGTATGACAGTCTGAATATGCACTCTTTGGAAAACTCCCTTATTGACATTATGAGAGCAGAGCATGATCCACTTAAAGGTATGTTGTTATGCTAAATAAAGAAAAAAGGTTCATCCATTCTGCATATTTGAATTAATACTGATTGTTAATTTAGATTCTAGGTTCATATTAAAATGGCAAATGAACTATTTTCTCACTCAAATGAAAAGTGAATATTGAACTGTCTTTTACTGAAAACGTTGTTTCACAGTTACTTAAACGAAACCGTTCCCAGTGTTACCAGTCAATTTTCCCTTTCTGTATAGTGTAAGCTGAAAAGAAAACTAAGTCCATTGATAAAATTGGGTTTTGTTCTTTTACATATTTTTTCAAATCCACTGGAGGATACTAATGCATCCAGATCTGAAGAAGTCCAAACATACAGTTGGCTTTAGAATGCTGGTTCTTACAGTCCTGGGCTCTATTACATCATTTAGCCACAGTAGTAAGCATATAGCTAGCGTATGTGAGCTTCCATTTTAACTCCTATTTTCATTGTACATTAACTCACTCATGTGAATTCTGTTCTTCCACACTTTCTCAGGTAGTATTTACTATTTAACATTGAGTCAGGGAACCCAAACCATTTCACTTGGACTGATCAGATGTTACTTCATTTGTGGTGCTCTAATTAGAGTAACACAATCTAATTTGGAAATATCCAAGACTTCAGGCTTGCTTTGTAGAAATTAAATCTCTGTATTGAAGCAATTGAAAAAATAAAACAAGCAAAATTTTTTGCAGCATTATTTACTCCCATCCATTCTCCTTTTCTAGAGGCTCCTATACTTACTATATATTACATTAGCACAGAATGGCCTGTTGTTCTCCTAATTTGAAGCACACTTTGCTAGTTTGCTCATGATTCTCTTAAAATCTTTGTAACCAGTCGGAAGACCTGTAGCAGTCAAATAGCATTTAATGGTATTTTAAGATTTAAAATAGTTAGCCAAAAGTTTGGAGTTTTTTCCCAAGCTGAAAATCTCTCAAAGCATCTGTAAGTATGTAGCATTTGCTTAAACCATTCTTTTTCCTTGACTTTAAAGTAATTGGAAGCTGAAATTAAATTTTCTTAGGTGCTTTTAAATATGGTCTCTTCTTTCTTACTGCCTAGAGAGAATTAATTCCATTTTAGCAATTTTATTTAAGTCCATTATTAAATTTAGTTTCTGTCTATTCTGCATGTTTGCAAACCATTATTAAGTAACACAAAAGGTTTGAAACCTGTAAAGGGCTAGCCCAGTGGTAACTGCCATGTGCTCAAAGCATGCATATCTCTTCAAAGATGAGGTGACCAGGTGCATCATCCCTGTTACAGAGCATTCTCGCTTCTATTTGCCACACTCAGGTGGTGACTACTCCTTTCCTTGTCTAAAGCTACTGTTAGGCATAAAGCCAGAGAATGCAGATCTTCTACTGCAATATACTGCCATTGGCACCTCTCGCATTCCTGAAGATGAAAACCAGTCTGTTCCTTCTTTCTGTGCATGCTGACATGACAAATGGAATTGGTTACTCGGTTCCCCCTGCCGTCTCACTGTTTTAATTTTGGCTCTGTAATGTAGAAGAGATTTCAGAGGCACAGTGAGCACAGAAAATACCAGTTTTTATTTTTATTCACCTCCTTGAATTTACTTATTTTACAATAGATGAAAATTATGTGTTTCTAATAATAATTCTGCAAGGAGAGTAAGACAAGACAAGCCTTTAAGACTTGAGAGTTACTTTGGTTCATACATAGATACCTTGAAAAACTCAGTTTTAATCTGTGCTTTCTAGGGACATGAGAATATGGTGTCAGTCTACAGTTAGGAGACTTTTTTTTTTAACAGTTAAACAGTCATGTTCTTGCAGTGAATATTCTGCTAAGTTTTATGTTTGAACTAAAACAGATGGAAGCCATAGATAGTGATGAACTCAAAGGAAACCCGTTTTTCTGTTCGAGTGCCAGAGAACAATGCACATGCCAACTGAATTTAAATAGAGTAATTGTGTGCTGCTATTTAAGTTGATGGATAAGATATTTTTTCTCCGTGGATGTGATTTCAGCTGAAACGGCTACGTTATTAACAATAAGGCATGAGAAATGTTCCTTACAGACTGAAAAAGGGAGGAAGAGACCTTGTGGTATATCAGCCTTTTAGTTCTTCTCTACCGTCTACTGATTTTTTTCATCATTAATTGGAATTTCTGTATTTTCTGAGCAACTTTAACTTCTTTTATTTTCTTTTCTCTGCCGAGCATGAAACTTTAATTTGGTTATATCAATCTCTGTGACTTTTCACCACAGAAAATCTAATGTTTACTTAAAACTCCGTCATATTTGCTTGCAGAATGCACAGGATTAAGAATATTATTATTATTAGTTTGTTGCTCTTATTAATATGTAAATATTTTGTTTTAACTAAAGAGTATTTTGTAACTAGAGAATATTTTTATGACAAGTTTTTCAAGTAAATCTAAGCACACTAAAACAATGCATCTTTTATCTGATCACAGCAGTAAAATGAAAATCCCTGGAATTTTAAGCACGTGTTTCAGATTTAGCTGCTTACAATATCTGGAGTATGACTAAGCATCTTGTCTCAAATTCTGCACAATGCAGAACAGAAAGTCTATGTACTAGCTCATAGCTTCAAGTTTTGCATGTCAAGATCCATTTTAGGAGCAAGTCAAATTTCTCCACTTTTGCTTTTATGAACTTGAAAAAAAATTATTTCAAATATGATTCACTGAAAGCTAAGTTTATGCCTGCCAGAAAATTGTTTATAAATGACTAGTTTTGGCTTCACTTAGGCAAGCTTTGTCATTACAACACACATGATCAAAAGAAAAGTAATTTTTAGTTTTCTATAAGATACTTTCAAGGTAGGGTAATAGGGAGAAGATGTTTGACTTCATTAGTCATTGCAGCAGAAATACTGATCATATTAAAACTAGTCTTTCCCATGCAGCTGTCTTGAAATGCATTTCATAACAAGACCTTAAGTAATGTTTAAGATTATCCCATCCATTCAATTCCAGTGAAATAAAAACTGAAGTTACATTAATTCATTTTTATATCATTGTTCTTAAATACCCTTTTTATTCTTCTAACAGTTCTTAAAACAATTGAGAGAAGAATTGAAATACTGATAGCCTAACACATACAGGTATTGCTAGTATAACTCCTCAGACATACCACTTGGGTACCTGCTTTTCTTTTTTCTCCTCCTGCTCCCCCAAATATCAATGTATTTTGCTGCCAAGAAGCAGGAAAGACAATGCATTTGGGCTGAAACAGATTATGGAGAAAGCTTAGAAGCAGTTGTTACATTTTCTGTGCAGTATCTATTAGTATTGAGACTGATTTAATGGAATTCATTACCTGCTGTTTTAAATATCTTTCTAGTAAAGATTGTTGCACAGAGAACATTGTCTTTCTTTCAAAGACATTTGCTTTATATTTTGTGTTATGAAGCTCTAAAGTTTAAAGCTGCACAGTGTCTTCCCAGAGTAATTCAAATTGTGCCAAGAAGAGAATTTCTGAGGCTAGAAAAAAATATAGAGGAAAAAATTCTCTCCCTAGTCACATAAAAGGCTTTGAAGCATTACATACACATTGTTTCTTCTTTCTGCCATAGAAACTTTTTCTGATAAAAGAATATATTTAAGACTGAGAGACTGATCTGTCTGAATACATGGACTATCAAGCAACCCATTTGGCCTCATTCTGACTTGCGTATTTCATACGCAAGCATTGGAAAAATGCAGTCTCCAGGCTTTCTGTAACTAGGTGTTGTCCAAACATGGGTTTGTGCTGTTGTCTTAACTACACTGATGCCAAAAACTGAAAGTGCTGTGATCCTCAGCCATTCACTCTTACTGGGAAAAGCTTGACTTGGAAACCTTTTCTCTTCTACTCAGGCGATCTCTTGAAAAAAAGGAGAAAGGGTAAGGAATGTTTAATTCTCAGTCTCTTCATGCAAAAAATTAAAACTTTTTTTAAAAAGGGGGAGAGTAGACATGAAATAGCAAACTTGTGAATCTGTGAGTCAGTAATGTTTAAAGCAGTAATGTTTTAATATGTGGGGATTCCTACAGCAGTTCGGTTAAATAGAAATAAAAAGTATGCATTTCTAAAAGTAGATGTGAATTTGCCTTAGAATAAAAAGTGGGTATGCCAAGAAGTTTACAAAAATTTAAATTTCTATTGCCCCTGTCAGTAGCATGAGATTACAGAAATGTTGCTAAAACGAAGTCTGTTACTCTTTCCTCATGTTTGAATTAGCAAAACTCTTAATGGGATTCAGTGGGTAAAGTGGCCCACCAAAGTTTATTTGAAACTTTTCATTTTATTTTCTGTCTTTGCAGAAGGATGCATTGAGAAATATGCATGAGGCAGGCAGTTCTGTTAATATTAATTACATTTAGATAAGGAAGAGGAAGCTAGGTTTAGTAGAACTCTAGTTGCATAAGAAGTGTCAGGCATACCTGCTGTTTCTTAGCAATGCTAGTTTCAATTTAGCCACAATATGTGAGAATTATTAATTAGCAGTAACATGGTGAAGTTGCAAGTTCAAGTTTGCACAAAGAAAAATCTCTGTAACATGATGATCTTTCTGATAGAGAATGGTAATATTAGGCACTGTATTTGTTCCAGACAGTAGCAGATTACAAATTTTGGATTCTATAGACAAGATCTGTAGAGAGGTAGTGAATTAATTACTTTACATTTTTCAGGAATGGACTAAGTCTATTATTTAAATATTAAATTTTCTAACTAATTGGTAGTTGATTTTAAACTATTCAATCATCTTTATTATTGAAACTACTTTTTTAAGCAGGTGGAGACCACTGGAACTGCTGGAATACCATTGCATGGTTTATACAGTTCTAGATTACTGACACTGAAGAACGATGGGATTAGATAGGATTTGTGCCTTGTTCTTAAAATGGTGGGGTTTTTTTAATGCATTGAACAGTACAGTGAAAATAGCCAGCTAGAAGGATGTACGTGGTAGAAGCAAAGTAAATTGTTCCAAGATGGTGCTCCCATCTTCTGTGTTCTACATACTGATATTTTAAGTGAGGTTTAATATAGTAAATGTCCATTTAGCTAGAATAACCTGATAAAAATGCTGTGGTCTGAGCTCTGTATAAAAATGTGAAATCTTCTGAAGTTGTGTATGTCATGAAATTCAGGTGGACAGCCTAGAAAACAGTGCATTTTACTTCAACAGATAAGATGAGGGATAAGAACCTAAATTAACATTATAAATAAGTACCAGTAATTGCATTTTGAAAAAGTAAGCAAACACTCTGTTTAAAATATTCTTGAAGTTTTAAGTCCAAGTACTAGACCAAGTAGCAAATACAGGGGTTTAGTTCATGAGAATGCAGTTAAGTGTCATTTCAGTGAAATAACTATGTAAATAAAATTTAGACGCACCAATACAGAAGTGTACTGAATATTGCATTAGTTGTTTTCCTCTCTTACCTTGAAATACTAATTTTCGGAGTTAGCAAATTCATCTCCCCAACAACAAGAAGGGATTTTGGGTTGCAGTGGTGCGCCCAGCTGCCTGGTGCAGTCCTTCCTTCCGCTCAATGAGAAGTCCTTCATTTCTTTCAGCTTGGCATCTATCTTCAGATGCAGCTTATTTGTGAAGCTATAAAGGGGAAAAAGCAAAATAATGCAAAAGCGAGTTATAAACCTATAATTTACTATTTTTTAGATGTTTTCCTCCCCAGGTGTTGACACTGTGAGCTTCTCTGTCTTATCTCTCTAGGCCTTAAATCTGACTCCTGTTTATAAAATCATTGCAGGGGAAAAAACCCTATCCTTTGTCTCTCTTGCTAAATAGGAAAAGAGGATAAATTCAGACAGGGAGAAATACTGTCGCCACAGACTCAAGGAAGTTTGAGATAATGTCTCACAGTTTCTTTTGCTCTTCTCCATAAATACAGCATTCTGATTTGCAAGGAACACCTCATATTGTTACAAGTATTTCTGTAGCAATGTATATAAACATGATATGACAGTGATCTTGCGAAATTCTTGCTGTTAGACAAATGAGCCTTGATATTAGCCTTGATAGAGCAAAAACACAAGAATTATAGCAAAGTAACTTCTGTATGCCAGGTTGAGTTGTGGCAGCTCCCAGAGTGCAATTTAAGGATGCTTTTTTCCTGATTCTTTGCCTATTCAACCAGCAAGCATTGCTAGAAAGGCAGAATTTTTACAGTTCCAAGAAGCATTAGATATAATTGTAGATGTTCAGTATGACAGAAGAAATACATTAAAACTGGACACTTTGAAGTCAAGAAACATAAAGACAGAGGCTCCTACAAAGTTTTATGTTTAGTAGTTTGTCTAAGCCTACTCAAAGATTCTGTTGATGTTAGAGAAGACAGTAGAGTCCTTCTGGGTGGCATTCATCTGCCCTTCTCCAGGAGCCTGCCTAGCCTTTCAGTGCTTCCAAATTCAACAGCAAATTGTTCTTACCTAATCTGCAGGTGTTCTGATACCATCCATTCTTACAATAATAAAATCTGTGGGATGACAAATAGTTCATAGCTGTATAAAACTAGTTTTGCCACAATGCTTGTAAATAATAAGGCTGAACAAATTTTCCTAAATTATCTTAATCTTGCTATTTTAAAGTTTTACATTTCAGAATTTGCAATGTATATATTTTCAAATTATTTTTTGCAGAAAATTACTGTGTTGGTTTCTTAAGGAAGAGCAAAACCTAAACCCTATTATTTACAGATTTACAACAAAAATGTTTTTTATTTAACCCCAAAGGTGTCCCCTGGGACTCAGAACTACTTCAGCAAATTTTTATTCTTGCTGCTAAGCTCATGGATTTGCCAGCAGTAGAGGACCAAACAGAGTATGATAAGAATTGCTAGACAGTCTTAATATATAGCTTGCTGATTTGGTTTTCTTTTTTTTTTTCCCCTGGGGTTTCTTCTTCTTGCAAGCCATCTGCATATATATGACCCTTTAAAAACGTGTGACTTCTACATGCCGATTGCTTCCAGACTGGGTTCTTCTTTACACCTCTACAAGCATTCCCATTTCCTTTGAAAGATTTCCTTGTTCAAGTCACAGTATTATTCAGATTATAAGCAAGCAAGTATATTTGAATAGCAAGCTAGGTGGCAATGCAGTTTTTTGCACATTAAACCACAGTTTTCCCAAACACAGTGGTTATTGTAAATGTCTCTCTAGGTCAGTGTGCACTACTGGTATGTTTGCAGTCTCCGTAGTAAAAAGGAATTTGTAGTGAACAGACACTTCAGCTGTGCATTCTAAGCCATTCATTTAACTACTAAAATATAACATGCCACTGGTGTAGTAAAATGCAATTCTTGAAAAATTCTAATGTCAGGATATATGGTTTTCATACAATTTTTTATTCAGTCTAAAACGGAAAATTTTATCTATAGTTGTCTTTAATTTTCTTGAATCTGTAGATAGGCAAGCGCTCTAATGTTGCTAGACTTACTGAAAAATATTACATACCAGGGTTATGACATACACCAAGATGCAGTCATAAATCAGTTAATAAAATTTTCATGCCTTATTTCTTATTAACATGATTTTTCTTAAATGGATTCAGTAGAGAAGCACTAAGTTGTAAAATGCCACTCTGTTAAGCAATGTGCATAGTGCAGTTATTCACAGTCACTGTGAAAGAGAAGACTAAAGCAGTCAGCACTATTTCTGGGTGTCATGAAACAAAAAGTGGCTTTATCCTGTTGGAGCTGATCCCAAAGTACACTGCAGATCTTATGACCAGAGAATTAAGGTTAAGAAGTCTGTTCTTGTCAGCTTTAACTTGGGTCAAGGGTATTGTTGGTTAATGTGCTTGGAGTTAAATATTAGCTCTTTATTTCCCTTAGGCAAATTCTAAGCAGTGATTTTTTTATCATTTTTTCTAGCACAATAGTTAAAACCTCTGCATTTGTTTTGTTTGTTGGTTTTTGTTTTCTTTCAAGGTCGCTTGAGTTATCCACATCCGGGGACTGACAATCTTCTGATGTTAAATGGTAAGTTCTAATCTTGTAACAGTTTCTAATTATCTCTAGCTTAGTTTAAATCTGACATGTTGGTATAAAATTATGCTATTATATTCTGTTACTGAATTACTTGCCTTCAGTCTTCAACACTGATGGGACTGTTGCCATTTTTTGGAGTTGAATGGCAAGAGCTAATCTTGCAACAGCCTTTCATTATATCTAGCTTATTGAAAATCTGAAATGTTCATAATGATGCACTATTCTTTTTTGTTCTCAAGCAAACCAGGGGTATGTTTTCCAAAGACCTGTAAGAAATCTATGGTACTGAAACGAGAATTAGAAAACTAAGAAGGCCAGAAACACATGTTTTTCTATATTGGGTAAATAAAGAGTGAACCAGACACTTTGTATTACACTCATGTGAAATAACATTTTATTTTTCTTGGGGTTTTTGCAAGTGGCTTTTGTCAAGCACGTGTCGAACCGTGAAATATGCTGAAGTTAGAGTTCACGTTCATGTTCCTCTCCCAGTAGGTCAGACTTCATGAACATCTGCTACTCAGTGAAGGCATGAACTTTAGCCTTTGTTCAAGGCTAAAGAAGGAAGCACAGCTTGGTAATCCATCTAAGTCAATAATAAATCAGGGGTTTTGCAGATAGATGTTTTCTGCATTGGGAGAAATTAGAGCTATAGTGCCACAGCTTTTCTAGATTAGAGAACATGGAAGCTATTGTACATGAAGTACACATTTCTCATTCACCTGATGAGTCTTAAGTGTTAACAGTAAAGCCCTCTTAATAAAAAAATACGGCCAGAATACGTTTGTTGCAGTTTCAAATTATGTGGAGGGGTGGTGGTATTGTGGTTGTTGGGTTTTGTTGGGTTTTTAAAATTGCCTTGTCCATTCTGCACAGTCATTTACTCTTGTGCAAATGGATATAAAATGTAAACAAGTATCTATTTTCCCTGCATAATACTGAGTAAATGTTTAAAATTTTAAGGGAATTAAGATTTACCTTTATACCCAGTAGTGAAAAATACTGCACAATGGCCATTTGAAGAAGTAGATCCTTTGGTATTGAATAGGTAGCTTCAAGGTGATATGGAGTATCTTGAAAAGAAAAAATAGGTACTTAACTATTGGAATAAAACCTGTGTTTAGCCAACACTATCTTGGTTCCTCTACACTGAATAGCAATGTGCTTGATGTCACAACATTTACAACATTTTACATTCCGTATTTAACTGCAGCTTTAAGACCTGTTCTGCAAACTGGTTTGTTCAGGTGGTATATGTGCAATTGTCACTATCTGCTGCTGTACAAGGAAGTGGCAGATGGGACGGTATGAAGAGAAACTGAAATATTTCAGTGAGATGGGTGTAAGAAATTATTATTTTAATTAATTTAATTTTACTTTGAATGCTGAACTTCTCTTCTTAGAGTTTTGCATGCTAAAAAAGCACATGGGAACTATTGTTACTCTGTGGAATATCTAGGAAAGAAGGGGTTTGTTGTTATCATGGACACTGAAAAAACACAGTAGTACCAGTCTATTGTAAGACCTTACCACAAAGCCAGAGCATACACTGGAGAATATCTGGCTTGTGTGGTTTCTCTTGTACTTTGAAAGGTAGCACTTAGTGTGACTGCTTTAAAAGCGGCAATATTATTTTTAGCCTTCAGTAAGTGAGATAAAAATAACAGTTTGAGTATGTAAAAGGTGCTGCAACACATAATTTTTAAAATTTTGCTCTTCAGAATTTAATTCAGAGCCTTGTTGTGTAGACACCTAGTCTGTACCACATAGCTGGCGTCTGATGTAGCTGTCGGTGCAGGCCAGGGCTGTCAGGAACACTCTTCAGAGCCCCTTCAGGTTGGCATGTCTTAACTGCAGCTTCTTGCAGCTCAAGAACAGAAGTACTGGGAACAGCTTTTGGGAAGCTCCAGCTGCTCAGACTCTGCACAACCTTTCTTTCTTAGCAAGAATTGAGGGACTTCGTCCAAATGTGAAGTAATGAGAATTATGGTTTGAACACCTGTTAATGAACTTGTAGACTTCCATTTCCTTCTCCACTAAAGTGGGTTCAAGCTAACATTTCCTTCTTATCCCTGTAACTGGTGCCTTGGAGGGAGAATTGGGAAAAGAAGAGTTGGTAATTCAAAGACTTACATTTGTCCCTTAATTTTTGAAGTATTTACTACAGTAAATACTGTAGTAGCTGTGAGGAAGAGCAGGAATACCAGCCGTTCATGAATGCAAATCACAAATATTTTTAAACATCCTCTGCCCATTTATGCATGCACTAATACTTAACACTGACCCTCTTTGGATTTTAGTTGTATTAATTTTAGTGAACTGGTATCTCTGGATTCCAGAAGGGTTCTAACATGAGCCAGGGTGAAATTATGCAGCCCTTTTAAGACCAAGCAGTTCTCGATAAAACTTTTTTTTTAGGTAGTTTTTCCTCTTCTTAAATGATAGATTTTTTCCAACTCATTTAAAATGTATTTATTGAACTGTACCTAATATTAATATTTAAAGTTTTCATTATTTAAATTAATGAAATTAACTAAAGGAAACCTGACTTATGTTTTTTAATAAATTATATGTAATTATGTATCTGTGTCAGCTTAAGCTGTAAAAAAAGTAATGCATTTTTAATGACTGTTATCTCTCAAAAGTAAAAAAAAAAGATACTTTGGAATGGGTATACCTGACTACATCTTTGTCAACTTAGAGAACATTTTTGAGGCAAGTAATAATTCAAGAGTCAAGTTTGAGATGTAGGGTGTTTTTCCCCATTATGGGGTTCCCCTCACCTTCTATAGCCTTAATGCATAGAATTTTTCAATGGCCATTGAAACATAATTTCCCATTTGATTAGTTTAGCAAGGGCATGTTAGACTTCTTAGAGGTACTGTTACTCATTGTGCTTCTAAAGAAAGCTGTTTTACTTCAAGCAGAAATTACTAAACTTCCTATACAGGAACTTCTTTTAGGCATGCGAAGTCTTTTAGGCGTGCCAAGCTTGAGTGGTCATAATGATGTCTTTCAGCCCTAAAATCTATGAAGGTGTTATTTCTAAAGAAATCTAAATGGAATTTGGGCACCCAAATCCAATAGAATAAAATCAGAATTAGGTACCTACCTCCTTTAGTCTAGACTCTTGGGAAATTATTTCTGTAACTGTTTATGGATTTCTTTAAATTACAGTTATTAATGAAAAAGGCTTCATCACGTCCTGTCAATATTTGATCGTTATATCAGAATGTTAGTGACAAATACGATTTTATCTTTTTATAAACTTCATAGTTATCTTTGTAGGAAGTTTGCCTGGTATTTTTTCCTGTTATACAACATAGTATTTTTAATTCAGCTCAGTCATTGAGTTGAGTTACTTCAATATGTGTATATTTGATCTCTGGTTGTGTGTTTGAAATATGTATCTGAATAAAATGAAACCATACATTTGGTATCTTTGTGGTAGCATTGCTCACATAACGTGCAGTTCTATTGTCTCAATGTTAGATACGGATGCAAACAAATGTATTTCTGTCTTAAATCTGTAAGCTGATTTACATTGCAGAAAGGAGGATATCGATTTTTCTGATAGGTGTAATCTGTATTAGTATGCAACTTCAGGGATATAGAAAAAGAAGGTTTTAGCTAAAAGGGAGTATCTTTGTTGGATGTACAGCACTCTTAATTTCGGAAGGTTCCAGTGTTATTGGATTCCATTTTTATTAGGCATCATTATACTTTTTGTATGTGTTGCCTAGTTGATATTTTCTAGAATAAAAGTGTCTTTCATGCATTCTCACGAATTTGAAGTCTTTCCAGGTTACTGGCTAATTAAAATATGCGGCTTTATAAACTAAAAGACAAATTTCTGTATGACTTACTATTTTGACAAGTTATGGGAAACAGTTTAATCTCTCCTTTTTTATTGCTCTAAATCAGTTATTTACCTACAGTGTCTGGCCTTTTCCAAAAGAGCTGTCTTCCCTGCAGTTATTTATTTATAAACATGTGCACTGATTATGTGTATGTTAAATATATCTGTATAATCTAGATGTATAGGTAAACCTGTAATTAACTATATTTATACAGCTGCCACACTCTGTAAGCATATGTGCTCTGTAAGGTGTAAACCATTATATGCATGTTATTTTAATAAATACAGAAATTCTGCAATTTTCGAGATGCAAAGTAGCACTAAATCCCTGCCCAGACTAGTTTGCAATCTAAATGAGCAAGACAGATAAATTTTAGGGAGGAAGGTTTGCCCGTCTTGCAAAGTAAATGATGTGACAATATCAGGTACAGTTTTTCTCCCATTTTCCCTGATTTCATTGTTTTGCTGAAGCAAGAAACAGATAACTTTGGTACATCATTGTAATCTCTATATATCTAGAATACTGTACCATCTACTGTTCTAAGTTTAACTGCATTGGGATTTTTTTACATTTTAGTAACTGTTTTTTGTTTTTCCTTAAAATTACTGTTACCTTTTTTTGAATGCACAAAGAGCAGTTGTTCTGTAACAAAAATATTTTTCTGCATATCAACTTGTCTTAACTATGAAAATGTAAGAAAATAGCTGAGCTGGTTTGGTAGGCTGAAAGGGGCAGAAAAAAACAAAGCAGTATCCTGACACTTATGCCAAAAGATAATATTAGTATGCATGACTATATTATCCTTTGAGAGAGAACACAACACTACAGACATTGCTGTGGATGGGCTGCACTTGAATCTTCCATGCTTACTCTAGTTTTATTTGGATGGAATTAAAAAAGTACGTGGGGGTTAGGCGAGGGCTTAGTGACGCCACTGCTAATGCTATGTGGGAGTCACTTTGGCCAGGAGTCAGAGAAGATTTGTACATGCTGCAACACTGACACAGAACTGCGTGTCTTCTGAGGGCCTGGCTTCAGAGAGAAAAACATGTCTGAAGCTCAGCATCAGTCTCCCCAGCACTAATGAGAGAGCTGATCACACAGAATACACTGGTTTTTGGGTTCTGTTTTGATGTTGGAAATCTAAATTAAAGTGTTTCCACTTGGTTAGATATCCAGGTCTCTTTCAGAAATTGTTTTTTTTCTGTTTTGGTGTTCTAGTAAAAATTTTAAGGGTCTGAAAACCTTTAATCAAGAACTATTCTATTCAGTAGTAATTACTTGAGGTGGGAGAGAATAAATTGAGAGCAAGTTCAGTGCAAGTTGGATAGAAAGATGATGGCTGTTGTGTAAAAATAACTGTTCTAAGGGAGAAAAAACAAGCAAGATTTTTCAGAATTCCATAAGCAATCCACTGAATTTCTAGTCAGAGGGGATCAAGATGACAAAGGGAAAAAATATCTAATAAAATTTTTGAAAACTGATCAAATAGGAGGTACTAGGATATAAGTATTTCATAATGTGAGAATGGAACAATGAATTGCACTTATGAATCAGTGGTCTTGTGAGTCTGTATGTATTTCAGGGCCCAGAACAGCAGTGGCTTTTAGGAGAATTGTATGTATGGATGCCTCATAAAATCAAAACACTAATTCCAAGACACAGCAGTCTGTTCCTAAATGTTGCGATGATTTTATGGTTAATAGTAACATCTATTTGGATACTTAACTCCACTGTGTAATGATTAAAGTAATTTTTCTCAGATACTGAGCCTGTTAAACAGGAACAGAAAATACTTTGTGGAAATGTAACTAAGAAATTGCACAAAGCTTAATAGTTTCTGTATTAGTAATCTGTCTATTTTTAGGTTTTTAGCCTTCAGGCAGAGAAGCAGTCAGTATGGTCTTCTGAACTACAAGCATGATCTCTTTAAGAATCTTGCAAAACTCAAAAGTTAGGAAAATCTTGGATTTACTTGCAGTCTGTGAAATTGTTGCTTTGCCTTTGTGCAGTGTTTTTGATACAATGGTATTTCTTGTGACTTGTGCCCTGATTTCGTTTGCTAGTACAAGGCATCTTTTGTTTCAAACAAAACCTTGCAGTTAATTTTCTGCTAGGTCTTTTCATGAAAAAGGAAGGTCACAGCTTGCAGCATTTGCATTGTCACTGCAAAGGACTGTACAAACTGTTCCATGTGGACCAGGATGTGTCTGTGCTTAATTTAACACTTGCTACATGCTTCTTACAGGAGTATTTTCCTTTTTACAATTTCAGTACCCTATGTGTGTTATTACTTGTGCAAGATACAAATCACATTTTGAGGGTAAATTGCAAAGTTCCCATAATTAAGTCATCCATAAGTAACATGAAATGGAGATCAAGTTTAAAGACGTTGAAATATTTGAAAGAATGTTCCTTACAGCTGGTACTAACATCAATTTAATAGTAAAACAGTATGGTATTTATGTGAGACTTTATTGCATTCTCATCTACAATTATCAGTACCAAGTACAGATGCAGATTTTTACTTACTGCTTACCCACATGGTTCTTTCTATCTTAAATATTTTAATTTGTGGGCATGATACAGTTACTTGATATTTTACAATTTGTCCTCTGTTTGCATGCAGCGAGGAGTTATGGGCGAAGACGAGGTAATTCACTTCTGTTTGTTACAGTTCAATTAATTTTGATCTGTTACTGATCATTATAATTAATTAATCCAGATTATTGATTGTAATTGCTTATCTGCATGTTATCTTCATTTCGGGAAAATGGAGGGTCTGAGGGAAGGAGGAGTAGTACAGTCTGGATTGTTAGGATCATTGTTCTCTTAGAGGCTGAATTGCAAATCCTTTAATCAGTTAAAAACTGCAGTTCTAATCATGATTTAGTTCATGCTAATGGCTACTGCTTGTAGTCATTGCCGCCTTTAAAAGTATGGTTTGCTAGTTGTCCTTCTAAATTATTTCCTTTTGCTTCTGTAGAAGCGATAGTGTACAGAGTAAAAGCTAAAAGCCTTTTATAAAATTAGCAAGAAATCTAGTAGACTGCTCTTAGAAGTAGTAAACAGATCTTCATAGTATAAGCCAATATGTGCCCACTAACCTTGAAAAAGCTGTACTGTTTTATCTGTGTCAGGATGTGACCTGAAGCTGTTATAAAGACCATGTAAAACATCCAGGAACAAACTACCAATATCTTTGGTAGCTTCTGGTATTCACCACATACACATCAGTTCCTGTGTCTATCTTGGCCTCTGCATTGGTTCATAACCCAGTGCTTAGCTGTAATCTAGAGAGGGATGATGTTGTAGATCATGGCCAGTGGATGTAACAGTACAATCATTTTCACAGTTCCTGCCAGATTCTGCTTATTTTTTTACTGTCATAAAACAGAAAAAATATGTGTTTAGAAGGGCTTAACCTTTTTATTCATGGTCATCAGGAGAAACATGAAAGCCTATTGAAATGGAAAAGCAAATTACCTTTTTGCTTTCTTTATCTGAGAGACATTTAGAAGTGAAGAGGATGGAGAGAAAAAAGTAAGAGGAGTCATATAGACTATATTACTCTGAAAGTGTTTATCCATTGCCCTTCATGTCACCTTAGCTCTCAGAGGAGCTACAGTGCTTTTGGCAAACTTTTACCCACATTAAAGTAAAACTGAGCTCTCCGGTATCACTTCAGAACGTGTTCTGCTGGCTTTATTTGTAAAGAACCATTCTCATTGTTCTTAGATTTTAACAGGGGTCTGTGGGTAAAAATAAGTTATTCTGAGGGTTATTCTATGACTGTTTTCCAAGTTATATACTTGCCTATTTTGTAAGTTTCATTGTCAAAGAAGCACTTCTTATAAATCAAGCTAAATTACTGTAATTTTAGATTTAAGATATTGAGAATAACTCTCCTATATTAGTGGAATGTCTTAAAATTTCCACTTTGCAGTTTTGTGCAGATTCCTGCAATATGAGTCTTATTTCTTCCATTATGCATTTCTTCCTGTCACTGTCATTGTAGTAACAGCTCCATCTTCTCCGTCATTCACTTTAGTAATTCAGGAATTCGTGCATCCAACTTTCTTGGTTTCACAACCAAATCTTACTGCTTGTTCATATGCATCTTTAAGATTTGATCATTCTTACTTGTCTTCATAACTAAAATTCATATCTATATTATACAGCTGCTACAATCTTACAGATTCAGTCTTGCTCCTCTCATGCCTAAGTAGTTGATATACAAGAGGAATCTGCTTGGCTGTTTCATCCAGCTGTGTTAGCTTTGTGTCTCTATTGCTTGCTCACTTTTCTGTCCCATTGAGCACCATCTACATGCTTCCGTTTTCTAAGGCAACTCTGCTGATCTGTTGCAGACCTGTTGAGTGTGTCCTTACGAGACCAAGCATCTCTTGCTCCCCACTAGTCATTCTCAAACATGCCTATCACCAATCCTAATGGATAGGAGGAGCCTACTACAGCTTTCTGCATTTGCTGAAGATATGCCACCATAAAAATGATGTAGTTAACAGTCTTTGCTACTTGGTGCAATCCTGCAGTCCTGCTTTTAATTTTGTGCTCCTTGTGATACTTCATGATATTTGGTTGTTGTGTATTAGCCTGTGCTTTCATTCAGTTTTTTTGTTGTGATACCACATCAGGGTCAATAGACATTACCATAATATAGGTTATTGGTCATAATATTTGCTGTCTGTTATCCAGTCTTGTGTTTTAACCACCTGGTTCTTAAGTGGTCTTCTGGAAATGAAGGGCTTTCCTATTGCTCTCACCTCCAGCTGGTCAGCACTGGATCTCCTGGTCCTGCCTATGGGTTTTCAGTGGGTGAATCTGGAAGAAGTTGTCTATTTAAGATGAAAAAAGTTTTGCTTCCCAAAAGTGTGCTAGGTTGTTTATTGGTTTGGCTTTCTTGCTTCTTTTGGGAAAGCAGTTGAATTAATTAATAATTATTTTTAAAAGAGTGGCAAATGGGAAAAATGGCATTTCAGAAGAAATCGTGATGTGGACTGTCTGTCTTGCTTCACAGATTCTTTCTTTTGGGGATTTTTGCAGTTAAAAGACTGACTTCTGAATTTGAAACTGTCATTAATCTTAAATGTTGCTGACTAAAGCAATAAAAGATTGAATACGCCAAGATAAATATCCTGGCCTTCTGAATTTTTTCTTGTTTGGAGTTCTATAAAATTTGTAAATATGAAATAGGGAAGGAATACGTGGGACAGAATTACCATATTTTCACTTCCCTCTGCCCTCTAGGTGTCTGTTAGGGTCAGATTGCATTTGCAAAGCCATCCTGTGAGCTTCAGATACTACACTTGCTTTTCAGGGTAACAGTAAACTCGCTGCAGATTTAACTATGTGTTAGGAAACACTACAAGGCTTCCCTCTAAAACTGTGGTAAATTGAGAGTGAGAAGGATAAATCAGCATTGTGACTCATTTTTCAAGTGTTGCATTTTCCACATTTACTAAAATTCTCTTTTACTTTCTTAGAGATCTAATATATTCTTATGTTAGCAGCATCAGATACCTTTAGAAATACATGTTTGAAACTTCTTGCGATCCTGATGTTTCTGTTTCCCTGTTCAAATAAAATTTAAGGGTTTTAGACACACTGTAGTCATTCAGGTGGAAGAAGTTACCAGTTTAACTTGAAGCTAAACCAAAGGCAGACTAACAAAACTCACTTAAGCAATCTGTAATATTTTCTTTCCATAAATAAGACCCTTTAATTAAAACAAAATAACCACATTTCTACTGGATGCAGCAGAGCAACCACCATATAAGGCAATATGAAGTATTACACTTCATCTTGCATTCCTGAAATTCCATTTTGAAGTTTAACACACTTTTTCATTCTCCTAATTTTTCTTTAAATTAATGTCAACTTTTCTAATATCTCGGTATTTTCATTTTGACTCTCCAGACTGCTATTTCCCCATTCCCTAAAATTACATAACCATGTACTGCCACAAAATTGTTTTAATGTACATTATTATCTTTTCTTTTTAAGGCCGTTCTTCCCTCTTCCCAATAGATGATGGCTTGCTGGACGATGGTCACAGTGATCAAGTTGGAGTCTTGAATTCCCCTACCTGCTATTCAGCTCACCAGAATGGAGAACGGATTGAGCGCTTCTCTCGGAAAGTGTTCGTTGGAGGTCTTCCACCGGATATTGATGAAGGTGAGCTGCCTGAAAACCAAGCAGACCATGTTTGGAGGGAGAGACAAAAAGAGGTCATGAAAAACCTGACTTGAGTAGTGAAAATAAGCCACTCAGCAAAGTAATGTGCAAAAGGCTGTAACTATATGTTCCTTATGTAAGTTGATGGGTGTGTTGAGCTTAGTATCATTATCTCTTTTGGTTTTGGGGTTGTTTCTGATTTTGCATTTGCAGATTAGAGTTGCATGTAATGCCTGGAGTGCATGCTCCTGCTTATCTTGCATATTTCAAATACATCTTAGTCCTCCTTTATCTGTGCCTGCTTTATCCTGCATTCATAGAAAATTTCCATTTGTAAATTAATTTCATATTCTATTTTACTATTACCTGAAGATCTCAGCAGTGATATAGAAAGGTTAGTGTTATTCCTGTTGAGAAATAGAGAAATTTAGGCAGAGCAAGGTCAAGTGGCAGAGCGCTCTTGATGCATTGAACAGAGACTGTACTACAGAAACTCGGACTGTTAAGCAGTTGAAATTGCTTTGTATACCAGTGGTGATTTGAAGTAATTGTCGTGTTTAATATGAGGTTTCTCCTGTGCAGATAAATGTAAATTGCATGTTAACTTGCTAATGTAAACAGAAGTCCCCTTAGGAGGTTCGTGGTAATCCTAAAATAACGTGCAAACCAAATAAGCTGGCTGTATTTAATTAACTTTCAGACATGGAAAGACCAGATTTTGGTTCTATTTTCATTGAGATGCTCTCCTATAATCTACTAAGGGATTTATTTTTATATACTTCAACACAGTTGCCTATAATACAAATGCTGAACAAAAACACATGGAAATACATTTTATTTTTCTCCTTCCTGTTTGTATGATGATGGCAGGATATGACTGAAAGAAATTGAGCATACTTGTGTCTGAGTTGCTGCTTTTATTTTCAGTCACTGACATGTAGGTGTGTCTGGGATAGAAAGAACTTATAAAGTCATGCAGGAGACATAGTAGATCTTGCAACAAGGGTATTCATGGTTGTTGGAAGCACCTCTGAATAGACAATTTAAAATGTGTGTCTCTGATACATGCACAGTGTTTGCTATAGGGTAGATAGCCTATATATATTTCCTATATATAGGAAACTGCTAGCATGTTAATTGTGGTGTTACTTGGTATATAAATATCTACTTACAGAGCTCTGAACTGTACATTGCTAAACAGTAAATTGATTTGATTCCATTCAAACCAGATTCTGATTTGAATTTAGGGAAGTACCACACAAGTTTTCATGAATGGCTTTGGTTGCCCATGTGCTTCTGAAATGCTGCTGTTTGTTAAACAATGAAAAACAAATGTGAGCTTAAAATCACCAGAAACATGTTGTGTAAATACTAACACTTTGGATGACACATCTATTTAATTTTTTTGTATATGAAACTTGTAAATTTTGTTCTGTTTTTTTCCTGTGAAATATCAATCTTTGCTAGAAACAAAGGTTTTTGCTTGATAGTATTTTTTCATTGAGTTATGTCATTTACTTTAATTACAACTATTGTACATGTTTTTAGATGAAATTACTGCCAGCTTCAGACGATTTGGACCCTTGGTAGTAGACTGGCCTCACAAAGCAGAGAGCAAGTCCTATTTTCCACCAAAAGGTAAGAGAGTTAGAAGGTTTTGACCTGTCACTGAGTGCTAATCTTACTCTGGGAAACAGTCTCATCTTTTCCGAAGGGTATAGTGTAGAGTCCCTGTGAATTGTTATATCTGTTGTTTCAGTGCAGGTCCATGTATGGTTTCTTTACATACTGAGTCTAAAACCTGTTGTTTTGTTACAGGGCCTGATCAGGTCAACACTGTAGTTGTATGCATCATTGATCATCAGTTCTGTATTTGCACTCCTGTCTAGCTTCCAAAACTGAAATTTGATCAAATTTTTTAAAACAAAATCTTAGATAAATATTTTCCTAGGAAGTTAGAGGCAGGATGCAGAGGGATGCATTTGCTTATCTGATCAAGATAATCAAATACAGTGCATCTTTCACTTTTAGGATGTGAACTTCCCATTGGAGCTCTAATCTTTTTTGATAAATGATTAGATACTGATTTTTTTAAAAAACTATTTCTAGTGCTGCTGTTAGACTAGATTTTTTTCTATTACTTACAATGTGTTGGAAGAACCATTCTGTAGATTAAGTACTAAACTTACGTAGGATATCTCTGTACTTGTACAGTATGTATTGTTACATGTGAAATAAATGCAGAAGTGTGATCCAGACATGAAAGCAATGCAGAGATTATTGATTTTGTAGAGGATGCAGCAGTTCATTCCTTCTGTACAAGTGACAAATGTAGGTTTAGTTCTTTTGTAAACTGATTCTTTATTTATCTGTGCCTCTATGCTGGGGAAGAGACAGAATCATTATCCCCGATGGGCCCTGTAAAGAGTGGGAAATGGAATTGGAAGCACTTGAATAGCACTTATGAATGCTACATGGAAATTCTAAGACAAACAAAGAGACTGACTTTTTTGATTGTCAGCTCAGCACACAAAGCTACTGTCAAGCTAAATTTGATTATCTTAAAGACTGCATCTTTCTTCATAAATTACCAAGAGAAATTCCCAAGGAACTCTTTGAAGAAGATGCATCTCAGAGAGTCTGTGATGAATATACAGAAGACAGAAGATGTAATATATTCTTACCTGAAAGGAATGGATTCTGGCATTAGTTTCCAAGGAGATCGTCCTATCTCAGCATCTGAACATCTTAAGGATTTATTTGCAGACTTGCTTATTTGATAAAGCTTTTTGATATAGTTGGGTTGTTTATAATTGCTGCAGTAAGAAAAAAACCCAAACTATATTATAAGCAGAGCTTCTTAAAGACAGAGAATATGAAAAGAACAACTTCAGTGTGTTGATCTAATTAATTCAGGAAACATTTGCAACCTAAGTGCTAAGTTGATTTCCCATGATTAATTGATCCTTACTTGAAAAATAAAAGCACTTACTGTTCTTCTATCTTAACACTTCAGCCTAATTTTCAGTTTGCTGCATTATTTGGTATTTTTTTGTATGTAGCCTAACACATTTAAAATACAGTGTGGATTTATCTTAGTAAATACTCTGAAAACATACAACTGCTGGGTGTTACTGTGTATATATCTCTTTTGTTCAGTGCGATACATATGACCCATGATTATTTTGTAGAAGAACTTCATTAAAGATTGTGTTTCATTAGTATTATTTGTGTGGACAGACAAGAACCATGTATACATATATTAATAAGATGTCTGAAATGGCTGGGGATAGGCAAAATAAAGCTTTGAGATCAATCAGTAATTACCAGTTGAGAAATATATATTATATAAGTTCAGGGAATTAATGTTTTTACTATTTTCAGTCTCCATTTTCTAAATTGTCACTCTGCATGAAATTAATTCAGTGTCTATATTTTTCTTTGTTCAGTTTCATTAGAGATTTGCCATAGTATTGCTTTCCAAAGACATCTTAGAATTAGGCCATTCTGGACTGATTCATGTAAGTCTTCTCTGTGGTGAAGAGATGCAGCCTGTTTTTCTTTTTTTTTACTGTTCAGTTTTCCAGGCTGTGCTTCCTTCCAAGCTCTCTGCTTACAGAAGGTCCTGAGGGAAGGCCAAGTTCATAATAAGTGTTTCCTTGCCGAAAGAAATTCAGCAAGTGTCTTGATCCATCAAGGCTGTCTGCCTCCTGAGAAACACCAACTGCTTGTTCTTAACTAATTACATTTTGTGTTGGTTCACCACAAAATTACATCAAAACATAACAGGAATTTTTACAACTTTACACTGATCTTATGAGGAAGCTCTGTTCTGAAAAAAACCCTCTGTTGAGCTCAAAGTACAAAGTCTGTAACAGTGATCTGCCAACTGTAATGCAGAATTCCTTCCTTTCTGACTTGCCACTGTTTATCATAACTCATGTTATTACGTATTTGGCAAATACACTTATTTATTAAACAATACACATGTCCAAAGTAACTTTTCAGGCTGAGGGCTCCTCCTTGTGATAATTAAATTCTCAAAGAAATGGTGCCATGAGTATATGGAAATTCAAAAAATGCCTTCCAAAATATGTCCACTTGTTTGTGTCCTCTGCAGTATTTATAGTCTGTCTCAGAGGATAATCTGATTTAAACAGGACAGTGTCCCTAGCCTTCTCTAACTGGTTGTTTCTGCTGCCTTGTATCACAACAGTTGTGCAGTAGCTTTTCTCTTCAGGGTACCCAGTTGCTAACTCAGAGCTGACTAGCTGAAAAACTCAGGTTGGAAATGTTCTGCTTCTAGTTTCAGAAGCAAAACCCCAGGTGCATGCAAGTTCTGTTGAACTTGTTACCAGCTAATTTGATCATACTGAATAGGATCAAACTCAGGATTCAGGCAAGTAACTGTAAGTGTCTTCATGTGTGATTAGTGTCTAAGCTTCCTTTAATCGATGTGAATCTGGCCAGTACAGCCAGTGAAGTATAGAGGGCAATTCTGGTCACTGTAACATAAGCACATTGAGCTTGATTCATTTAATCAAGCCTCAGACTGAGGCTATCTAAAAGACTAGATACATGGGTCTCACAAATATAGTTCAGCACCACATTTTTTTACTTCACATGTGTTTTAGAGTTTGTTGTCTATCAAAGATTACTGAATGAAAAACTGAGAGATGGTTTATGTAGATCCATTGTCTGTATTAACCTGCAGCATGGACTGATTCTTTCTGATTTAAGTTAAGGTAGGTGCAGCATTCTCTAGGCAAGAATTGCACTATACTGTGGCTATTTAGTGTCCACTTTGGAGAGTCTGTCAGGACAGTGGAGGAACCAGCCCCAACACAAAATACCTCTGCAGTCACTGGCATGTGACTACATGGGCAGTGCCATGCTGGCTTGTACTGATTTTCTTGACTCCTCCTCTAAGCTGTTAGTGACTGGAATTAGCTGGAGGTTGATAGAACTTAAAGCTTCTCTCTGATTTCTACACAGAATATGCATAACAAGAAGCATCTTTTCTCCCTCTGATAAGCTTCCATATTACTGTGAAATAAAGAATTTTTTCCTTGCCAAGAACATCATGTTAACATGAATGTAGTCTAGAATGCTTTACTTTCGATTTGTCCTTTATATAATGAATACCAAGAAATGAAAAGTTTTAATGTGGTAGGACTCTTCAAACATCTAGGCTTTTCAAACTTAACCTGGTAGGTTTTCTGTTCCAGTGCTCACCAATCCATCTTTTAAGTGAGCATTGTAAATCATTGGAGGTCTAGAGCTGTGGAGCAAAACTACAGAGAGACCAGTTTGATGGTACAGGCTATACCCTGACTTTGTCTTCACGGGGAAGAAGTACAGCTGAGCTCATGTCACAAGGCTGAGGCTTTTAATTAAGTGGGATAAACCAAGACATGAGTATGTGTTTTTTAGATGAGGCTGAGAAGGCAGCATTAACATACAGCTTTTCTATTGCTTTCCTTTCTGTGTCAGGTGTGGTAGTATGAAGTGACCCTGAGATTAGCTCAGTTCTTTAGAGCATGGTGCTAATTACAATCCAGGTTGTGGATTCAATCCCTATTATGGGCTATTCACTTAAGAGATGGACTCAGTGATTTTGGTGTGTCCCATCCAACTCAGAATATTCTGTGAGATCTATAATAATCCTTATCACTCCTTGAGTTCTTGTTCTTGAATTTTCTATCTTTTTGGAAGTTTCTGCAGTTAAGCATATTAATAGCTGCAGACATAGAAGTGGTAGATTATGTGGAGGTACTCACCAGCTTTGTGTATCTGGAGCTATATGGCAGTACCTTTGAGCTGCATTAGGAGACAAACTGATGAAAAATGAGTATCTGAAGAATCTTTATATGTCTGATTCCTTAGACAGTATCATGTGTTATTAACCCTCCCATTGATTAATCAAGTTGTTTCAGTCCCATCATTCTTGTACTGAGCTCTCCATTCAAACTGAAATTTGTGTGCCTGGCTTCTAACCAAGTAAGGACAGTTACCTGGAGCTTATCTCACCCATGCTAGCTGGCACTCATTCACTGAGTTTTACATGGGTAATACATGGATTTTAAATTCTGTGATAAATAGTGAAATATATCCCCATTAAAACAGGTTTTGAATCTAAATGACTACTGATTAAGCTTAAGTTAAACAGATCATCATTAAATAATTACAGTTCAGCAGTGAAGAAGAGAATTTACAAGAAAATGCTTCAGCCCAAGTCCAAAGATTCCCTATGACATACTGTTATGAAACTAAATAAGATTTACATAAAAATACAGAATGCATAAATTGGTTTTCTGTGTCCCTTTTATATAGCTGTGACGTGGCTGTGGTATGAGGGGTAAGAAATAAGGTATAACTTACTAGAAAGACCAGTATAGACCTTACACCTTTTTCTTAAAATTCTGTTCTTGTTCCCACATGTCTAAAATCAGCTGTGCATTTGTTTCTTAAATCTTACGTTGTTAATGCACTGATTCTTTAATGGTCTTCAAGATACACCCTACCACCTTTACCTTGAGGACCTACAGTGTCTGTTTGCAATAAGAAGTGGCTGCTAGTTAATTAGCTTCTCTCAGAAATACAGCAAGATTTCCAAAAGACTTGGTAGTGCATCCATGTTCCCTTTTCCCAAGCCCACTCTCAAGCAGCTGCTTCAGCATATACTTCTCCATCAAAGTCATAAGATGTAACTTCGTGTGAAAATTTTAAACTTGGTAGTAATCTCAGAAAGAAATGTGAGTTATGGTCCCTTTAAAGTTTGTTTTAATATACAACCCTAATTATGTTATTTCGTTATTTGTAAAGTAACAAATTTAGTGTATCTCCTACTGTAACTGTGAAAGTAATGTGTCAGGTTCTTTGCTTGTCTGACAGTTTAGTTTTATGTAGCATTAAATAAGCATTTTAATTTTTTTATAGTGTTTGAAAGGTTTGCTGGGTCACTTACGTAATAAAATACTTTGATCTGATCTCCAGAACAGAGATTAGTCCTTTGTGCCAAGTCGGATTTTCATTGTATAATGTCCATTGCAGCCAACGAATGATGTTTACCCTAGACTTGCAGTGCATGATAGAGCAGACATGTTTGCTTTTATTTGGTTATTAGTCTCTTCTGACAATTATTTTACAGATGGAAGTTCTGTTAATTATGGTAATATAGTACATATATAGTATATATATTCTTACATAAGGAAGATTACTAATATGAAAGAATTGGTTTGACTTTCTTTTACTTTTGTGGGGAAAAGATGCTTCTTTAAAATAAAGATAAGAGAAAATATATTGGTTTGGGTTTTGTCCCAGGTTATGCATTCCTCCTGTTCCAAGAAGAGAGTTCTGTTCAGGCCCTGATTGATGCCTGCATTGAAGAAGATGGAAAGCTCTATCTGTGTGTTTCCAGCCCCACTATCAAGGACAAGCCAGTAAGTACACAGTCAGTGGCCTGCAGGCTATGGCTGCCATCTGTCTAACACAGCATTGGAAATTATGGAGATGAAAAAAATCAAAAGTAAACTACTGTTGTCAGAGCTCAACATCTGGCACACTGGGATTATTTTAAAACTGTAGTATTTTGAATTAGTAGGATTAAAACAAAGCACCTAGGCATGCTACAGTAATGAGGTTATGACTGACAATTTATATGGGCTAATGAACGTATTTCCGCATTGTAGCGAAACTTAAAGTAGGATATTATTTACTTTCCCAATTTAATAGGTTCAGATCCGTCCCTGGAATCTAAGTGATAGTGACTTTGTGATGGATGGGTCGCAGCCACTTGATCCTCGGAAAACAATTTTTGTTGGAGGAGTCCCTAGACCGTTAAGAGCTGGTGAGTAGGATCTGTGGCAATTTTTTAAAGTAAGAAATTATTAGAAATAATTTTTACCGTGCATAATTTTTTGTGGTTTTGTATGGATAGATATAGGTATATATAAATTTAACAGTCTTGGTAGTTTTAAGCACTTGTACAACATTCATGTATTCTTAAATTTCTCTACTGTCTGGTTTTGGCCATAAATCACAGTTCATCACTGAGATTCACTGGAAAGTGTTACCTCTATGTAGCTCTAGCATCAGCTATGTCACAAGAGGCATAAAACAAAGAGTTTGGTTTTAAAATAATGGTATGGAAACATTTCTGCCCTGCTCCATGGCTGTGGAATGGTATTTGTACCTGCTTGTCATTGTGCATTAGTTGCTCTTCTGCTGCTGTCAGGTTACACACACAAAAGACAGGTGATAGAGTACTTGAACAAGTAGGCGTAGAGGAAAAAGGAACAAATTCAGAGAGCTAGCACAATCTTTATGGCACAACATTATATGAGGTTGCAGGATTCTTTCTAGACTCCTGCCAGAGGCATGAAGAAAAAAATAAATGTTTCTGTAGCTGTGGAATGGTTGATGTACAGCCAGGACAGTCTGCTTTTTCAGATTGGCTGCAGTAGCCTTTTACAATGTTTTAGGTGACTTTCTAGTAAGTTGCAGTGAATGCCTGAAGTAGAGGCATACCATACAGTGGTTCAAATCTCCTTCGTCACTAGAATGACTTCTGGATTTCCTTATTCTTTCATAGTTAGTAATGAATTTTATTCTTAGAGAAAGATGAGCTTTTAGATGAAACATGTAAGAAAACTGAGAAGCAGTAGTGCAAATTTGGGATACAAAGGATCTTAAATTTTTCTATCTTGGACCTGCAATGCTCAAGCTTTTTTTGGTATTTTACTTTTAAGACTCTACTTTTGACTGTAATAAAAGCTCTGTAAACAAGCATAAACACAGTATGTTCCAACTGCAGATTAATTTTTCTTTAAATTCAGTCCAGAGCTCCATATTACTGTGCTGAATGTCTGTGATAAATTTAATGGATGCATCCTTATGCTCAGCTTGCAAATGCCCTGTATATGTGAAAATGAAACTTTTATGGCATTGTGAAATAAGAATAATGACTTCAAAAAAGCAGTAAAACTTAAGGGGACTTTTCAAGCAGCTGTTGAACATCAAGAACTGCTGACACCTCTATATCCTAATACAGAGGATACTAATTCTGAAAAACCAGTGTTTTCCACCCCAGTGAAGTGCAACTGAATTCAGTATAATCTGGCAGTCAGAGGATTGCCAAGGTACTTGATCTGTAAAATTTGAAATTTTTGTTTCTCTGAACTTCAGTATGTGTGGTAGGTATAGCACTGTAGAGATAATCAAGTTCTGTGTGGCTGATGAAAAGATGCTAACTACATCTTTAAATTCAAGTAGGACGTAGTGCATTAGGACAGCCAGAGAACAGGTACCAAGGAATTTGTGGCATGAGGATCTATTTTATAGAGCTAACATTCCAATGCCTGCCCAAAAACTCTTTTGCTGTAATCCTCTGAAAAAAACTGCCCTGGAATTTCGGTTCCAGGTTATCAAGAATGTACAATTCCATTGTTCCTTGGATGTATGTACCCACAGTGTGAAAGATCTGTCTGCTGAGTAATTAATAGCTTATTTAATGTTTATTTAATAGCTTATTTAATTATTTCTTTAATATTTTTTAATCTTGTTATTACTGTTCTGTTGGCTCTTGGAAAATTAATAATTAAAATTTGCTTCTCTGGTGTTTTTAGACATGTGTGTACTCAGTTTGTACTGTAAGAATAGTTTGAACAAATGCTGTTTTGTTTCTTGCTAGTGGAATTGGCTATGATCATGGACCGTCTCTATGGGGGAGTTTGTTACGCAGGAATTGACACTGACCCTGAGCTGAAATACCCAAAAGGTGCTGGACGTGTTGCTTTTTCCAATCAGCAGAGTTACATCGCTGCCATCAGTGCTCGGTTTGTTCAACTTCAGCATGGCGATATTGATAAACGAGTAAGTTACACAGAAATCTTAAAAAAAGAGTTTTGCTCTATACAGAAACTTCTCAGAGTGTGGTAGCATTGCATGTGATTTGCTCTCAAGGCAGCTTCTACATTTTTAGCATTCATGTAACTCCACTACTTTGAGGAGTATGCCTGAATGCCCCCAAACGAACACGTTTCCCAGAGCAGCAGTTTGTTCCTTTGACATATGTTGGACCATATGTTCTTCCCATTCTGGAGTTCTGGTTTTGTTGTGTACAGGCAAATGGCTTCAAGATCTCTTTCTCTCCCATGTTCTAATGAGACTAGATAGTGTGATAATTCCTCTGTCATTCATAAGAAACTCTAGTATTCATTGGCTTCAGATTAGCTTGATGCTTTCAACTGACAATTTCAGCCATAATTGTCAGTGCTCAGAAAGTCAGGCTCAACACCTAAAATGCAAAAAGGTCTTACTTTTTCTGTTTGAAAGTCTTCTTAGTACTTACCAATGCATATTTCTATTTCCTACAGATACTTATTCCTAGGAAAAGTAAAACTAACTTGTATTAAGAAGTCTAGTGAACTTCACAACTCCTAATTAGAAGTATAAGTGTAGCAAAGAAAACTGGCATCTAAATTATGTCAGTTTTAAGGGTCACTAGTTTTGATGTCAAGAGCTGCAGAGATAGTCTGGCATTAATAGGTGTTCTTAAAAAAAAAAAAGGCTAAGGTCTTACGGGAAGAAGGGTCGAGTGAGGAAAGTAGTTCAAGGTCCAGTCTCCTCCACAGATGAAAGACACAGGAAAGAGAAAGTAGTACAGTTAACAGGAGTCTGCTCTAGGGAGGCAGCCTGTGCTTCTCTCCTTTCAAATAGGCAGAGTAATGGAGCTTTAGGTGTGTGTCTCAAATAGCACTCGCCTTGTGAGCTGAAATCCCCCAAACATGGTCCTTCCCAGAGGATGGAAGGATGTGGGTGTGGATGTGGGTAGTCATCTAGGCTTCAATATGATGGCTACATTTTGGTCATGGGATTGCTATCCTTGTGACTTGCAGCTGTCGTTGACTTACAGCTGATTTTTGGATGCTTACATAACAGAAAAATGGCCTTGACACTGGGATTGGGTGAGGGAAAATCATCTTGCATTTGAGTATTTGGACAAAAATGGGAGTAAGGACCTGAATTTCCTCTAAAGAAATGCTAAATGGGTCATTTAGCTTCAGAATTGCGTATTAAGTTTCTTTCAGTAACTGTCTTAAAGGGCATTTGTCTGTGAAGTCACCTGACTTGAAAATTGAGACATAGACAATTGGGTCCAATCCAGACTATGTCTCTCTCAAAAGTGGGAGACATGGGCTTGTACCTTGTAAACCATGGGAAACTTTTACCTTGGTCTTCCTCTTCCCATGGGAGTGTGTCCTTTGCAGTAGAGAGGTGTATGGTAGATTGGGTAGATGAGTGCAGTCTTGTAAGAGAAGGCATGATCCTGACTTTGAAGGCTGTAATTGCACATACCTTGTTTTGCTGTTTTGCGGGCTTTTTATGATAGGTGACCACAGATCTTAAGGGCTCTTTGGGTGCTGAGCAGGCATCTGAAATGGCAGTGCCTGCTGTTTGCAGAGGAAAGGATGTAGCTTGTTCACGGGTGATGGAACACTGCAGTTCTTAAGGTGGGATGGACTGCAGGCCTCTTGGAGCTTGGGGGAAAGAAAAACCAACACAAAATCTACCCCAAATGCTGGATCTGAGAAGCACAGTATTTGACTTACATCCTTTGAAACTTAATTTATAAAAACAGTATGCAATGATTTCTTCAATCACAAATTACCAAAAAAAACAGAACCAAAAAAAAAAAAATCCCACAAACAAGTACCAAAACAAACCAAACAACCTCCGCCAAGCGTAGTTAGTATCTGGAGATAGCTGTTCATAGGCTGGAGAGGTTGAGGGGGAAAGGCAGGAAGATCTAGGTTTTCTCTTTAAATATATGAATTCTTAAAGTTTCTTTTTTGATATAATATATGTTCTTTCTTAAGTGTTGCTTTTCTAGCACTTGAAAAATTAATTTCTTGACTCAAATGTTCTCTTAAATTTGGAATTTCCACATTTCATTACCATCCTAATTTTTTCTTATTTTAAAAAATGTGTGCTACTCCTGAGGTGTGTCACTGGCAAAATACAACAGTGCCAAATCTTAACTGTTTTCATGAACTTGTCTTTAAGTCCGATGATGGGCAGAGTTTATGAATGTCTTTTTTTACTTGAGAGGGGGGTTAATCTATATTTTTAAAATCATTCTCTTTAATTAAACTATAATGTCAATCCTTATTTATATAATTACATATATTTATTATCACCCAGTTATTTGCATTACTGAGGAGTCATAGAGAAGAGCATCATATTAGGGAACATCTTGAATCTTAGCTGAAAGTATGAAAAAGGCTATTTTCAGAAATAGTTTTTTGACTCCATGGATTTTTTACACTAATGCCTTTTCAGGCTCTGAAAATGTTCTGAAGTCAGTATTACTGCTGATTTATACATGAGCAAGCAGTGAGTATAAATCTGCAAACCACAAGTTTTGTAAATGAGGAAGATAGTCTACTGCCTTCACCTGAGGTGTTTGTGTATGTTGGCCCGGAGGGTAATACAGTCTGTATCTCACTGAAGTCCTCGAGGCAGAGCCTGTTCTGCCCTTTACCTCAGCATTGCCTTTCCATAGCAGTCATATCCAGTTTCTGTAGGTCTGCTGTCCTTTTCATAACCAGTTTTGTCTGTGTAGAAGTCTTTTTCAATTGCTAAATTTTGCAGTTCACCTGTTCATTCTCCTGAACTTCTGTTCAAAGTATTTATAGCATTTTTTTGCACGTACCTTTTTCTACCTTAATTGGAAATCTTAGTGCCACAGTCACTTGACAAACATTGTCTGTGATCTTAACTTCTTCCTTAACTAAGTTCTCTGTAGCTTCTCTCCACTTCTTTTGATGTGTAGATATATTTGGTTTCTCTAGCAGATGTTTTTCTTCAGCAAAATGCTCCTCATCCTGTTTTATCTTGTATGAAAGCTCAGCTATGAACATTTCTTTGGAGTTTCAACTCTGAACAATTCATTAAAATGCTGTTAACTTTCATATGCCAGCAGTCTGCGACCATGTCATGTAATATTTCCATTCCCTAAAGTGTTTCTCTAATATTTTTGAAGTCATCTTCGTACCGATCTTGGTGCATTAGTGCACTGAAGCTTGAAATAATTGTTGCTTCATGCTTTCAGTAATTCTGAGCCACGAACACAGTTACTGCATAAGGTACCTGTTTATTGGAAAGTTTGAGTGTAATTGGTGATAAGGCAGGTCATTGTAGTGAAATAAGAAGTAGAGCTCGTCCTGAATATAGATTACTGGAAGAAGCATACTCTGACATTTCTAGGATGGCCTCTACTTCTGAAGTTAAGAACATGAAGCCAATTCGGCTGTAAAACTTCAGGGTGGGGAGCTGGATGTGTAAATTTTTTCCTCTGGACGTACATTGGAAAAAGTATCATTTTAAAGTTCTTAATATTACAGGCATATTCTGTCTGAGTATGGAGCATACAGTCAATTTCTGTATGTAGCAATCTTCTGAGGTATTAGTATCTAAGGAAAAAAATCTCATGCAGCAGTGAGGAAAAAGTGGAATACAACAATACATTCCTTAATGACTGCGTCTGCTCATTTTGTATTTTATTATGAAGTACTTCTTCCTGTCTGATTGCAGTCTGTAGCAGTACAGTTATGCAAAGACATAATGCATATTTACCACTGGACTCCTGCCACTTTTCCGTTCTCGCAATCAGATGAGTTTGGGAGAGAGAAGCTGTATAAGACAGGTGTTTGTAGCTGTCTGTGGACTTGCAAAATGGTCTTTAAAAAGTATTTTCAGAATTGTATTGAATACAAATTCCTGTACAGCTCAAAGCCACAGAAAGAGAACGTAATCGATTACCAAAATTGGTAGGGGCAAATTTGACCGTGTTTTATAAATAGGGAGCGAATTTATGGTGAACAGCTCTGCTAAAAGATCTGCATTACAGCTTGCAGAAAGTATTTTTAATTTGCACACAAATGTGGTACATGCAGAGACCCTTGTACTTAAAAAAAAAAATCTACGTTAAAGGGTAGTCTCGTTTGTTACGTTTTTGCTAAACCACATGGAATTAATTGTCATGTTGACATCCACTTGGGAGACCCGAGTGGTTTGGTTTTCTTCTACACGTACGTCCATAATACCATTTGCACAGAGCACTCTCCCAGGGTAAATTAGAGGAAGTTTCTGATGTAGCTGTTTATTATGTGCACAGGGTACTTCTAAAGATCTGCCTTGGAGTGTTCTGCAGGAGGAATGGGTCTGTAGGTGATAAATGATTACAAGTAATAACTGATCAGTTATAGAAAGGCATTAATACTACTGCTTGAAGACTTCAGGCGTTTTTTGGAGTTCTTTTTTAAACCAGAGAAAAATGAATGCCTTCATACAACTTCAAGTAGAAGCAGTTATTAACAGGAATTGTTTCTGTTTCACTCCAACAGGTGGAGGTAAAGCCATACGTGTTGGATGACCAGATGTGTGACGAGTGCCAGGGTGCACGGTGCGGTGGGAAGTTTGCTCCTTTCTTTTGTGCCAATGTCACTTGCCTGCAGTATTACTGTGAGTTTTGTTGGGCAAATATCCACTCTCGTGCAGGACGTGAATTCCATAAGCCATTGGTAAAGGAGGGGGCTGACCGCCCACGTCAGATCCACTTCCGCTGGAATTAAACATGGTGAACCAGCATCTACATAAGGAGAGAAGGGTGCATGTGGCTTACTGTGTTTGAAGATACTGACATGCAGAAGAAATAAGTGCATTCTTCTGCTTTTCACCCCAGCTATCAATACATGCATCTTTATCAGCAGCCAAAACACTACAAGCCTCTTGTTTTTCACCAAAACCCTACATCTCAGGCTTACTAATTTTTGTGATATTTTCATGTTAAAATAAAATGTTTTTTTGTATTTTCTCCAAGTTATTTTTATATGTAAAGTTAAAACTAGATATGAGAATGTTTTTGCGTAGGGGCACACAGTCTGCTGCTATATTTAGTGGGTGAAGCGTGCACTTATTTCTAAACATGGGTTTTTAACTTCAAGATCTGCCCCAGTAATTTACCAAAGGTAGCAAAATAGTGAAGATGGAATATGTCTGCTACAAAAGCTTATTTTTATTGTTGTTGCTATTTTCAGTGTATACATAAACTAAAAATTAGGGTTGATTTTTTGCTCTCCATTTTGACTTGCAAGAAATAATACCTCAAGATAATCTGATTTATTAGCTATTTTTAAACATTTTTAATCACAAGCTGTATTAGCTTTGCTGCTATATAGGTGTTATGTGTAATGCCACCTATTAATACGGGATTGAAACGTTTAAGACACACTGCATTACAGATTAAATGCAGGCAGCACAATATGGCCTAAACTGCCATAGTTTTAGAATGTGAAAAAATTGCATGTTTACTTACCTGTATACACCATATGCATGCACTAGAACTATTAATTAACAAGAGGTGAGTTATTGCAAATGTTCAAAAAAGGCTCTCTTGAAACTAGGTAGCATGAGCAAATTTACAAAATTTCTTACAAAAAACAAACTTGCATGCATTATTGTGACTGAAGTAAAAAAATGTCCTACATGTGTACAATATGCAAATTAGTTTTAGACTAGAAAGTGCAGCCATTTTGTGACCTGGTCAGTAGTGGAATTCAATTTTATGCAGACTGGATGTAATATTGTAATCCCTGTGCAATTTTGTGATGTGTGCTTCTACTTAATGTGGCGTGATGTAGTATAGATACAAGTTTGAGTAAAAAGCTAGCATTTAAAAAGTTCTTTTAAGCCCCCTTGATTGTTCATGGTTAAGATTTCCTCTACAAACCAAAGATGGCCAGCACACTGCTAACCAGTCACCAAATGTGAAACCCATGACAAATGCATAAAAAAATAGACATATATGAGGATGCGTAATGCTTTAGAAATTAAATCCTAAGTCAAAATGGAGAAGGTGTAATATACAGACGGCTAGTTGCATAACTAAATTTTACCTTTAAGACAACAGTGAAATTCGGCTTAAAAAAAGCCTTGCTTACATGTTTGACCTGTGTGCGTTGTGGTCTTCTGTCAAACCGGGCTCACTGTTGCATGAGAAGTAGCTACTTGACAGTCAAGGATAGTCCTTTTATTTTAATGAAGGAGTTCTACTAACGACATTGCTTGCAGATTTTGGAAAACAAATGTAGTTAGGACAGAGGCAATATTTAACTGAACACTAAAAAAAAAAAATCTTAGCAGTGCTTTTGTCTATCTCAGAGCATTTCTAATGCAACTAGCCCCTACTTTTTAATGGAACAAACAGTTATTCTGCAGCCTAAGCAAACACTCAGCAGTAAATGCTGTAATGCAGAACTAAGAGCCTGATGCTAGAGTTGAAATTACAAGGGTGTTGCTCTTTGCAATCCCTTGGGACA